>JAQMRL010000012.1:24631237-25206237 GCA_035578175.1 Catonia carolina
CACTCAATCTGCCAGAGCTAAAAAAAGTAGTTCTGTTTCTTATCACATGGTTAGAAAATTTTATAACTGAACTATTTTAGAACTGAAGAGATAGAGGTGTAAAAACACTAGTCAGAGTTATCTCCTCTGAGAGTAATGAATTTAACTTCAGCCAGACCCTGTGGTGAATGAACTGAATGTGTCATCTGCATGTTAGAAAGTAGGTGCTTTTCGGAGAGTCTGGTATGCTCATTAGCACACTTTTCAACTCTGTGAAGAAGGAAATAGTAAACAACATCACTCCTCATTATAACATAGTAAAACCTCTGTAGGTTCAAATCAGCCTTTTGACTGTTGACCTTAACAACAAAAACCTTTTAGGTCATCGGCTGAAAGGCTGATTTAAACCTCTAGACGCTTTACTAAGTAAAATGAGGAGCGAGGTAGTATACCATTGGGTTCTAACTGAGTGGAAAACTATGCTAATCAGCATACCAGGCCCTCTGAAAAGCATCTACTTTTCATCCCCTAAATGACACCTCCATTTCATGTACCACAGTCTGGCAATATAATGATGAAATTAATTACTCTCAGAGGAGACACCTCTGACTAGTGTCTCTTACACCTCTACCTGCTCTGTTCTTAAATCCTTAAATCTTGAATATCGTCAATTGTATTTAAATCTAAATTTAAGATTTTCAAAGTTTACACGAAATCTGATCTAGATTAAAGCGCTTAACGAAACTTTCAACAACATTAAAATTAATTGTAGTGTTTCAATGTTTAATTATAATGACTATGAATGTCAGCATAGAAGCGAGCATTTTTAGTTGCACCGGTGCCTACAAATATCAGCATGATAGAATCTAAGATTCAGGCCGAGTAAAGGGAGTGAAGGGGTAAGCGAAAGGTGAACTCAACGATTTCAGTTTTAAAATGTAACTCTTAATGCGTGATTTAATAAATCGTCTACTCTTTTAGACAAATTGGAAACGTAATGTGGTGTAATTTTTTAAATTAAATTTTGAAAGGTTGGTATGGTGGTCAACAGAACTGGCTTTTATGCTTAAGTTCCGGGTCTCCCCAGATTACCGATCAGGTCTGGCAATTTTTTTCATTGTTTATCACCCATATATCAATACCTATGTTCAACCTAAGGCCTAAGTAGGCATCATCACTCAAATAAAAAAAAGTCGATAGATAGTTTACACCATGGTAGAAAGAATACAAAAGTGTGCCAATGTCTATGTCATCAAATATCACCTATTGTTATTATGTCACAAGGGAACAACGTTTTTCATCTCACCGTAACATAACTCAAGATCACTTTCATTTTCTGTTTTCTCGGTTCCGTCGTGTATATTTTTATGGTATTCAGTCGAAAATATGTGAATATTACTCTGCGTTTAAAAATATTTTTCAGTAATTAAAAGCTGAGGTGAATAATATTGTACATTATTCCAGAAACAGTTAATTGAAAAAGTTGTTTATTGTAATAATTGCGTATTGTAAGGGGTGCAGGTTTTTGAACAAGGATAGTCAACTGCGAATAATAAATTGTTTTGAATACGAGTTCTAAGAAATCGTGAAAACACGAGTTTTTAAATCGTGTTTTCATTATAATACACGTTTTTAAACCCCCTACACCCAAACAAACGATTGGTTTGTGTGTGTGTGTGTGCGCGCGCGCGCGCGCGAGAACTTAATATGTTATGAACGAATAAGCGTACAAAGTTAAAACTGTAAACTTGAGTTAAGTACCACTATGAAATCCGACACGAATATTTTCATCAAAATCAGTCAACCAGAAGTAGTACTTTACTCGTGCAATTTTTCACGTTTTTACGATTTTATAAAAAACGGCTATTAAAATTTGTAAAAGAAATGCCTCATTTATTACACTTTTTGTGCTTTTCAAGATAGCGTAAGCGCCATGTCTACTTAAGTTCTTGGGGGCCTGTGCTCTCGTAGTAGAAAATGTTTTTGTAGATTGCAGCCTTAATATGAATTTCAGGGTTAAATGATATATTTCAATTGAAGCTGTAGAAAATTAAAAACCATAAAACATTACCATCTTAAATTTTCCTACAACGATTACTAGCGTCAGATTAGTTATTTTCTGTATTTTGCTTACCAAAATTAGTAAAAACATGGAATTTTATACTATTGCAGCCTTAGTCTGTATTTTACTACAAAAGTGTACTACATAATCAAAGTTACTGGAAATAAAAACATTTAAAATTTTCATTTCAAGCATTTTTTCAATAGAGCCTAGGTAAGCTTCAATTAAAGATTTCTCGTATTATTAACGCGTTGAACAGAGCTTGATTTTAATTTTGCGCTCTTCACTCATGATTAAAATTAGGTTGTCTTTTTTAAAATTATTTATTTAAAGTTCTATCAACTGCTTGGTCATTAGCGACTGTGGTAGATTATGTAACATTAACTGTAAAATTTGACACGTGAAAATTTCCAGACCCTGGCCGGGAATCGAACCCAGGACCCTCCCTGTGTCAGGCCAATGCGCTAACCACGACGCTACGGAGGCAGCCAGGTTATGTCTTTTATTTAAATTGTTTATTAAAGGTCAAACATAAGTTGTAAATTTTATTATTTATATTGGCAAAAGAGAGAATTAAGACAGGCTTCAATATGCCACTTATAAGTTGCACAACATTAGCGCAGAGTTTGGCATGAGAATATCGGCCCAAAAAATGAAGAATATGGCATTTTAGGGAAGATGGCCGGTTCGCTCAAAAATTATACTTGGCAACCGAATTATAAAACAAGTTCGAGATTTTAAATATTTAGGATGCATGATTTACTATGACCAAGATGATGACGTGGGTGAATAACTGGCATAATTCAGTGCTGTATGCGGTTCTATTTGCAGGACAATAGGAAAGAAAACGAGAAAGGACATCCAAATGAAATTTTATAGAACAATGGCTGTACCACTCGTAACATATGGGAGTGAAACATGAGTGTCATTACAGAGGAATGAATCTCGTATCCAGACTGCTGAAATGAGATTTTTGCATGGAATCAAAGGTTGAACCCGGTTAGATAGAGTATGTAACGAAGCTATCTGTGTGGAGTTAAATGCTCAGTCACTGTTGGAAACGTTAAGAATATATAAGAGAAACTGGTCCAACCATTTACTTCGCATGCCAGCTCACTGACTTCCTTAGCGAGCATGGAAATATAAACCTAGAGGGAAGCGAGGCTTGGAAAGACCCAAAAAAAGATGGATGCCGGAACAGGCGATTGAGCCTAATCCTTGACAGATGATGATGATGATATTGGCAAAATAATGTCGTGTGAGTGTTCCACAAGAGATTTTTAACTTTTATGAATCAAAACCATGTGGCCATCATAGCTATGGGGATTTCGAGTATTAAATACAAATTAAAAACACTGGTGTATTAATCAGAACACCGAAAACGATAAGGAATGAGAAGGAAATTAAAGAGCAGAGTGACCGATTTTGATAAGTGTGTAGTGAGAACAATACATGATTCTCACTAAATAAACACTAAATGACTTACATTAAATTCATTATTCTCCGTTCTGTAGGAGAGAATTAAATTCAAAGAAGGTAAAAATGGTTGCTGCGGAAAATTATTAGGCTACGGGAGTTAGGTGGAGAAAAGACAAAAGACAATTGAATATGGATATCTTGAGGTTAAATATCTTGGACTTCTAGTTGAGGATGATCTTCTGTGGAAAGCGCATGTTTTAAATCTCAAAAATACTTACGTCTTCTCCTACATAGGTTTTATCATTTACAATATTTGTGTCCCAGATCTTTGTTGAAGCAAATTTATTTTGCTCTTGTACACTCACGGTTGTCGTATGGAATTGTATGTTGGGGTAATACATACATTACTCACATTAAATCTGTGATTAATCTACAAAAATCTTTTCTATACACTATTAATGGTTACAAAAAGTGCGATCGTATGAGCCTGTTCCAGGAATTTGGAGTCCTTCCTTTAAGGCAATTCTTTTGGGCTTGTGGTAACCGTGAAGTAATAATTGATCGCAATAAAACAAATTATGGTACTAGGAACGCTGGAAAAATTAAGGCTAGAAAACCAAATAGTACATTTTTTCAGAAGTCATTTCTCTATCTTGAGAGGCGATTCATTAACGTACTTCCACTCCATATACACAGTATTATGTCACCACATCTATTAAAACATAAACTAAAATATCATATAATATCGATCAGCAAGAACTTGAGAAACTTTTCCAGGTCTTAAAATAACTGTTTTTATTAGTTTTTAATTTTCTCTTTGCGACAGTTTAACTGTCTCTTTATGCTCATTTTTATTGAATTAATTTCGTATAAAGTTAATATATTTACATTGTGTTAGTTAAAATATATTATTGTAAAGTAGTTAGTTATAAAATAAAAAATATAATATCGCTATTATAATATAGCTACCACGGATAAACTTCAAAAGATAGACAGAAGAATATTAAGAACAGCCATCAATTTCAAGCATCAGGTCCAAGGAAAATGGTTGATAGTCCCCAACAATATAGTTTATAAGGAAAATGACCCGATATTGGACACAATTAGGAAGAGGAGAGTCGCTTTCTTTGGCCACCTTAGCAGACTGCCTGACTCAAGACTCATTAAACAGCTCCTTGACTACCAAATAAAGAATAAGATCCAAAACAAATGGATACAGGAAGTCATGTCAGACATGGGGAACTTGAATATAAATGAAGAAATGATCCAGAGACGAGAAGAGAAGACCATCCTAAGGGAAAAGAGGATAACAAAACTGCCTTTCAGAGAGAGAAGACAGCCGAATGCAGCTGTAGCAGAGAGATTGAGAGCCACCAGGTCAAGGAATATGAAATTGATGTGGGAACGAAGAAAACAACAGTGTGGTGCCACAACTAACTCCTCAAGGAACGCATGTCCATGAGTGACTTGAGTGCTCCAATTGGGGCGTAAAAAAAAAAAAAAAAAAAAAAAGTATAGCTACCAGTAGTATTTTAACTTAGTATTTAACTTAGTAATTTTTTAGTAGTTATAAGTATTTAAGTGAATTAATGTTTTTGTTCTGTATACTTCTATGCGCGGACAGAACTCTTTGTGAAGAAGAGTTTTTGCGTTTAGTATATTTAGTTTAAAATGTTGTATATAGCTTAGTATAGTCATGAATTGTAATTTTAATGTAGCTATATTTTACTAAATAAAATAAAATAAAAAACAGATCAGTACCGCATTACAAAAGGAAGACCAATATAATTTACGACGAACTTACGTATACAAGCATTCTAGTGTATGGTCAGGTGATATGTTCCCAGCTCTATAAAATTATTGGTGATTTTGGTTCTAATCTAGGTAATAAATATATATTTTTGTGTGATCAGGCAGCGATCGGGGGATTTATTTAAGCATGCGAAGAACAATTCTACTTTGATTCAGAAAAAATTAGTTTTTCTCGGTCCAAAGATTTATAATATAATACCTGATGAAGTGCGTAACTCTAAATCATTTAATATGTATTTTAAAGGAAATTTAAGTGTTGGATTTTTCCCCTCAGCCAGAAAAGTTAGATTATAATGTACGATGTTACTTGTTAACATTATTCAAAACTACAATGAAACTTTGGTTCTACCGAGGTAAAGGTTGGTACTGCGTGTGAAATTTGTGAAAGCGTGTTTGTGTGACTGTATGGTTTACGCTTTTATATTTTTTTATTTTTTCTCTGTTTTCAATAAAATATTAGTTTGTGAAGAATATTAAGCTAAGTTGCATAATGTTTCTTATCTGTCTACAGTCTAAATTTTCTTTCTAGGTAAGGTAGTACTTTTGTTCATAATAAACTGATTTTTATAATTTTATTCAATTTAACTTGATTCATTTATACGATTTATTTCAGTTATTCTAAACGAAAAATGTTAGTTATAAATATGGGTAGTTGTAGGTATGCTATGTATACCAGATGTCCCCCGGCATTTGAACCATTGTGAAATAACATTGATTTTCAATAGTTGGTTAATATTTTCTTCCCACAATTAAATTAATGAGTCAGGAATCATTAGAAAATGTTTAGGCCTTTAAAAAATATAAATTTTGATACATTTTAAGCTGTATTTTAGCTTAAATACAGACATACATAAATTTCTAACCGTTTTCTATATAAGTATTGTAATTTTTTTTCGCATTGTTGTGTTTGGAGTAATGGTAACGTTCTGATCCGGAATTGCAAAGGTGGGTCGAATCCATCAGCGGAAAAATATTGTTATTGTCCAAAACATATTGGAAATATTAAAAACATTATTAACTTATTTATTGTGTTTTTTAATTTTGACAATTTGTTTTATAATCTAAAATTATTTACTTAAAAATTTGTTTTTTTTGGAAGAAAATTTAAGTATTATTTTAAAAACCTAAATATTTCCTTCAGTAACATTTAATTTTCAGAGAGAGCTGATTGTTGCAATAATTTTATTAAGTAATAGGAATTAAAAGTCTTCAAATATTCGTGGGAAGAAAATATTAACAAACTAATGAAAACAAATGCTACTTCCCTGTGGTTCAAATTTTGTTGGACACCCGTATACGAAGGTGTATTGCTAAGTAATGCCTCCATCGCTATAACTTTATTACTAATGGATATATTGTTTACAAATTAATATGAAATGATAGATTAAACTGTGCCCTACTCACCATTATAATCACTTTCCTACATAATAGCCGTTAACAGCGACACATTTACGGCAACGTTCTATGTTATAGAAAAGCCGTTACGGAAGAAGTCTGAAGTTTTCGTACTGCACCATTTCCTCACGTCTACCATCCCCTCTGTATTCGAAGAGAAACCTATACCCTTGAGATGTCCCTTAAGCTTAGGAAAGAGGAAAAAGTCACAAGGTGCAAGATCTGGGCTATAAGGTGAATAAGGTAAAACGTCTTGAAATCCGAGATTGTCTAGTGCTGTACGCGTTTTCAGACTTGTGTGAGGACGAGCGTTGTCATGATGCAGAATTAGTTCTTTGTCTGGACGAATCCTACGCAGCCGTCGCTTCAGTTCATAGGGTAGCAACACATTGTTCGGAGTTATCAGTACAGCCACGTTCCAAAAACTCAATATGAACGATACCATCACAATCCCAGAAAACAGTAATCATGACTTTCCCGGCAGATGGCATTGTTTTGAATTTTTCGGTTGCGGCTTTAAATTGCCGCTAGGGTAACTTGGAATTGCATGTTGGGTTAGTTCATACATTACTCACTTTAAATCTGTGATTAATCTACAAAAATCTTTCTATACGCTATTAACGTATGAGCCTATTCCAGGAATTTGGAGTACTTCCGTTCAGGCATTTATTTGTTTACAAGATACTATTAAAGTTCTTTTGGGCTTTTGGTAACCGTGAAATGATAATTGATCTCAATAAAATCAATTATGGTTCTAGGAACGCTGGCAAAATTAGGATTAGGAAACCAAGTCGTATTTTTTTTATAAGTCATATCTCTTTCTTGAGGGGTGGTTCATTAATGTACTTCCATCCTATATACACAGTATTTTGTTACCTCATCTCTTAAAACATAAACTTTAATATCATATCCTATTGATTTACGAGCAAGAACTTGAGAAAGTTTTCGAAGTTTTAATAACTCTTCTCTCGTTAGGTTTTACTTTACTTTTTGCGATAGTTTACCTGTTTATTATGCTCATTTTTTGAATTAATTCTCATAAAGTAAAAATATCTACATTATGTTAGTTAAAATATATTATTGTAAAATAGTTATAGTTATAAAAAAGTTTTTTTTTAATTGTTCTTTATATTATAAATGTACAAACATAATCTTAAAGGTTTTTTTTACATTTCTTTTGTTATTGAAATAAAAATATTCATAATTATTGATAGTTAATGTATAATTACGTAATTAAATTTATCATTTATTTTCTGCTTTTCTTAAAAAAATCTGTTTAACGTAATTCTTGTAACCTATTTTTAACTGTATTAATTTAACCTGGTAATTTTTATAGTAATTAAGTATTTAAGTGATAATTTTTTTTCTGTATACGCCTATGCGCGGATCGAACTCTTTGTGAAAAAGAGTTTTTTAGTTGAAAATGTTGTATAGTTGCACAACTTAGTTTAGTTTAGTGATATATCGTAATATATAATTAACTATATAAAATAAATAAATAAATAGTTCCAGTTCATGACTAACCACTTTTGAGACAGTCTGACCCATCATAATAATAGTTGTAGCGATGGAGGCATTACTTTTCAATACGCTTATGCAAATTCTATTTTATTATTGAACAAAAATAAATACTTTATTATTATTATTATATGGAATCAGGTATTTCAAAACCAATTTCTAAAAACCAGCAAACGGTTTTTTTCATGCAGGGGTGAAGACAAATGTTGAAGATTGAAATCTAGTTTACAAAAATATAGTAAGAAAACGGGAAATATCATTAACGACCAGAACTTCCAAAATTATAAAAAGGTTAAGCGTGGGAGAAAAACCAATTAATATACTTTTAGAAACAGAGAGAATGGCGATTTTTGTGGAGAACCAACACTTGCTTCGTTAACCCTATTGCTACTTTACCGATTCACCCCTCCCCTTACAAGCTTCGTCTTAAAATAAATGACCTATAGATAAGTGCAGATGGCTGGGTACCGTTTTTCATGAGTGACGTAGTGCGCGGAGAGAACTACGTTGATTAGCGGATTGAGCACACCCATGCGTTTTTACTGTGAGTTAATTACGGCGAAAATTTAATTTAGATGTTTATTGTAAGTATATCAACTGGTGAAAGTAGACGCTGTACAATTGGAAAAAAGTAAAATCGAATTTTCATAAAGTATAAGTATTAGAGATATTATTAATCAAATCGGTATTGTTGCGTTATCAACTTTATCTTATTAAAATCTACGCATTTTATTATTTTGTATTAAAGTCAGTGAAAACTTACAAATTATAACACACTACTGTTGATTTCTATATTATGGATACCCTAGTTTGGAGCCTTTTTCTTCAAAACTGCTTTTTCAATTTTAACGTACTATAGGGCCTACACTAAAATTTAGCTTACTTCAATTTTTGTTGTTAAATGTCAGTTTTTTATTTTTAGCGTTTTTTAATACTGCGGTATCAGGATGAGAAGAAAAAAAGCAGGGTGCAACAGAACGGCTGCATTTAGAGGCTTATAACTCAAACACCATTTATTATTGTTATTAATTATTGTTAATAATTATTATTGTTATTATAGTATTGTTATTACCATTTATTGTATTTGTTATTGGTAATAACAAATACTTTCTATAAGCTCCCAAAGCGACGTCTATATACATGGAGATCACCACGGGACAATGATCAGAACCCAATAAGAAATCAGATAGACTTCATCTTAATAAGTGCAAGATACAGAAACAATATCACATCAGTTAAGACATACCCAGGTGCTGACGTCTCCTCAGACCATAACCCATTGGTAGCTCAGATGCATATCAAACTCAAAAGAATTCCAAAGAAAAAAGAAGCTGGAATAAATATAGAACTACTGAAAAACCATAGCATAAAGAATGAGCTACAAATAAAAATAAATGAAAACCTGAAAACCCTAGAAAGCGAGGAGGATTATCAAAACTGTAGAAGTATTGATGAAGGATGGCATAGGATTAAATCAGCTTTATTGGAACCATCCATAAGCACTCTGAAAAAAGAAAAGCCCAAAGGAAAGAAAGAATGGATGAATAATGAAATCCTTCATCTAATGGATAAAAGAAGAGAATGTAAGGGGAAAAATGAGCAACAATATAAAGAAATACATAAAATACTCCGCTCAAAAATCAGGAAAGCAAAGGAAGAATACTACAAACAAAAATGTGAAGATATTGAAGAATTGCAAGTAAAGCATGACAATTTCAATGTACACAAAAAAGTCAAAGAACTCGTTGGTACAAATAGACAAAAGCAGTTCAATATATTGTATGATAACAATGGAAAAATAGTGACAGATATGGAACATAAAATGGAGTTATGGAAGAGTTACATTACTCAACTCTTTGAGGACACGAGGCAGCAGGCTAATTTTGAAAATATGGAAGGTGAGTTAGGTCCAGACATAATTAAAGATGAAGTGATGTATGCATTAAACACTCTAAAGAACAAAAAAGCTACAGGTCCAGATCAACTGCCTGCAGAAATTCTCAAATTGATTGAGGAAGATCAAATACATGTTCTGGTTGAGTTAATTAACACAATATATACAACAGGAACAATACCAAATGAATGGTTGCTACCAACGTTTATAACCCTCCCTAAAAAGAAAAATGCAAAGTACTGTTCTGACTACCGTACAATAAGCTTGATGGGACATGCATTGAAAATCCTGTTGAAGGTAATCCATAATAGAATATTCAGAAAGTTAGACGTAGATATCAGTGACACACAATTTGGGTTTCGTAATGGCCTAGGAACAAGAGAGGCACTGTTTGCTCTCAATGTACTATCTCAACGGTGTCTGGACATGAACCAAGAACTACATGTGTGCTTCATAGACTATAACAAAGCCTTTGATAAAGTTAGGCATGATCAACTCATTGAAACATTAATAAAGAGAAGAATAGATCTCAGAGACGTAAGAATAATATCGAACCTATACTATGGCCAAAAAGCGGCAGTACGGATAGAAGACATGACATCCGAGGAAATAGAAATACAGAGAGGTGTTAGACAGGGGTGCATACTTTCACCTATCCTATTTAATGTATACTCGGAAAATATAGTAAATAAGGCACTTAATGAGCTGGACACAGGCATTAAAATCAATGGCATGACGATAAATAATTTGAGATATGCTGATGATACAGTTCTTATAGCTGGAACACATGAATACCTTCAGATGCAAATAAACAGAGTGACCACAGTTAGTGAAGAGTACGGTCTTTCACTTAATATTAATAAAACAAAGTATATGTTAATAGCTAAAGCATATCAGAACGTTGGTAGGATATATGTAGGGAACCAATGCATTGAAAGAGTCCATGCTTACAAGTACCTAGGCACAACTGTTAATGAAAACAATGACAGCTCTCAAGAAATTCGCATCAGAATAGAACAAGGCCAGAAAAACATTTATAAAGATGAAGAAACTGTTCTGCTGCCGAGATTTAAGCCTTGAATTAAAAACACGTCTCCTAAGATGCTATGTCCTATCCGTACTGTACTATGGGATGGAGGCTTGGACAATGAAGAAGATTGATGAAAGGAGACTGGATGCATTTGAAATGTGGCTGTACCGGCGAATTCTGAGGATTTCATGGGTGGAAAAGATGACGAATGTGGAGGTGTTGAGACGTATGCATAAAGAAAGAGAAGTACTATTAACAGTGAAGAAAAGAAAATTATTGTATATGGGACATGTCATGAGGGGAGAAAAATATAAAATATTACAAGTGATTGTCCAGGGGAAAATCCAAGGAAAGAGATCCTTGGGAAGAAGACGAAAATCCTGGCTGAAAAACCTAAGAGATTGGTATGGTTGCAGCAACAACGAATTGTTTAGGGCTGTGACATCAAAGATAGGAATCGCTCTGATGATTGCCAACCTTCGAAGCGGAGATGGCACCTGAAGAAGAAGAACTCAAACACCGCACGACCGATTTATTTGAGATTTCGCTGGAATCGTAACTGGTATGTTGATATTGTATTTACAAAACTTCAGACCTGTAGAGCATTTAAATTTTGAGTTATTTGTAAAATTCTTATCTCCTGTTAATTCTGTAACCGCTCATTCATTCGGCAATTTCAAAAACCATTGTATTCGGAGGAAAAAATAGAAAATCATTAATATTATGAAATCATATAATTTTATAATATTAATATCATTAATATTATATATTATAATATTATGGCGAGCGACCAACTATTCCACAGAATTTGTTAAATATTAAACAATAGGTAGATGAAGCGAGGGTTGGAAGAAGCTTAACCATGTTGCCATGTTCAAAATCGGTAAGTTTTGTGAGTAATTAATAAACTTCAAAAGTAATTCAACCACTACGAAAAGTAAATTATTATGAAAACATTAGGCCTATATTAAACATTACTATTAAAAGTAACACGAACCTTTGTAGTTTATAGAGCGTATCTTCCTGTTTATGGCCAATTAGCAGTTGAATGTTACGTTGGAAGGCGACTTAAGCAGTTAGAGAAAAGAACGAGGCAACATCGTTAAGCTTCTTTGAGCCTCCGCATCATCTATCTATTATGTAAATATTTTAAAAAATACTGCCGAATAAACTGGTCAATCGCCGTTCCATAATATTAATGAATCTGTATTAATTTTCCTCCCGAATACAATGGTTTTTTGAAATTACCGAATTAATGAGTGGTTACGGAGTTAACAGGAGGTCAAAATTTTACTAAATACTCAAAATTTAAATAAGCTACAAGTCTGAAATTTTGTTCGTATAATATCAACATACCAGTTACTATTCCAGTGAAATCTCAAATAAATCGGTCGTGCGGTGTTTGAGTTATAAGCCTCTAAATGCATCCGTTCTGTTCCAGCAACAAAAAGCCGGTTTTTTCCTTCTCATCCTGATACCATAATAGTAAAGAGGCAAAAAAAACGGACATATAACAACACAAATTTAAATATGCTAAATTTTGGTGTGTAGCACGTTAAAATTAATCAAGCGATTTTGAAGAAACAAGGGTCTAAACTAGGTTATCTATAATAAAGAAATCGATAGTGGTCCTCGATTTTCACGTCTTATAATTTACATGTCTCGTATTTAAAGTCACTCATTTGAGAAAAGGAAGATTTAACCCCCAATCTACACGTCACTTTCTTTCTTGTGACTTTTTGTTGGACAATTTATGCGTTTACGTTAATGCATAAATACTGCAACAAAATTGCTCTTACATAATTTTTCACTTTGATCCTTTACCGGGTAGCATATAATTATGTCGGTTTCCCCATAAGATAGGTCATTTCATTTTGATAAGTTGGTAATAGTGTAATGTTGGTAGCATCACAAACAACATTCATTAGTTGTCTGTAACAGAGGTTTGTGTGAGGTACGTCTCCGTGTAGTTACTATTTTTCCCTTTGTAACGGTATTTTCAAAATGTTTACGACTAAACAACAAGTTTATATGCTTCAGTTGTGGTGGAAGCATCATTAAAATACTGCTAAAGTACTGGAAGAATTTAGTGCTATCCATGTGTGTCGTTACCGACTCGGCAACATTTACGAAAGTTAAATAAGAAATTTAAAACAAAGGAAGCGTAGGCCTTTGAAATGCCCCGAAGTGTGGTCGTCCACGATCGATTTGCAATGACGATAACCTAGAAAAGGTTGCTAAAGCGTTTGTATCCAGTCCAGGTAAATCAACTCGTAAGGCATCTTCTAAACAAAGGTTATCACGCACTAGCGTGCAAACGATGATCTGTGTAATATCTTGAAGACACAGAAAATATTTTATCTTTCGCAAGTTTTTCAGATTGAACTCAGAATTTGAAAAATCGTAATTTGATGAAAATATTTATAAAAAACTGGATAAACTATTGGTCAAGTTTTCAGCCTAATAGCGACCCTATTCTGTTACAAAAGGATAAAAAGTTAATTAATTGGCAATGGTTAGTGGGTAACTGATAATATTTCCGTCTTCAGTAAGGAACGTATTAATGATTAATGTCCTACTGTAAGCCTAATAAAGTACGTAGAATATGTACATATTATATTGTAAATTATATATGTAAAACTCGATTATATTAATCTGTAAATTTGCTGACGAAATATTTATTACATTTTTATAGTTTTAGTTGACTTGAAAGATTTTTCAAAATCTCAAGGAAAACTTTTACGAATTTGAAATGTGAAACTATCCTGTTTCTGATTCAAGGTCACTTAAAGACAAATCACTTGTTAGATAAAAACTGGTTATTTTTAGAACAAATCATTTTTTCAATCAGTTTATTATGAAAATAAGTTCAACCAAAATCGGGAAAAATAAAAACGAGAACAATTAAATGCTACGAATATCTTGAAATGATATACCATGAAAGACACAAAATAAATTTTCGAAGAGCTGAAGAAAAACAAAATTAAATCAAAATGAATAGAAAACGAGATCAAGAAAGTTTAACGTAGCCTACATATATTAACCGTTAAGGGTCAGTTAAAGTAACAAAACATATTTTGAACATTATTTTCAGTTCATACTCTCAGAACTTTTTGACTGTAAATCTTTTCGTCTAAATAATTTTAACTTAAAATAATACTTAAATTTTTAAAATCTTTAGAAAAAACTGGTTTTGTAAACTTCTGTAGGTAATGGTCCAACTAAACTCCTTTCGTAAACCCAACCTGCATCTTATTCTGGAAATTAATTTCCAGTAGAATTTAAGTTAAAAAATACAAAATCGTTGTAAAAATATGGTAAAACTTTTCTGAAAAAAAATATATAAATAATAGTCTACATGTGACCTTGAATCATGTATTGGTGATTATTTTTAAAATTGTCATCCATCATTTTGTTTTGTCCGTCCGTCACACCCAAATGTCGGAAACCACAAGAGACTCCACAAAACGGATTACGAATACGTAATCTACGCAGAAAGTTAGTTGGTCTGAATTGGGATTGAAGTTTTGATCAAAATCGGCCTAAAACCGGAAGTCAACAATCAAAGTCGAATTTTTTAAAACAAAAATTGCGTCATTCGATTCCTTTTAAAAAGTAGGTATAGAAATCATTGAGATTAAAGTTCAGGTTTCGACAGGAAGTTCCGGTTTCGACACCTAGATGTCGGAAACCACAAGAGATTCCACAAAACGGATTTCGAATTCGTAATCTACGCAGAAAGTTAGTGGGTCTAAATTGGGTTTGAATTTTTTATCAAAACTGGCCTAAAACCGGAAGTCAAGAAATCTAATTCGGAATTTGGGAACAAAAATAATGTCATTCGATTCCTTTTAAAAAGCAGAAACTTTGTAAAATAAATGCCAGCAGCCTTGAAATGTGTCGTTTCATGAAAGGGATTTTCGTTATTAATTTTCTTTCATGTTCAAAACGATTAAGGTTTTCATCTAAAAATATTTTTCTTTAATGAAATTCATTTAAAATTTATACTCATTCTGTGTTATTTAATTTATGATAATACTTGGAGATAATTTGATATTAAATGCAAAAATTCTTTCCAGAATAAATATTATTCGAATTTTTGTTTTTTATTTATTTATTTAAAGTCGTATCAACAGCTTCGTCGTTAGTGACTACAGTGGGTTACAGAAAGTTGGGTTGTGACTTGCTATAATTTCCAGACCCTAGCCGGGAATCGAACCCGGGACCTCCGCGTGGTAGACCAGCATGCTACCACTACACTACGGAGGCGGCCATATTACTCGTATTAAATCATTGTTAATAATGTAAAAATTAAATTTATTGTTAGTTAAGATATTTTTCTAAAATATTAATCCGGCTAGATATAAAAATACGGAGTCGTTTACTTTTTAATAACATCAAATCAAAATATATAAAATTATTTAAAATAATAATAACAAATACTTTTAATGGAAAAAATTAACATGCAATGACCCATTATAATATTATACTTCTACATGCAAAATCATTCGAAAAATTTTACATGCAATTTAAAATGCAATCAATATATCATTCCATGTTATTTCAAAATTTTCTCTAAACATGCATGTGATTTTTTTATTATTATTTGAAGCTAACGTTATGAAATATTTTTACATATTGTACTGTATGGATCATCGTTTGATAAGAAATAATGTGTCAAATTAGTGGTGTTTCTTCAGTTAACATGTTGATAAGTTTTAAGTTTATAAAATAAATTATTTTAAAATAATTTCGCCAACAAAATAAAATAAATAACATTACAAATGAATTTTCAGAAGTATTCTTTAGTTTTACAATGAAGTTCATCCCATAATAACATTTCAACAGAATTCCTTTAATTACTGTTCTAATCGTAATTACGTTGACTTACCTGGTTTCATTATAAATATGAATTAAAAATTTCATTCATATAAACAGAGAATATACAATACTTTCGTACTAAAAAAATGTATAGACTATCTTGTTATTACATAAATATATGGGTTATAATTAATCCCGTCTTTGAAGTAATCTGCAGTAGCTAATTTAAAAAAAATCATATATTATCATATTTCTTGGAATCAGTGAGAATAAATTATAATGATTTGTAATTCGATAGTTTAACTATAATGTAATGTGGGGGTGGTCGTCTATTAAACTACGCCCACCATATTGTAACCTATTCAAGGTGAAGGGAAGGTTGTAAAATTTAAATTAATTATTGTAACGTATCTCTAAATATATTTGAAATTATTTATAGTGTAAGTTTCTCATCATTAAATGATATAACAAAATTTTTAATAAATTAAGGAGTGGTCATTTAGAAAAACACGCCTACATCATAAACCAAACAATTTTAATGAGCGTATTATTAAATTATTAATATACTGTAACTGAATAAATTTAATTTTCTTTATTTTAAACAGTTTTTTACCATTTTTGGGTTGTAAATTTTAAAACTAAAAATTTTTTCTTAAAGTTTGACTAAAGTTCATGCAATAATATAACATGTTATGTTTATAAATATATTCAAATAACAAAATATTAATTTTTAAATTTTCATTTTTATTCTGCTCAATTATGTAATCAACGAAACTAATTTTAAACATTAAATTAAATTTAACTTTTAATAAATACCTCAACACCTTGTTGAAGATAAATCAATCAAAAAACATATAAAAATAATTGAGGCCTAGATAAAAAAGGATTATTTTAAATAAAATGTATTGTACCTAGTTAAAAATATGTAACAATTAAAAGCGTAAATCACATTAGGCATAATGAATCTTGGGTACTAAAGATAGTTTTTTTGCTTTCTTTAGTGGTTTATTTAACATAGCGAAAAAAGTATTGTTTCCATGTCGATTTTACGAAATAAATCAAACCATTAAGCCTAAAAAACATAATTAAACATGTTTTTA
Organism: Catonia carolina; assembly: GCA_035578175.1. NCBI lineage: Eukaryota > Metazoa > Arthropoda > Insecta > Hemiptera > Achilidae > Catonia > Catonia carolina. Next base: position 24,648,268 of record JAQMRL010000012.1, read on the forward strand.
ACTAGTCTGTGTGTGTGAACAAAATATCCCACGAACAGAAAATTGCACGAAGTTAGAGCTTGGAACTTAATTAGGTACCACTAGCAGGGTCGATACGAACATTTTTATCAAAATTGGTCAGCCGGAAGTAGTAGTTTATTTGCGTGTTTTTCCTTTTTTGTAATTTTTCTCAAAAAGAGCTCTCTCATAAAATTTCGCCACCAGTGAGTTCAAACGAGTCTTGACTTTTTCTCAAAGCTGCCCGTTGTGTTTCTTGTGGAGTTTATGCAGCTAAGAACCACGATTAGTAGTACAACTGTTTATTTTGAAACTTAACGAAGTTTAGGGAGAGCTATTCAAAAGAAAAAAAGCAATGAACTTCTAGATTTGTTCTGAATCATCATAACGCCCGTCCTCACAGTGCAGGCACAACCTATTGGCTCCGTGAGCTATTTCAAAGGGACATTTTGATCACCCGCTATACAGTCCTGACCTACCACCCAGTGACTTCCGTCTTTTTTCTGAATTGAAGTTGTGGCTTAGAGCTTTTCCAAACTAACGAGGAGCTTCAAGACAACGTTGACTCATTTAAACTCATTAGCGGCAACATTTTACGAAGAGGGTATTGGGAGCTTGTCGCCCGGTAATGCCTTAATCGTCAAGGTGATTATATTGAAAAGTGCATGTAAATTGAAGTAATAAAACATTTTTTTTGTATGCACTGTTTTTTATTTATGGCCTATCAGAGGTTGAAGTAAACGGCTCCATACAAATTTAAAAAATATTTTTGACATAAAATATTTTAAATATTTATCAATCAAAAAGCCTATTTAAACTCGTTTAATAATGTGATGTTAGGTTACGAGCGATAACTTAAGTAAGTTAGATTAGTAAAGATAAGTGGTTATAATTAACTAGATAAGAAATTTCATTCATTGTTTCGTCGTATCGAACCATATTATATGTCTGTAAATCTCGTATAAGAAGAACATGTCTCTGCAAATCTCATGAACTTCCTTGCTAATTCTTATTATTCAATATATTGTTTATTATTTTTATTTTTTCTCTCGTTGAGAAAACTTTTTCTCAACCCCATTCAGTTTATATTATATTACCCAGGAATTAAATGGACCAAAGACGAGATTATTCATACAGGTCAGCCAGTTGCAACAGCGTTTCAAAATGGATACAACCGTAATATTTAGGTAGAAATAACGCACAGGTAATTTTCATGTGCCCATTAGGTATATAGTTGGCAACACTGAATTCAAGATTGACATATTGTAATAATTGAAATGTCATTTTTGCGCACAAGTGCTTCACCTACACTAGAACATGACCTTTATCCATACTGGGATAGGTCAATTTCCTCCACCTCGTAAAAAAATATTAGTAAAAATTTATTAAATAGTAAAAAGACATACGAAAATAAAGTGTTATTCCAGTTTCTATTCGTTTCTATTGAGTCAACGATGTCGTTTTCCAAAGAAGAACGTGTGTTTAATGTTGAGACTTACGTATTTTGCTTATAAATTTTACGAAACGAGCAAATGAAAAATGAGGGGTCTAGTAGCAAAACCAGCCATATCCAACCAAAATCTGTGGATGGTGTGGTTTATCGCGACTTAAACTATCAGTTTATTGCAATGTTAGATTCAAACGATAGAGAATATTGGTTGCAACGTAATAAACAACTTGTCATATTCCAAATGGCACGCTAGACTGGTTACAACACATTGTTTTTGCCATCGTTTGATTTCGTAAGGGTTGTGGCCTCCATGATCAACAGATCTTACACTGGCAGTTTTATTTTAGTTGGGATATTTAAAAAGTGTAGTTTATAAAAAAATCCTCATACATTTGACGAATTTAATGCAAACATGAAACGTGAGATTTCTAACATTATTTTGTAAATATTACGAAAATTGGCTACAAATGTTGCGAAACGTGTACAAACTTGCATTCGGGTCACAAAGAATCATTTTGAACATCTATTATAAAGTTATACATGGTAAGTTTCATTGTAATTAGATTTTTTTTGATACAATCATAATAAATATTTCATTAATTTTTGTACTAACCCCACCGGATTGGTCTAGTGGTAAAGTCGTCGCTGTAAGTCAGCTGTTCGACAGCTAATGTACGGAGATGAAGGTTCCGTGGTTAAAATCCTAGTAAAGATAATTATTTTATATGGATTTGAATACTAGACAGCGGTTACTGGTGTACTTGAAGATTGGGATTCAATCAACCATACTATCTCAAAAACGATTGGCTCTAGTGTACCAGATTACATCTCATTTACATGTCACGAACGTGATCATTTGATTAGGTCATGGGATTGCTCATTGTTCTAAATTGAACTGACTGCAACTTACACACGTTAAGGTTATATAACCGTTATGGTGTGTTATGGTGCAATCATGTCAACTATAAACATGAGTTAAAAATCTGGTGTGAAACACACGATTTTCTCTTTCCAATATAAATAATGACCAATTTAACCTAATATTAGTAATAAAACATTAGAAATAAACAAAAAAATTAATCATAAATAAATAACCTCATTTAATCATGAAGTGAATGATGAAAAATGAAAATCAACCACAGTTTGGCTTAATAATATGAAAAATCACTCTTTGACGCTAAACTAGGCTCTGTAGAAAAAAATGCTTAAAATTACGTTATAAATCTTTTAATTTAAAATAAATTTGATATATGCACTTTTATCGCAAAACATACTAAGGCTAAAATTTTAAAAAATTCATTTTTTACAGATTTTTATGAAAAAACACAGAAAATCACTAATTACCGCTAAACTAAGTGATATACAAACAAAATGTTTGGAATAAAAGTACTAGATTTTTTAATTTTCTACAACTTTTATTATATAAACTTTTGCGATAACATGCATATTTGGGCCGTAATCGTAAAAAAATAATTTTTTCTACGAGAGCACAGCCTCCCCAAGAATTTCAGCAGACATGGCGCCTTCTTTATCTTGTAGAACATAAAAGTGTCTGAAAACATTTAGATCTGGTGAAAACTCGATTTCGAAAACTTACTTACTTTCCTATACTACTTCCTTCCTATTATACGAGGTGTGGCTATTAAATAACGAGACTGACGTAAAACATTTTATTTTTACGTAACCACTTATTGTAGTATATTGTACTACATAACCACTTATTGTCACCTTCAATTTACACTCCTCCTCTACCCCTGCAGCGCTCTATGCGAATTTTCCATTGTTGGAAACGGTGCTGGGAATCATCTTCTGTCAGCTCTTTCAGGATACGTGCCGCTTTCTCTTTTACAGCTCCCACAGACTCAAATCTTGTCCCTTTAATGCAGATTTCACCTTAGGCAACAGGTAGAAGTCACATGGTGCAAGATCTGGTGAACAAGGTGGATGTCGTAACACTAGATGCTGTTCTCGGCTAGGAACCTCTTGACAGATAACGCGGGATGAGTAGGCGCATTGTCTTGGTGGAGAACCCATGATTTGTCCTTCCACATTTCGGGGCGTTTTTTCCTTACTCGTTGACGTAGTTTAGAAAGTACCTAAAGGTAATAATATTGATTAATTGTTTGACCTTCAGGAACCCAGTGAAGGTACACAATCCCATGGATATAAAAAAAAACAATCATCATTGCTTTAAATTTTGACTTGTTCATTCGAGCTTTTTTGGCTCTCGGTGAAGTTCGGCTCTTCCAGTGCAAGGATTGGCGCTTCGTTTCCGGATAATAAGTAAAATACCACGTTTCATTGCATGTTATTATTTTTTACCTGTTCCCTAAGGTGAAATCTGCATTAAAGAGACAAGATTTGAGTCAGTGGAAGCTGTAAAAGAGAAAGCGGCACGTGCCCTGAAGGAGCTGACAGAAGTTGACTTCTAGCACTGTTTCCAACAATGTAAAATTCGCATGGAGCGTTGTAGGGATAGAGAAGGAGTGTGTATTGAAGGTGACAATAAGTGATTATGTATAAAATTAAAATTAAATTTTTTACAAAGTCAGTCTTGTTATTTAATAGTCACACCTCGTATACATACAGGCAAGAGAAAGTAAAAAACTAACTTAAAAATTTGGTGTATAACACTTATATGACTTTCTTACGGCAATTACAATAATGAAAATGTTTAATCATTAGTTAATGAAGGGTTAATCAAATGCTTAAAATAAAGGTCGTAGATTTTTTTATTTCCTATAACTTTAGATACCTATAATACACGTTTGTCGTAAAATGCCACAATATTAAAATATGTGATATTTTTAACGATTTTCGCTAATTTATCACTAATTGACGTTAATCCAAGTGCTGTACACAAAGTGTTTGAAATAAAAGTTGTAGGTTTACAAATAAATGTTCTACAATTTTATTCATTAACACTTTTTGTGTTAAAAGCATACTAAGACCGCAATGTAAAAAAAAAACAATTTTATACTACGTCGAGACAGAATTTCCAAGTAATTTAGCAGACGCAACACTAACCCTATCTTGTACTCCATAAAAATTATAGTAAAAGAAGTGACTTTAAAATAAAATCTTGTAGCATTTTGTGAGAAAATTCCAGAAAGTGAAAAATTGCATGAATACAATACTATATCCAGTTGAACGGTTTTGATGAGTGTTCGTGTTGGGACATCCCGTAGTGGTATCTAACTTCAGTTTTAAGTTTCAGCTTCGTAGTACATGCGGTTCTGAAGATATTTTGTGCACACACAGACACACACATAAACCAATCACTAAATACATGTTTTTTTGGGTTCAGGGGCCGGAAAACGTGTGTATCCGGTAAAAAATCGATTTCGAAAAATCGACATAAAACAATACTTTCCTCCATATATATTCATTTAGGGCGAGAGAAAGTAAAAAAGCAAACTTGTAGTACATTCATGTCAACTAAAATGAGGGTTAAATAAATGTTAGGTTTTGTACTACATTCATGTCGACTAAAACGAGGTTTGTCCTTTTTTAACACCCATCATTGAGTTTTAGTGCTTTATTCGACCGTTATAGAGATATGAGAATCTAAACGATTAATTAATTGAGCAGAATAAATTTCATATAAAACTTTAAAAAATTATTAAACTTACTCGTCTGATATTCCGAACTACTTTCGATGTCATCTCAGGTACTTGAGAACCTTTGTCTATGGATGACCATTCTTCTGGTCTTATTTTCTTAGCATCAGATGAAAAATTTTGCCATGATACTGATTGCAAAAAACGTGATTCTTCCTCAAAATTTGAATCCATTTTACTATAATCATATTGGCAATATGTTATAACTGCTGTTACAATTATTATTATAATAAATAACATTATTTTTATATTTTTTATCACGTCTGTTGTCATGTATAATCACGGATTCGGCATTTTAATGCCGAAATTACTTATACTTTTTAACATATCCTTGATATTATTTTTTTTAAATGTCCTTGTTATGCATTAACACATTTTATATTATTTTTTATTATACGTATATTGTATAAACATATATTTTACATAATAATAAAAAAAATAATTATAAGTACTATAAATTTATAAATTACTTGTCATATTACTTTTACAATTCGTGTACGTATTCAATTCATGTCACTTTAATTCACTTTCCACTAAATTTTAACATTAATTTTTCTACTGATAAGATAAGAAGCATGTCTCGTTATCAATTGAAAGTATAATTAAATCTTATATTATGATAATGATTAGGTTTTTATTAGGACATATTTGTTGGTTTTTTTTATTTAATAAAATAATTTTTATATATCGATTCAATTGACTGATAATGTAGTTGATATTAATAAATTCATTGAATTTTTCTCGTTGTTTTGTTAATTTAAATTTTTTTTGAGTTTCAATTTTGATTAATTGTGTCTTATCTGATTTATTGATTATAATAACCCTGGTTTTTTTTAAGTTAACTTTGTTAAAAATGTTTATCGATAAGTTTTTTATGTAGTTTTGTAACGTTATCTTCTTCGGTTGCTCTACAATAGTAACACAAAATTAATCATTTTTTGTTGTTTACAAATAAAAATAAATCTGGTGTGAAACATTAAATAATTTTCTCTTGCCACAGTAAAACCACTCGACCGAAATATTGGAGGCAGACCCGATTTCGGATACCCGAAATTCCGGATAGCACGCAGTCATACTTTTAAAGTTTTAAAATAGTAAAAATAATTATTATAAGTATGGTATTTTTTAGAACTATAGTTAACTCCTGCCCATAACAGACAGGTGGTGTCAAATTATTTACACTCAATCTGTTCGTTGCAGGGCTAAAATAAATAGTTTTGTTTCTTATCACATGGTCAGCCAATTACATGTCTGAATCATTTAAGAACAGAAGAGGAAGAGGTATAAAAGACACTAATCAGAGTTATCTCCTCTGAAAGTAATGAATTAAATTATACAGCGAGACCCTGTGGTAAATAAAGTGATGGTGTCATTTGCAGAGTGGAAAATATGTGCTTTTCAGAGGGCCCGAGATGCTGATAACAGTACTTTTCCACACAGTGAGGAAGGCACGGTAAACTAACTTTCTCTCCTCGTTTTACTTAGTAAAACCTCTACAGATTTAAACCAGCCTTTTGATCTAAACAACATAGTTTACTTGCGATAATCTGACATTTGACAGTCCGACAGGCTCGGTAGTCTGACTCCATGTCGGATGATACCACTACGCTTGCTGCAGACACAGAGACGTACAACGTTTTGTACACACTTGCTGTGACTTGTCGCGTCGGTTCTTTTGTAGTTAGATTATGCTCCAGGACACCCGGACAAGGAAGAATTGAGAGTTAAGACGGCTGATGATTGCATAGAAGCTTTGTATTTGCAAAAAATACGACTGCACTAATTCAGCCGTTGGATCAAAGTATTGTGACACTTATCTCTAAGGTCCGTTTCGGGATCTGGGTTAATTAAGTAATTAATACACCAAAGTTTAAATTACAAGTAAGTTATTACAACTAAAAATTACAATTCTAAAATTTACAAGTAAATTACAATTAAATTACTTATAATAAATAACAGACTAATTATAATAACTAATAACAATAGATAAACTTAAGCAATTTACTCAATAATACTAACAAAAATGACACAGAATAAATAAAATTTGAACAATAGACACTAATTCACAGTAACGTTGACCTTTTCTAACGCACTGTTATGTACTGTGCAATTCGCTCTCTGAATCAAAGACAAAACGAAACTAACTCACAAAATAAATCGTGTCTCTTATGTAGGTGGATTAAAGAGATTTACAGATGGCTTGGGGAGATGGGTATTAGACGATAACCTTGGTTCAGAACTGATAGAAGTTGAGATAAACCAGGAAGTTACGGCTCATGTTGTAGACGACGACCCGGTTGAAGAGGCCACGGAGGTGAAATGCACAATCACTTGCGATAACGTAATGTCGGCTGCAAACACTATGATACGTTAGCGTGAGGAGACGGAACTCGACTACAAGGACATTTTAATGCTAAAAGGTATTCAAGAAAAAGCCATGACCGACTGTTTACGTAAGAAGAAACAAAAAACAATTACAGTTTTTTTTTAAATCTGTAAATACATATATGTATTTTTCATTATATTTTTAATACTTGTATTAAAATACATATTATGTATGTATTAAATACGTACGCATTTATTTGTGTAAAACTAAACCAAATTAAGTTTCTTTTGTACCTTCGCACTATCTACTAACTTAAATGCTTTAAATGCTATTTTTATGGCAACTCTTTTTTTGATGAATGATAATTTATGGTCGTTAACAATGTTAACTTGTTAAAATAAACAGTAAGTAATTCATTAATTTATTTTATTACAAGTATTTTCTTTTAAGTATTACATTAATTAAGTTAGTAGAGTTTAACAGATTTTATCTACTTTTCATACGTTTTTTTATTTAATTAAAAAATATTTTTTTAAAAAATTGCGTTTGTTTATTTTTGACTTATTTTACGACATTCTCTTCAGAATTAAATTTTCTACAAGTTTTGTAAAAAAAAGTTTTGTGTTTATTATCCATTTAATAAAGTTCATCTGCTTCAAACCTAAAAGAAACTTGTCTTTTGGGACCAAGTTTTGCGTATTTCATCAGATATCGTAAAAATTACTGCAGCTACAGGTCTGAAACCTGTTTTGTTCAATTTTCTGTTCATTTTACATACGATACGGTAAAATTAATGCCTAATTTAACGCCTAACAAATATCTGTAGGGCTTCAATTCAATGGGGTAACTGAAATTCTGACGAAATCTTTCACCATGTATAACTCGGTAACTAATGATTTTCGGACCTATGTTAATTTGCACTTTTTTTCTTCTTTGGTTGTGGGAAATCACGCCCTGAATTCTTGGAACCCTTTTTCAGAACGCTCTGTATACAGAATAAATTATACATCAGATGTTTTAATGGAGGTTTGTGATTTTCCAGTTCTTTTCCTCTCAGGTTTCATTTTATTTATGCTCACTGATACTCCACTAAGGCTGAACGCATATTGAAGCAGCGAGCAGAGCGACGATGACAGTGACGAGCAAAGCGACGATGATAGAGTCGTACACACATACTGCAGAGTTCAGTCGAGCAAAGCATGGATTTGATACTACAAGACAGTTCTTCCTTGAAAATATGGTATTAGTTAAAACAGTACAAAAAAATAAAAAAAATACAATGTTCACCCGATAAATAAGAGTCGACGTTTGTATGGAATTCCATAATCTTTATCAGAAGCTTCGTGAACATCCTGAGAAGTTTCAACGTTATTTTTGAATGTCAATTCCTACATTTGATTATATTTTGGACTGGATGTAGTCATCTTCATTTCATCAGCCACTTCATCCCACAGTTTGTCCAAAACGAAAACGGTTGTGATGTTGTACATCCTTCTGATCCCAGAGAGGTTTTCTTGATGAACACTACTTATTAACTCATCGACGTCCATGTTTGTTTTGGGCGAGCTGTGATGAGAGCAGCGATGAAAGTATATAGAACAAACTTGCTTGAAGGCTACGCTTTGCGCTACTATAAGAGCGATGTTATATCATCGCTGCGATGTTATATCATCGCTCTGAGCCTCAGTACGCGCATTCAATTAGTAACACATAAGTTTGTTTTCGCCGCTATGCTCGTCGCTGTCATCGTCACTTTGCTCACTGCTTCAATATGTGTTCAGCCTAAGGTTACTTCTAAACTAAGGTTCAGAAGTAAGTTTTATCACTTCCGCTACAAGTGTTGGATTTTTCCTAACAACTTATTTAATACATTAACACGATTGCCTTTTCGCTACTTCTTATATAGATACTTTCCTAATGATTTTGTAACATTTGTAAGTAATGTTACATAGTTTTGTCTTTCGCTCTGTAATTCATCTACTGCGCTGTGAGCTTCTGCCATCTTTTGTTAGTTCAGTGCACTACGTGATGTGTATCGGTACTGGACTTTGTTTTGGTGGGGGGAGCCGGTTGCCGGCAGCTCAGCTGTTTCGCTCTCTGTAACGTTCTCTGTTTTGTAAAATGTAACGGCCATTGCAGTTCGTTGTCATTTTCCCCGTTATTATTTTAATAGTTTTTGCCGGATAATTTATATTTTGAATATGGCTTGATCAAATGTTTTCTTCGCCCATTCAAATGGTAAGATTTGCTATTTACTTTATATTGTTGTAGTGAATGCAATGAACTCGATATAGCTGAGTTAATTTCGTTTAAAAAAAAGGTGTGGCAAGCAAGTACATATTTTAGCCACTACCTTCCTTATTAGATTTTAGTGATATTTTACTTTTATTGCCACGAATTCGTATTGAATTGTTTTCAAAATTTAAAAAATAATATTTTGTAACATTAGACTTTTGATTTAAGCATTTCGGCTGTAACTAGCAAACTTGTTTATTAATTTAATTTTAACTAAAATAAATTGTTAACTTGAGTTCAGAACATTTACTAACTATACATTTGTATTACTATTAGTTTTTTTTAACTAAATTTTGTATTGTATTGTTTCATAGTTGCTATTGTTAATTTTGTTTTATAATTATTTCATTATGTAATTGGTTTTAAGACTATTTTGGATTTTGTCCATTGTAGGGTTGTAGTTCCAGTCCAACTTCGATTTCTAGTCAACTTCTAGTATAATTTAACAAAATTTATCTAACATAACATTGGACCAGTAAAACATTTCAACTGTAAGGATACAATATGTAATTTGCGATAATAAGAGAAAATGTGCCTTTATGAATACTTCAACATACTAAATTTTCCTGTATCAACACCGATTCACGTCATGCTGTGAAAATCTAGTTTTCTCATAATTTGTAAGATTACTTAAACCAAAAGTGATAAGCATATAAAGGTTAAGCGATCTATTTATTGATCTCACCGTGTTGGTATGTAGATTACATTATTTTATTTATGATTATTTACTCATGTTCATGAAGAAGATTTTTGGGAAACAGTATTCTGCCCGTTTAATTTAGTCCTAACTTGTGTGAACCTATATTCATTGATACTTTTGAAATAATCTGAAAGTGAATTTAAATTTTCTTAAAACTTGAGTATATTTAAATCTAACCTTCTGGAAAACTTATTTTTTTTATTTAATTATGTAAAGTAATTCTCTTAAAGTTGGTACATGGATAAATTACACTACCTTTATTATTTTGTAAATTGCATTATGTCAATTTGGTCAGTCTTTTTGTAAAAAAAAAGAAAAAATAATATTTTCTTTATCCAGAAATAGGACTAATTCGTAATACCTCTATTTAATCATTTAAATGATTAAAATTATATTTATTTTGATGTAACTGGTTTTTAATGCAACATTATGCAGCTTCTTAAAAATTTAAAATAAATTTATGAAACTTAATTTCTATTTTGCTAACGTTAGTTATAATTATTTTCTTTACTTAAATTTGGATCCAAAATTAACTGTAAATTAATTAAAATTTATACATTTATATATATAATTCAAGATTTCTCTTTAGACCTATTCAAAATTTCCTTTTAAGGGTTTATTAAATGTATCATTTTAGAAGGTACTAAATATTCCTATTGTTATTGATGTTAATTTAGTAGTTATTAATATATTTATTAAACATTTTTGTTATTTTTCTGGATTTCTTGTATTTTATTTATATGCCACCACAACGTTCTAAACAGTTTTATTTCTTGATCCTTCGCCAAACTTGCCAAAGGGGATGGGTTTTTACCTGGAGGCAAGAAGTGATTACAATTTCTTGGTAACAGAAGATTCTGATAAGTTAGCCATTACAATTCCACAAAAAATAATTTTATAAGACTTTAAAAGTAAAATAAAAGCACACGCATTTGCACTCCTCAAAAAATAACAATAGATTACCACATACGGAACAAACTAATGTCAACGCTCAAACTATATTAAAAAATCTGGTGTGAAACACTCACACAACTTTCTCTTGCCAATATAAATAATTAACAATAAACCTAACATTAGTAATAAAACATTAGAAATAAACAAACAACTAACCTCAAAAATATAACCATATTTCAATCATGAGTGAAACACGCAAAATGAAAATCGACGTCAGTTTGGCTTAGAAATACGGAAAATCACTCTTTCTCTCTAAACTAGGCTCTGTAGAGAAAAATGCTATTAATAAAATTTGTAGATCTTTTAATTTTTTATATATTGTAACATCTGATTAGCAGATTGTTACTGTTTTATTAGGTTTTGTCTGCGTTTTTGGTTGTTGTAGTTTTCTTTATCTGCTTTGCCGATAATGCGTTTCTACTTGCCGTGTGGTGGTGCGCTCTGTTGTTTCTCTTCGGTACTGTTTCTGTCCCTCTCGAGGCACTGCAACGATGCATCCTGTCTGTGTCTTGTACGGCGTTGTGTAATGTAGTAACGTTTGATTTCTAATGTAAATTCTTTACGTAATATTTGAATATTTTAATACTTTTTTAGCAAAAGTATGTTCTTCTGCCCATTGATATGGTAAGCAATTTCTTTATTAGCATTCCGGAAGCTGAGAATATTATTACGAGTTATTATTATTATTGTAAACTAAGCTGTGTTCAGTTTAGGCCATTTTCCTAATTGCAAGTTAACTGTTGTATTAAAATTTAAGCAATTTAATTGCACTACTTTTGTAAAAATGTTATATTTTCTGTATGAGAAATTGTTTTTTAATGAAATGATTAGTTAATTGTATTTGGTCTAGTTGTTTTAAAGTTTATAATTGTAATTTTTTTTGGACTCGTAATTATGTTCTAGTTTTCCTTATATTACTTAACCTAATTTTTCTACTCTACTGGTAATGTGTAATGTTGCAATAGTAAAATCTTTTTATAAATTATTGACACTCGTTCGATCTTTCTGCAGGGCTCAAGTATACGACTCAAGTATACGATTCAAGCGTACGATTCAAGTGTACGTTACAAATGCACGATTTAGGTGCATGATTTTGGGGTACCGGTGTCGATGCAACATGTTCTAATCAATGTAATACAGCAAGTTAAAAAAATTTCCAATGGCTACAACCTTCATCTTACCGATTATTATTTGGGTATTCGATTCCCGTATTTGATCTTTATCATCCAACAACATTCAACGTCTTGATGGTTTTATTTCTACTGGATTTTCGAAAGGTCAGGAACTTTCCGATGCTGTCTTATCTACCACCTTGTGAATAAGATTACTAGGATTCGTGAGTGTTTCGCAGCATATGTGTTGTCAAAATGAGGTATGTGATTATTTATTTTTATATTTGGTGAAATCCTCAGTCTCGGTCAACTGTGATTCGGCGAAACCGATTTATTATATCTTACACGGAAAATTCTATTCGTAATCTTTTGGTAATTCACAAGTACCGGACAAGAAAATCTCTGTCAAGACATTACCTAATAATATTCATTTTAATGCCTTTTCATAATCAGTAACTACAAGCTGAAATGTAAAATAATTAATATAGGCCTATATTTTCTTACGCAACCAAATGTAACTTAAAATTTAATTTTTTTTATTTTAAATTTTTTTATATAACTAGCTAAGTTCTAGTTTTCTTAAATTTGTTCTTGGAATTTAAATAATCTTAAATTTTTCTGCTTAATTTAAAATCATTATGATAGTAATGAGGAACCTAACCTTTTGATTAATATTTATGTTGTAATTGATGAAAACTAAACAAAATAGTTATTAAATCTATAGTAAACTTGTATAAATATGTATATTTATGTTGGCCAACAAACTAAAATGCTATTACTAGTTTTTTTGAATTATATTGCAAATCTATAATTTATGAATTATCCACTTAGTGAACACTTAGTATTTTGCGTTGGTTCAATCTACACCGATTTATAATTGTTTTTGAAGTATTTAATACTTAGTATCTTATATGCTATTCTTGTTTTGTTATAAATTAAATATTTTTTTACAACTTATTGTGAATGATTTTATTTTACTCATGCAACGATCCCCGTTTTGTTTAGCGCTTCCTAATAAATTTTTTTTATATTTGTCTACACCCCATCCGACCTGTTGCTTGTTTTTTTTGGGCGTGGGTGTTCACGGTGGCGACAGGGGTGTACATAATATTTAATTATATACACTTTTGTCGTAAAATGCATACTAAGGCCGAAATCTTAAAAAAATCGATTTTTCACACGTTTTCGTGAGAAAAAAAAACAGAAAATCGCTAATTACCGCTAAACTAAGCGTTTTACAAAAAAAAGCTTGAAATAAAAGTTGTAGGTTTTTAAATTCTCTACAACTTTTATTATATAACATTTTACGCTAAAATGCATATTAAAGCCGCAATCTTAAAAAGAAAATGTTTTTACGTGAAAACAGCCTTTCCAGAATTTCAGCAAACATGGCGCCTACCCTATCTTGTAGAGAATAAAAAGTTTAGTAAATGAGGCGATTTTAAAAAAAATCGTAAGACCAGTTTTTGAGAAAATCGCAAAAAAGTGAAAAATTACACGAATAAACTACTACTTCCGGTTGACCGATTTTGATGAAAATGTTCGTGTCGGGTCCGGTAGTGGTATGTAACTTAAGTTTCAAGTTTCAAGTCCGTACGATGTTCCGTTCTTGAGATATTCTGTTTACACACACACACACGCGCGCGCGCGCGCGCGCACACACACACACACACACACACACACACACACACAGACCAATCGCTAAAAACATGTTTTTTGGGTTCAGGGGGTCTGAAAACGTATAGATCCGGTGAAAACTCGATTTCGAAAAATCGACATGAAAACAATACTTTCCTTCCTATAATATTCATATAGGCAAGAGAAAGTAAAAAACAACTGAAAATAAACGGATATGATCGTATTGTTATTGCAGAAGAAAAACAAAATGTTGAAAAAGCAAATGTTGGGCACTATTCGGCGCATCTGATTTATAATCCTCTGTTAGTTGGGGATGATCTGGCTCGGTCATTAATGTGTCTTACCTACACGCACTATTATAGATGAAGTATGTTTACTCGACATATCTTTCTTACGATTAACCGAGTATACATAAACTAGATATTTAAATAAGATACAATAAAAGCAAACTAGACACGTACGGTGACTGAATGATGGAAATTTTTTGATATTTTGTGTGTTACACCGACTGTACTTTACAGGATCTGCGGGGAATGCATTAATTGCGCATGCGTGAACCAGTGCTCAATTTATCTTGCCAGTATTCTATTAGTTCCAATGTAGTCGAAATGTAATATTATTTGATCAGAAGGAATGGGAAGGGTGTGAGAATTGAATACTCAAATACTGCAATAAGTTTCAAAAATTTTAAAAATTCCTTTATTAAAAAAATAATCATAATATTTTTCGTCAATAAAAAAATCTGGTGTGAAACAATGTATAACGAGTAAACAATATAAAATTAAAAGGAAACTTATTTTTATCACCACTTAATGCTGCTAGATAAAAATCAACCGCTGTTCAACTTTATTTCTGATGAGAAAAATCACTAATTAACGTTAAGCTAAGCTCTGTAGAAAAAATATCCTAAAATTAAAATTGTAGGTTATTTAATTTTCCATAACTATTAAAACATACACTTTTATTAAAAAATATATATAAAGGCTGCAATCTTTAAAATATAATCCATATTAATTTATTAATGATATTAATATATGGAATATATAATAAGTGTTGATCATTTTCCCACGGTCCAATTGAAATAGTTTAAATTTTATGTCTGTTTAAGTGTTTTCAAAATTCCTATATTACTTTGCCCTCGTAGATGAATAGGGAAGGATAGTATTGATTCATGTCGATTTTTTGAAGTCAGGTTTTCACCGGAAAAACACTTTTTCATATTCCCAGAACCGATACAACTTGATTTTACCGATTGGTGTGTGGTGTGTGTGTGTGTGTGTGTGTGTGTGTGTGTGTGTGTGTGGTGTCTGTGTGTGTGTGTGTGTGTATTTCTATGTGAAATATATCTAAAAAAAAAAAAATTTGTACGAAACTAAAAATTGAAACTTTTAAGTTGAATACTATGAGTAGTTTATTCGTGTAATTTTTCACTTATTTTCAAGTTTTTAAAATAACGGCTTACATGATTTTGTTATAAATTGCCTCATTCAGTACATTTTTTGTACTCTAAAAGCGAAAGTATAGAGAATGTCTACTGAAATCCGTGGAGGGGCTGTGTTGTCGATATAAATGACTTTTCTTTTTAAAATTGCAACATATTAACATGAATTTTTGAGCAAAACCATATACAATTAAAACTGTAGAAAATTAAAAACCTAAAACTTTTCAAAAAGTTGTTTCTACAACGGTTAGTTCAGCGTCAATTAGTGATTTTCCGTATTTTGCTTTCTAAAATCTGTAAAAAAAGGATTTTTTATTATTGCACCTTATTATAAATTTTAGAGCAAGAGCGTATATAATTACATTTATGGAAAATTAAAAAATATACGACTTTTATTTCACGAAATTTTTGTACAGAGCTTACAACGAGTTTAACGTTTTAGTTTAAACGTTAAAGTTCTATACTTACAGAGTTTAATGTCATTTAAGTAATTTTCCGTATTTTTAAAACGAGGAGTAGTTGAATTACATTAAGCGTCATTCACTCATTAATAAAAGGTACTAGGTTGTTTTTAATTTTACATTGTTTACTCATCATTAATCATAGGTTATTTTTTTCAGTATTTATATTGAAAAGAGAAAGTCGCGTGAATGTTTCACACCAGGTGTTTAGTGTAAATGTTACACGTTTGTTTTAGTTTTTGATCGCAATTTATTCTGCCAGTCTTGTAGTCGTATTCAGACGTTGTAAACGTTCAGACGGTGTTAGATCTTCGTTGATTGAAAAGAAGTGTTGCCTGCTAACTGGCTCTAGTAGTTTCCTTCAGTAGGTAAATTGCTGTATCGTTGCTGTTTAACCTAGACAGAAATGGAGTAAGAACACCACTCTTTGAATTTTTTTCCATTGTACATGTTACATTAAGTTCAAGTAAAAAAAATAATTGTGGAATACAAGTACAAAAATCATTCCACATTGTGACACTGTCACTGTCACATATCTGCATCTTCATAGAAACAATATATATGTCCACTAAAAGAAAACCACTGGATTTAAATTTTCTTAAAATTTATTGCCATTTGGACAGTAACAATTTTTACTACCAAAGTGAAACAAAGTAAATCTGTATAAATGGCCGCCTCCGAAGCGTAGTGATTAGCGCGCTAGCCTATACCGCCAGGTTCGACTCCCGGCTTGAAACAGAAATTCTCACAAGTCAAAATCCCCTGTTCCAGTTAAATAACCTACCGCAGTCACTGATTACCAAGCTGTTGATGCGATTTTAAATATACTAAAAAAAATATTACAGTCAATCAATTCTAAAACACATTTGAACATTAATGAAATATAACTTTCGGATATTTCTTTGAAATCCAACAAGAATTTTTTAAAGATATTTAAGTCAAAATAAAAACATTCATAAACATGCAAAGTAACCCTGGTACGTTACCAACTAATTCATATTTGGAGATTTTAACTTAAAGTCGGTATACTAAGAAATTTCAGATTTCAGAGTTAGATATTATGTTATTGGATGATGAGTAAAAGTGGTATGGGGACCTTTGTTGTTTGGGGCCCTGATAAGGCCTGTTTAAACGGTGGTAGTCTAGGCGGGAAGAGTCGGTCGTAATCAACGTGACCGTCGAGGAGGTGGGCAACAAGATGTCTTGTCCTCAAGCACAGATGTTATCTTCTTCCTTCGCAGTAGTGCGTCGATGGCTGCTTCGTCAGGACCCGGTGGGCGAAACGCTTGGTTGAGTGACAGCTGTCATCAACGCACGCAGCAGCGGGTGATACGCTGTCTACAAAGGGTCTTCGTCGGAGACCGGTAGTCGTATGCCGATGGTCGATATTTATGGTCAAACTGTAGAGTGGAATAGATTGACGATTTGGCTTATTAAAGCGCTCTTTTATAGGAACCAGAAGGGCGGTTAAGCCATTTTTAGTTCCAACAAAGATCTGCTAGCCTTGTCGGAAGTACTGTCGGCTTCTCACTGTCGGTATGTCGGAAGTTTTGTCGGCCAGGAACACACTACTGAATCAAAGGGGGCACGACAAATAATTTTCCCGAATTACGTAACGAATTAAACATTACATTTTTGTAATTGTGTGCTACTATAAGTGAGTAATTAATTATTTATTTGCTCGTAAATGGTAGTATTTTATTTATTTAGTTACGTTTATGTTAAGTCGTTACGTCATAAACCATTATGTAATCAATTTTGTCAATTATTACGTAAAAAAAAATATATTGTAATTTAATTTTAATGGGGTTTCAAAAAAGACGCAGCCATAACATTAAGAAGATAGAAATAACGCGTAGGTAAATTTCATGTCTTCTAACATGTCAGTTGCCAATGTATTCAATGTTGACAGATTTTAAGAATTGAAATTTCCATCTTGTGCACTGGTGCAATTCCAGTATTTGTCTCTATTGTGTCAACGATGACATTTTCCAAAGAAGAACGTGTGTTTATTTTTGAGATTTACTTCGCTTATAAATCTTACTAACGGGTAAAAGAGTAGTTTCAGTTAACTTTACCCATTTCTACTCTAATTGTACTACTCAACTAGTGTGTCAATAAATATACTTTATAAGTTAAGAAGTAAGTTCTGAAATTTATAAATTACCAAACCCTGAAAGAACCTAAATATATGTTGCAATATTTTACCACATTTTGAACTGCAATTTAATAAAATTACTTGGTAATTTGTATGAAATTTCTTCGGGACTACTAATTTGTTTTACAGACTTCTGTAAATTTTAAAAAACTGAAAACTGATTGTGACGTTAGACGTTAAAAAAGTTCACATGTTTTGGAACTCAGTTTTGATAGATTTTAAATTCAGCTGTTTACGAATCGCTTTCTCTTACCGTGTGGAATATATTCAAAGAAGAAAAGTATTATTTTCATGACGATTTTTCAAAATCGTTTACATGTTTTCAGGCCCCCTGGAACCCAGAAAACATATTTTTAGCAATTGGTCCGTGTTTGAACAATATATCTCAAAAACGGAATATTGTACAAAATTTTTAAAACTCAGGACTTAAGTTAGGTAGCGTAGAAGAACTAACCCAAACATACTCATAAAAATCGAAAAAGGAAAGTAATTTTACTCCTTTGGTTTTACACTTTTTTCAATTTTGTTAAAAACGTCCAGATTTTAATTATTTATAACAGCTATTATTTTAACAGTTTTTAAATAATAATAGCCTTATTTACTTCATTTTAATATTTAACCAGATAGAGCAAGCGCCACGACTGTTAAAATTCTTGGAAGGCTGTGCTTTCTTGTTAAAACATGGGTTGTAAAGATTACAGAATTAAGATGCGTTTTAGGACATAAGCGTATATAATTACAACGGAAAAATATAAGTAAATAGAAAAGTAAATCAGTTGTGAAATTTTTCACTATTTTGCGATTTTTCTCAGGTAAATCCCAACGATTCAAAAAAAATATCTCCAAATTTCCATTTTTTATGCTCTGTAAGATAGAATGAAAGATATACAATTTATAAAAGACTGTGCTCTCGTGATAAAATAAGTGTTTTTAAGATTGCAACCTTAACCCTTTCTTCTCCATTGACTCCATTCGGAATCATTGGCTTCCTAGCTGTATATTTGGTTTTACAAAAGCCATATGAGTTCATTTGGAGTCGTAGACATTAGTTACAGGTTTTGTCTACAGAATGCAGAGTCGCTTTATTCATTAACTTGATCTTTAGTGAACTGCAGATCACATGTGAATTTTGCTTACAAGTTCTGTACAGTGTTCATTGTTTACGAATCTCAGCCTCTTATAATTTAAGGCAAGGATTAAATAATGAATAACTAAAATTAGTGTTAACTCAGTATTATAGTTCATTAATACAATAACATTTTTAGATTGGTTTTGTGTTTATGGTATTTTTATAATCAAGTAAATAAATCATGATTCCATTTGTACTGATTGGGACAAATAATGCAAGTATTACCCATCAATGTTAAGAAAGTGCAGTGAACGCACAGAGTTTGGTTAGGTTGGATAGTAATGTACGCTTGAATTCACGTACGCACGCTTGCATTCACAAACACACTACAGTCGTGAACGCTTGTGTAGCGACTAGTCTTGTTCCGTTTTACCGATTGTTTGTAACCGTTATTGGAGTTATCAGTCCAACTACAACCACTTACGTGAGTCGAGTGAATATACGACTCATCTGAAAATATAATAGGCCTTCCTACTTATCTGTAAATTTTAATTTGCTTTAAATAATTGAAAAGTTTGAAACGTATATTTTTTTTCGACTAAATTCTTTCTGTTATTTTCATTCTTTTTTCACCTAAAATCCATATTCCTTAAAATTTTCCGTAACGTTTCGTGCATGCAATTTATCAGAAGATCTGGGTGGTTTAAGACTGCTGATAAAGTTTTTAATGTTGGAAAGGTTTTATGTTCTATGTGGAAATTGTACACAATACTTCTCAACGCGCACCTTTCAAAGTTATCAATATTAACTTTTTTCTGCAATCTCTTGTGAGATTTTCGGCGTACTGAAATTTTAACCCAATTTATTTACTTCTGTTATAATTTTTCGCACCGTATGGACGAACATGCCGCAAAGGTCAGCCACACGAGCTTAAATTTCTAACCGTAACATTTCTGAATTTTCTTCAGTAATCGTTTTGCATACATTAATAATTACACATTTAGTTTAGCTTTTTAAAGCCACTCCACATCCTAACTTGCAGTTCTGAGGCATTGCGAATACTATTTAAAAACATCGAAGAGTATTGAAAAATACTGTTTAAGAATCGGAGAAAAGTATTGCAAAATACTGTTTAAGAATCGGCGAAAAGTATTGCAAAATACTGTTTAAGAATCGGTGAAGAGTATTGAAAAATACTGGTTAAGAATCAGCACAGAGTATTGAAAAATACTGTTTATGAAAACTGTCGAAACGTAGATCACAACACAAGTAAACTGAGTGAATGCACAGAGCGACTGGTTTCTTTTCCATCCAAGTAGGGGAGGCTGCGCGCCGGAGACCCAACATCCTTTTCATTATACTATAAGCTAGGCCATTAACACGTAAAATGAACTACTGCACATGATGTGATCACCCTTTCTAAACATTAATAGGTAATTACGAGGTGTGTTCAAAAAGTAACGGTAATTTTTAAATTTCGCGGGTTTGGATAGTCCGATTGTAAAAATTTTTTTTTAATTATTTTGGTACACATGCCCCTAACGTACGATAAAATTTTCAATAATATTCATTGCTTAGTTCTTAAGTGGAAGCCGCTAAGGTTAGACATGTTTTTCGAGCACGGCTACTTTTGTTTGTTAAAAAAAATGGATCAAAGAATTTGTATTAAATTTTGCGTGAAAAATGAAATAGTGTGAAATTTTAACAAAGGCATATGGTGAGTCTGCTATGAGTCAAACAAGGATTTACGAGTGGTATAAGCGTTTCCAAGATGGCCGCGAAAACGTTGAAGATGACGAACGACCCGGACGTCCAAGCACATCAACAACCGATGAAAACGTGAAAAAGTGAAAGAAATGGTTATGAACGATCGCCGAATCACAATCAGAGAAGTCAGTGATGATGTTGGCATATCGATTGGCTCATGCCATGACATTTTTTTGGATGTTTTGGGTATGAAACGTGTGGCAGCAAAATTTGTTCCAAAATTGTTGAATTTCGAACAAAAACAGCGGCGAATGGAAGTTGCTCAGGAATCACTAAATGAAGTCGACAACGATGCGGATCTACTCAAACGTGTTATAACAGGTGACGAAACATGGGTTTACGGATACGATGTCGAAACTAAGGCTCAGTCGTCCCAGTGGAGATATTCTGGATCGCCAAGACCGAAAAAGGTTCGACAAGTGCGGTCGAATGTGAAGATATGCTCACTGTGTTCTTCGATTTTAATGGCATAGTGCATCATGAGTTCATGCCACAAGGTCAAACAATCAATAAGGATTACTACCTACAAGTTCAACGCCGTTTGCGTGAAGCAATCCGAAAAAAACGCCCGGATTTATGGCAAAACAATTCATGGCTTTTGCACCACAATAATGCACCTGCTCACACTTCATTGCTTGTTCGTAAATTTTTGGCCAAAAACAAAACTGTAACGATGCCCCAGCCTCCATATTTGCCAGACATGGCTCCATGTGACTTTTTTCTATTTCCAAAAATAAAGAGAACATTTAAAGGCCGTCGTTTTACAAGCACAGGTGACATTAAAAGCGAATCGGTGAAAGAGCTAAAAGCTATCACAAAGATCCAGTTTCAGAAGTGTTTCGAGGATTGGAAAAAGCGTTGGCACAAGTGTATTGCATGCGAAGGGAACTACTTTGAAGGCGACAATATTAATGTAGATGAATAAATAAATATTTTTTTCAAAAAACGAAAAAAATTCCCGTTATTTTTTGAACAAACCTCGTACATTTCAAACACGCCTAATACGGCTTGATGTTTTAGTTTTAATCTACATTTAGCCCACGCAAGCACGTAGAATAGTTCACATTCAGCCATTTTTCTTCAAAAAAACTTGAAAAAAATCGTAGTAAATTTAAATGCCGTACAGAATAATTCAAAATGATAATATGAGTTTATTTTACCGTCGACAGTAATAATCGAATCGTCCCGTTATTGCTTTTTTCACAAACATTTAGGTATTTCAAATTATAGTTTGTATTTTTCTTTTTAGGGGATTAATTTTAAAAATATATATATATATATATTAGCTTTTTTGTAGAGCATATACAGATGAAAATATTGGTACTGAAAACATCCACCAAAACCCAATTGTTCAGCGGTATTGTTAATTCAAAAATCTGATAAAATTCGCTATTTTTTAAATTCTTTAGCAAAAATTTTAAACGAATACTCAGTTTTTTCGTTTATTTTGAACTAAAAGTTTGGAAATAAATAGGTATAAAGACTTTAGTACCGAAAATCAGAAGTTTAGAATAACTTTTCGCATAAAAAAGTCAGGAAAAGTGATACCTAGACCTTTATCATTGTAACCAGACTAGCGATTTTTAGAATATTATTTTAGTAACACGAAATGCAAAAGTACGTTGTGACAAAAAGTTTGGTGCGTCATATGATCAAAAAAAATTGATACACACTCAGTCTCAGCTTGGAAAATTGGCGCAACAGGCGCGCTGTTTGAATGCTACTGGATTGTAAGAACTATAATTTATGTTCTTTTGCTTATGAGAATTGTAAAATTACCCCGCCACTTAAATTTTTCATTGTTTGCTAAAGTAATAAATAAAATGATTCAAAATACAACACGGGTAAGGTTGAACAAAATAGAAATAATATAAAAGAAAATATTATTATAACTATCCACAGCTACTGCAACGGAAGGAAAATGTTGTGTTTACGAACACAAATAAAACCAAACTATAAAACTGTTTTTTTTGAAATGAAATAAAATAATTTTTTTATTATTTTATTTAACATCGCATCAACTGCAACGGTCATTAGCGACGACGTTGGGGTGTAACTTTATGCAATATAGGATAAAATGATTTTTTGTAACGTATGAAAATATGCCGTGCCTGAATGGGATTCGAACTCGAGATTGCATGATGAGAGGCGAGCACGTTACCAACTACGCCAATGCGGCCGGCGAAATAAAGTACTGTTGCATCAATGTTATTAGAGAAAGACTTGTTGTAGCATACCTTACTTACGTGATGATGGAGATAAATTGATTTGAAATATTTATAAACAATAATAAATTTAAATTATTTACTAATTACTTATTAAATATTTTTGATAACAACTGTTATATTTTAATAATTTAAATTATGATATAAATTATGATATCGTGCCGTTGGGTTGATCTTTGAATATTGTGTTGTGCTTGCTGATATATGTGTAAACAGTGTTTTATTAACATAAACTGTGTGTAAAAGTGAAATTAAAGGTATTTATATCTTATTCTGTTTCGCAAATTAACTTCCATTTTATAATTTTGTTTTATTTGAATTTTAAAATAAGTTATATTCATTGTTTTTAGGTTATTGTAAACAAACCGTCTGACATGGCGATTGCCGGTTCGTTAGTGAACGACTCAATTAGATCAGTTACATCTAATGAGGCAATCATGTCCGATTCTTATGCTAATTTACATGCGGGCTGGAAAGACGTCATTAATAACAGAAAACGGCAAAATGACGAAAGTTCTTTAGAATCTACATCGACCAGTAGTAAAAGATCTCCTAGAGACCCACGAAAAGAAACAGCTTCATATACTTCCGCCAACAAGTTCGACGTGCTATTGTCTGTAAATAGCGAATCAGCGTCAAACGAATCATCTTCAAATGAAGCGAAACTAACTCGTCCACCTCCTATCTACCTAAAATCTGATGTTAAATTTATACCTTTTTATAAAATGCTTGAAAATGTAACTGGACCTGATGCCTTTAAATGTGTCTCTACCATAAATGGCTTAACAATTTACCCGACCACACCATTAGCATACCGTACTATTGTAAAAACTCTACGAGACAACGGTGCTGAGTTTTACACCTATCAGCTTGCTGATGACAAAGCATTTCGGGTCGTTATTCGAGGACTTCACCCATCAGTTGGTGAAGACCTAATATCTGCTGAACTGAAAAATTAAGGTTTTCCAGTTAGAAATGTAACTAACATTGTCTCCAAAGAAAAAATTAAATTACCGTTGTATTTCATCGATTTGGAACAAAATGCAACGACTAATTCTATCTTTGACCTTAAATTCCTACTTAATTCTAAAATACAAGTTGAAGAACCTCGCCACAAAAGACAAATTATACAATGCACTCGTTGCCAAAGATATGGGCATACAAAATCATATTGTAATTTACCACATAGATGTGTTCGCTGTGCGGGCCAGCATGATTCTAAAACATGCACTAAACCAAGAACCACTGAAGCCGTATGTGCTCTATGCAATGGTAAACATCCGGCGAACTATCGCGGTTGCACCGTTCACAAAGATCTACAAAACCGACGCTCCCCTGCTCTCGCAACAAAATCAAAAATTTCTTGTCCACCTCAACCTCCATCAACTGCATCTATAACAGCTTTCCCGCATCTACCAAGTCGGAACAGCAGCCGACAATTCTGCAACACCAATACATCTATTGATTCGACATCCCCTTCAAAAACAGAAGAAATATCCACCACTAACTTAAATCCACACCGACGCCCTTCTGTTTCGTACAGTCGAGCAGTGGCCGACGACTCTACGTCACCCTCTCTTAACGTCTCCGAACAAATTACGTCTTTTATTGCAGAAATGAAGTCCCTTTTTACTCCAATGATAACATTGATGTCACAACTAATTCAAGCCCTTCTACAACAAAATGGCAAATAATTATACATCTGGTTCTCTAACTATCCTATTATGGAACGCTAACGGCATATTAAATCATTTTAATGAGCTTGAAATCATTTTACATAGCAATAGAATAGACGTATTGCTTGTTTCGGAAACGCATCTCACTTCAAGATCTAAATTTTATATTAAAGGTTACAAAATTTACAGGGCAGATAGACCAGATGATAGAGGATATGGAGGTGCTGCTGTTTTAATTCGGTCTTCTATTCAACACAACGAATATCCTCTTCAACATCCTACGGAATCGTTTCAGGCTGTAGCTGTCACTTTAAAGTTAAAAAAATTTGACATAAACCTAACGGCAGTGTATTGCCCTCCACGATTCTCTTTGAAATGTGAAAACTTCACTGAATTCTTCTCTTCCCTTGGTCAACGTTTCTTGTCTGGTGGAGATTACAACTCAAAGCATGTACAGTGGGGATCAAGGATTATCAATCCACGAGGCCGAGCACTACTAAAGGCTATCCTAGAGAACCACCTTGATATTCATTCCACTGGAACACCTACATACTGGCCTTCAGCAAGTAGTAAATTACCTGACCTTCTCGACTTCTTTATTTCAAAAGGCGTTTCTCATCTCCACTCTTCAATTTCGCCCTTAGATGATTTGTCGTCCGATCACTCGCCGGTTTTACTTGTTCTTTCTGACCAACCTACGGAAATTCCCATTAAACCTTCTTTAACAGCTGGAGTTATGAACTGGGATATGTTTCGAGAATCACTTCAACCTTCACTCAACTTACATCTCCCGTTAAAAAATTCAGTTGACGTAGAATCTGCGGTTGAGCACTTCACGACGATGATACAAGTTGCAGCATGGAACTCCTCGACTCCCCTTCAACATAAGGTGGAGAGAAAACATTGCTATCCACATTACATAAGAAAATTAATTGCTGAGAAGAGGCAAGCTAGAAGACAATGGCAAAACTCAAGACTACCTACTGATAAAACACGACTCAATCAACTTACGAATACCTTGAAATCAATCATACGTACAGTGAAAAATGAAAATCTAGAAAATCGTGTTAGGAACCTGAATACGAAAGATGGAAGTCTATGGAAAGAAACCGGTAAACTCCTACGCTATACTCCTCACTGCCCTCCTCTTCGGAAACTGGACAACACATGGGCAAAATCTGACAATGAAAAAGCCATCCTATTTGCTGAACACTTGGAAAAGACGTTCCAACCACATGGTGATACTTTACCAGCTTTTACAAAATTAATAGAAGATAAAGTATCTTCACCTTTACAGTTGTGTCTACCTCCACTCAATTTTACTGACCAAGAAATAAAGACTGCAATTACTCAATTGCCACTAAAAAAATCTCCTGGATATGATTTGATAACGGCTGAAGTACTACGTGAACTGCCACAAGCAGGAATAACTCTAATTACGCAAATTTTTAATGCTATTTTGCGGACCACCCACTTTCCTATACAGTGGAAATTTTCACAAGTTATCATGTTTCATAAAGAAAATAAACCAATCCACGAACCATCTTCTTACAGGCCCATCAGTTTACTTTCAACAGTTTCAAAATTATTCGAAAAACTTTTACTCCCAAGACTGCTTATATTTGTAGAAGACCAAGGTATAATCCCTAATCATCAATTTGGGTTCCGTCGACGGCACAGCACAATTCATCAACTACACAGAATCGTTGATCAAATTGCCTCTGGCTTTGAACAAAAAAAATATGTAAGTGCCGTCTTCTTTGATGTTTGCGCAGCGTTTGATAAAGTTTGGCATCAAGGTCTGCGATATAAATTAAGAAAATTCTTGCCAGATGCCTATTTCTTAATCATCAGCTCCTTTTTAACGGACAGATTTTTTCAAGTAAAACATAACACGGCTCTGTCTGACTACAAACAAATCGTCGCTGGTGTTCCACAAGGATCAATCTTGTCGCCACTGCTTTACAGCATCTATACATCAGATCTACCTGCATCTGCTAACACCACCTTAGCGACTTATGCTGACGATACAGTCATCCTTTCTTCTGATGTAAAGCCAGAAGCAGCAAGTAATAATTTACAAAGTCACATTAACTTTTTAAATTATTGGTTAAAAATCTGGAGGATCCAATTCAATGCTTCAAAATCAGTGCATGTCACCTTTTCTCTCCGGAAAGGCGAATGTCCTCAACTATTCCTCGACAATAAACCGATACCACAACGACAAAAAGTTAAATACCTTGGACTTCACTTTGACAAGAGACTCACCTGGGCGACTCATATAAAAACCAAAAGACTGACTTTGAACTCCAAATTGAAAGAACTATTTCGACTTCTTGGACGCCGCTCTTCACTGACTCTAAAATCTAAACTATTACTATACAAAGTTTATCTCAAACCAATATGGACCTATGGACTACAAATTTATGGCACAGCTAAACCGAGCAATCTACAAAAATTACAAGCCTTTCAGTCAAAATGCCTACGTTTAATCACCTGCGCACCTTTTTATGTCAACAACAAAATTCTACATGACGACCTTAATATTCCGTTCATAAGTGAAGTAGTTAAGTCCAGCTACAGTGTTTTTCACAGAAAATTGCATGATCACCCCAACGAATTAATCACCAAACTATCGGATGCATCACTACCAGGAAATCCGCAGCGCAGGTTGAAACGTCAATGGGCCAGAGATCTTCTATAAAGTGATTTATTTTATTTTTCTTTCTTCTTTTTTTTCTTCTGTTGTTATTTATCATTCATGTATCATGAACTTTATTTCATAGAACATATACCAATGGGTATCACTGTTCTTTTTCATTTATTTATTTTTATTTATTTTTATTTTTTATTTTTTTTTCCTTGTCATCCTTTGTTTACTGTCATCGAATTTGCTCGTTGTATCGTAGTATATAGTTGCAAAAAAAGTTATTAAAGTTAAAAAAAAAAAAAAAAAAAAAAATTATGATATACATCTTATTTTGTAAGTAATGTTTATTTTATCATTCTTAGGATAATACATGGAACTTGTCATAAGCTCATTTGCTAGTTCTAATGACTCCAAATGGAATCAATGTTTTTCTTCACAGAAAAACTATGATAACTTTCATATAAAATTTTTTAAATACTTTTTTAAGCATTTGTGTAGATGTATTTACAAGTAATTTTTCCAAACAATATAATCATGGGGCTCAAAGGTTATGCATTTTAGGACTAAAGCGTATAAAATTAAAATTGTTGGAAATTAAAATTCTATAATATATTTTATATATTTCTATATAATATATAATAATAATAATAATAATAATAATAATTATTATTATTATTATTATTATTATTATTATTTATAATATATAATTCTATATATTTAAGTTTTATTTCAAAAATTTCTTTCTACAATACTAAGTTAAGCGTTTATATTGGTGATTTGTTAATATATTTACCATAAAAATCAGTACAAATTGATATTTTTTGAGAAAGTTTAAACTTGCAAATTGTATTTCAATGTTTTTCTACAAAGCATAGTTTAGCGGTAATTAGTGATTTTTCGTACTTCGGAAGTCTTACAGATTTTCATTTACTACTGATTTTCGTTTAGCGTCATTCACTCATGGTGAACTATATATAAATATAAACAGGTTATATTTTAAATTATTTACATTGCTAAGAGAAAGTCATATCAGTGTTACACCCCAATATTTTATTTCGGAAGTATTTCCTACTGAGAGTATCTTACTAACGTCATTTAATTTTACATATTTATTTACTCATATTGTAACTGGCTGATTTTATAAAAAACTTCTAAATAAAATAAAAACTGAATATGAAGCACTCGTAATTTTTTTCATTATAATTTACTTTTAACGTTATCCGCGAAACAATATTGTCCCACACAAAAATTTACTTAAATGTATTTTTCATGCCTTAAATTAGTTTATACACTAAATATATTTATTGAAAAACTTTCTCCTAGTATATTTCACTGATCGTCTTCTATAAGATGACCTTTTAATTCCACTTCTCCTTTTTCGTGTCATTTTAATAGTCAATTTTTTTTTCGTTTTATTACTTCTTAACCATTTGATCCGTAATTTCACTTCAGGTTTCATCGTAAATTTCCAGGTTTTCCTGTAAATATTTATTGAATACTTTCCAACTTTTCTTCTTGAAAATTTCCGTCTTTTACTTCTAAGTCTACTACGATAATGAAAAAGTTTTATCCGTTTAGTTTTCTTTATTTTTCTTCTAAATTTATAAAACAAATTTGTTAGTTTTATTTTTTTAGTTTTTTTATATCTTTTTGTAAATGTATATGATATTTTTTTATGGTGTGTTTTACCATAATCTCCTCTGAATTTTATTCGTGTTTTAAAAAAATGTCTTCTTTTAGTAAATTTTTTTCTAGTTTTTAATTTTAATGTTATATATTTATGTATAATTTTTTTTAAATTATTTATTCTTTCTTTCACTGTATTTATTATACTATGTTTCCTATACGTGAATCTTGTTACGATTCTAGTTTTGTACCTGAATAATTTACGTGTTGTATTTTTATCCCTTCGTATTCCTATCCGACTTTTATATGTTAAAACTGTTGGTCTACGTTTTAATTTAATTATCGATTTATTTTTATATAAATTTACTCGATATGTTCCAATTTTTGGTCGCCTGATTAATCGAGATTTACGGGACACGTTATTAGTTCTCTTTTTATAAATCATTGTTCGTTTACGTCTTGTAAGATGTCTTCTTGTGTAGAATAATACGATAAATTTTGTTTTCTTTCTTAATTTTAATTTTTTTGAGACTAATCGATATGTACCAAATGTTCTACGTTTATAGTTGGTCACAAATTTTCTTTTTGTATAACCAATTAATCTTGTTTTTGTATTTTTGCGGTATGTATTCGATGTACGTTTCCTTCTCGTATAAAATAACATTCTTTGATATGATTTTTTAATTCGTGTTACTTTTGAAAATGACATTTTTCGTAATTGTTTTCGTGTAGTTTGCATCAATTTACGTATGTGTCTACGTCTTTCACGTCTCCTTCTTTTGCGTAATTTTTTTACTATTATTTTTTGTTCCGGATTATATGTTATTTTTACAAATTTTATATTTTTCTTTTTGAATATCTTATTTCGTCGTAACATCATCCGTCTAAATGCTTTTCTTCTTCGTCTCCTATTTTTTCGACGTGGTATATTTAAATATAACCATTCTGGAATTTTTGTTTTTCTACGATTCCTTCGTATTATACGTTTTGTTAAATATTTACAATTTTTCATAAATTTTTCATCGATTTGATTGTCCCAAAATCTTCTTAAAACCTGAAATTTATGATTTTTACTTATAATTTTTTTTATATTTTTTTGTGTTTTCCGTTGTAACATCTAAGGTTGTAATATCTTGAAAATTTTCCTGTTCTTGTACTTGCAGGAAACCTAAAAATCATTCAGTTAATTTTTTTATTCTAATTTAAAGGTTTAAGATCTTCATAATTCTTATGATTTATACGGAAATGTTTTCAAAGTAAAGTAATTGTTAAGCTATAAAAATCTTCTGGTAGTAGCCAACGACATTCTATTTTTCATATATCTATTATATTTTTATAATTTGTTCACATTTAAATTTATGTAGTCTTTACCGTTGCAACGTACAATAATTATTTTTAACAATAGACTACTATTATAACCACCTCAACCAATCAATCATCCTCAAAACAAAATCTAAAACAAAAATCTTAGGGACCTTCTGCTTTGTAGCGCAGCATTCTAACCATTGAGTCACGAAGGTGGTTAAATTTTATATTTTTTAAGTTAAACTGTATGTACACGGAAACAACAACAGAACAAATCAACGTGGTAAAAATATCAGGACTACAAATTATCTTCGAGAAAACTAAATACATATAACAAACATCAAAATGGCGTCGTGTCACTTGAAGACACAATATGGAAAAAATTGTAAATTTGATAGCTTTACTTACCTCGGGGAGATAATACAATGAAAACCAGTGAAAAGGAAGCGACCAACAACAGACGAGGGAAGATGGTCGGTGCACTCTGAGGAACCTTCCACTTGTGAAAGAGGAAGAAAGCACTCTCGAAACAAGCCGAAATTAGACATTATAAGACTGGTGTGATAAAATATGTCTTTCTTTATGTGAGTAAGTGCCTTAGAATGACCGGAAAGGCTGGTCCAAATAGATCAGAGAAATTTTAGAGAAAGATCCTCCACAAGATAATGGATTCGAAGATAGACAGAAATGTTTAGTCACTTAACGTGGTCTAAATTTGGCTCTATATCTGGAAAAAGTAATCTGTATGTATTTGTAACAATATATTTTTCCGTCATATATTCCTAAAATTAGCCGCCAACTGATAAAGATATATTTAATCGGATTAGTAAATTAATTAATATAAAAATTTGCGGCTTATAAGCTTAAAGTGTAATTTTGCACTATAAGCTTAAAGTATTGTAATTGCAGCTAATAAATTAAAAGTTTTATAAGGAGTAACCTGCACTTCCACTAAAGCCTTCCGTTAGGTAGCAATGGAAACAAAATTGGAGTGGAATACCGACAAAACTTTCTCTTGCCAATGTAAATAATAAACAGTATAACTTACTTTGTCTAATCATGAGTAAACAATGTAACATTTTAAAAAAGTCTACATTTTAATGAACTAGAGACTGCAGATGAGGATGGGGTACAGTGACCTAGATCACAGCACAGAGCCAAATGCCTTTCGTTAATCGTATCCTGCGTTGTCACGTTGTGGTCCCGCTGTGGATGACAGCCAAACAAAAAGTCAGCTGGATTACGATGGAACAGAGTGTGCCTTAGCAAAGGGGCAATCTCACATCCGACCTTGGCTGTTATTGACTAGATCTCATCTGCAGTCTTTAGTGCGTTGGGGTATAATTTTAATCATGAGTGAATGACGCTAAATGGAAATTAACCTCTATTGGACTTAATGAGATGGAAAATCAATAATTATTGACTCGGCCCTATAAAAAATGCTTGAAATTAAAGTTGTCGATTTTTTATAAATTTATTTATGTATTTTGTCGTCAAATGCATTTTATGCTACACCATAATCTTAAAAAAAACTAATTATTTACCGAATTCAAAGAGAAAATCAGGGAAATTACTAATTGACACTAAACTATGCGTTGTAGTGAAAAATCCTTGAACTAAAAGTTGTACGTTTTTAAATTTTTAAACAACTTTGAGTATGTATACTTTTATCATAAATTGCATATTAAGGCTAAACTGTTAAAAATAAAATTACCACAAGATCACAGCTCCCACACATTTCAACGAACATGGCAGTTACCCTATCTTGTAGAGCACAAAAATGCAGTAAAACAGTAATCAGGCTATTTAAGTCAAAATTGTAGTAGCTGTTTTTGAGAAAATCTTAAAAAATAGTGAAAACTCTTTCCGGTTGAGCGATTTCAATAAATATCTTAGAGTTGGTTCTATCATAGTACGTTAATTAGGTTCCATGTTCAAAGTTTGTACGCTACTCTGTTTTTAAAATACTTGGTTCACACATAGATCAAATAAAAAAAAAAACAAGTGATTGTAGTTTAAAGGACCCTTTAAAGGGGGTTTCTGGT
This sequence comes from Catonia carolina, assembly GCA_035578175.1. NCBI lineage: Eukaryota > Metazoa > Arthropoda > Insecta > Hemiptera > Achilidae > Catonia > Catonia carolina. The sequence goes on from JAQMRL010000012.1 coordinate 24,680,783, forward strand.
GTAAATTCAATTTAAAAATCTACATTAAAACAATACTTTCTTTCCCCATGTATTTAAATAGAGCTAAAGAAAGTAAAAGATATAATTTATGAAACAAACGTATAACCAACCATTGATCTTTTCATATTACCTCATGTATTACCATAAATACCCATCATATATAGAGAACGAGGGGAATTTTAAAAAAATCATCAGAAACGTTTTTGTGAAAAAAAAGATTTGTACATTTTGCATTTATGTAATGTACCCTTTAATTCTGGTCTGCATAGCTAACTCAAAATGGATGTATTCATTTTGATTCTATGTCTATATTACATATACAGTGTAAAATATAACATTATAGGTAAATTATTAACGCATTAACTTCAATTCTGTATAATTAAAGAAAACAAAGACAAAGAAGGTTCCGTGGTCCAAACCGTTGTACAGGTAGTTAATTTTACAAGGATTTGAATACTAGACAGTTACCGGTGTACTTTGATGGTTGGGGTTCAATTAACCTGAGTCTTTACAAGACTACACCTCACATACACGTCATACATTCATTTTCATCTAGGAGTTGCTTATTGTTCTAAATTGAAGAGACTGCAACGTACACATATTAGGAATTTTTAAAAAAATGAAGAAAATCTTCAGAAAACCTTATTATGGTAACCTTGTTATATTTATAGTTTTAAATAATAATTTCCCAAAAACCATTTTGTAATTTTCCTTTTTATTATGTATATTTTCATTGATTTCAGAACTTTTTAATATTCCTTTTATTGAAGTATTATGAATTACATTAATTTTGGAAAGAGAGTTCTGATTTCCATTCATAGATTTTTACTTTTTCTTTATATCGTTTCATTTTTTATTTACTAACCCTCTTACTTTTCTTCAATTCTTTCTAAGCTTTTTCACCCTTATTAACTTTCAATTGATATGATTAACTTAAACTTTTTATTCATGGTTATTTTCTGTAAAGTATTCTTCTTAGTCTAATCTTAAAATCATTTCCAATTTTAGTAGTACATATTTTTGGTTTTTCTCTTTCTTTCTTTACCCTATCAATTGTGTTCTTTATTTTCATTCAGCCTTGAGAAAATCTATTGTATAAATCAGATCTTTGGTATAATACTTTTTCTTGTTCTATATAAAATATAGGGAATAAATATATTGTTTTCATGGCGATTTTTCGAAAAAAAGTTTACACCGATATATACATATATTTAAGGAAAGTGTCGATTCCAAATGTAAATCCTCGACCAATTGTCTCAACCAATCAGTTAACGATATTTGGTATTCATAGTGAATTAAATGTAGTAGATTATAAGTTTAAAATGTTCGCATAGGTTTACTTCATTTTCCGATTGTTTAAAAATTGTAAATCTAAGAACAAATGTGTCGAAGTCCATTCGATTATTTAGAGCGGTTTTGAAGAATCGAGTAGGGTTGTTGTATCGTAGTAAAAGTAAAACCTCCAGATACAGTCACGAGCATGAATATATTACAAGAGGTTAACTTGTGTTTCATTGCGTGTATCATGAAATTTATAGTAAAACAATTATTTTTAATATTTTTACATTACTTTGAAATTTGGTATTGAAATCGAGAATCGATTTCTAGTTTCTTGGTTTTGGAATCAGTATCGAGAATTGAAAAATGTTTGTATTGAAACATCACTAATATATATTTTATATTATAAATATATGAACAAAATATCTCAAGAAAGAAAAATCTCAAGAAAGAAAAAGTCGAAACCTGGAACGATAAGAGGACCCGATTTTCAAAGAAATCTGTCAACCGAATGTAGTATTTAATCGTGCAATTCTTTTATTTGTAATTTGTAATTTGATCAAAAATGGCTCCTACGATTTTTGTTAAATTACCTAATTTATAATTTGTTTTGTACTCTACGAGACACGCTAAGCGGTATGTCTGCTGAACTTCGTGGGTGTGCTCTCGTTGTAAAAATGTGTTTTTCATATAAGATTGTGGGCTTAAAATGCATTTTAAGGAAAACGACTGCCAATGACCAAATAGGATTTTTACACTCATTATCAAAAGAGGTTTTCTATAAAGCCATTCTATAAAGCCAGGATCCAACGGATTTACGAGAGGAATTTGAACTGGGATACAAGATAATTATTCAAATTGACAATGCAAAAACCGTTTATTTGAAATAAAACTTCGATCAAAAGATGTTAATTTTATATTGACTGACTATGTTAATATATTGGTAATACCAAATAGCAAAATTTATTGAACACCGGGTATTTAAATCAGCAACTCCAGAAACTTTAGAACATTTTAAAAAGTCAATTATAGAGACAATACCATTTGAAGAGGAGTCAATATCAACTGACGTGGAATGCTCTGTAAAATAATTATTTTAACGAGTCTTCAAATACAAAACAAAACTTCTAAAAGTGATACAAAACGATATTGGAACATTAGACAGTAATATTCCAGAAATTGTTGCGGGGGGAATAATTTTTTGTAGTAAAATATTGTGTATTCTGTGGGGTAGAGTGGATTGAAAAAAATAATGGTTTGCACGAAATCAAATGTTTTGAAATGGAATACTTAGAAAGTGAAACCAGTAGAAACGTTTCTTTTATTTCCACTCATATTAGTAAAATATAGAAAATTTCAAATAGATCTCGATTAGCTAACGGAACACAGAAATAAAAATTGTTTACGCATTTGTAGTCAGTCAGTTATTACTTGTACTTTGAATGAAATTAGTCTATTCTGGCTGTTTAGAAATAATGTCGTTACGGGATTGGTTACTAATTACGTTAATAGTACGTATGTGTAAGGATGGTAGGAAGATGACGTGAAGGTTATTGTTTTATTTGTTAAGTAAAAGTATTATATGTTTCGTTGTAAGCTTTGAGTTTTGTAATCAATTTAATTGTTGTAATCTAACTGTAATTTGTTAGCAGTCAAAGTTTAATAATTAATTGTAATTTATAATTTTGTAAATAAATAATGGTTGTAATTTTAAAGAAAGTTTGTTTATTATTTATTATACCCAAATCCCGAACGAACCTTGGCTTAGGGGTTAACAATATTTCGCATGCGATTACGAAATTTTTCTATTACATTATAAATATAATGCAACACAAAGACTCGGAAATACCGTAGTTACTGACGTCGCAACAAAACAGTTACAAGAATATTCACGACAAATTTGATTCACATGGAAATTATCTCATATAAAGCATGTACTTTTTGATGACGCCCGGTACTCAGCGTAGACATTTGTGACGCCTCTAGTCATGGGATAGTTTTGAAGAGAATCAATTAGGCAACTTTAGAGCATTAGAGTCCTAGTCAAACCATCAAAAATAAAAAAAATTCTAATATCACAGTTTTTGCGTACCAAGATCCCTCATGGGAGGATACACAAAATGTTTGCAACGTTCTAACTAGTCATTCTGCGAAATTCTTAAAAACTCTTAAAGGAAATCATGTTTTAGGAATCTTTGGGTGACCTTGATGATAGCAAATGTCTTTCGAAGAGATTACAACTGAAGAAGAGAATTAATGACTGTAAGCTCCAACAATTAATTCACATTTTGGAAGTATTTATAATAATGGATAAAATATGTTTTATTGAGAGACTCTAAATTTTCAATTAAAAAAAATTTGTTTGTTTATATCAGATTATTTTTATTTCTTTTGCTATAAATATTTCATTATATTTTTATAATCTAATTTATATGTGGCGTAAGTTGGAGTCGTCCTTAATCTTTTTGTTGGAACTCTTCCCGGAATTCTACTGTAACCACTCCGCCTAGTTCTTCTACTTCTTGTTCTTCGAAACGTTGTAAACGCTGTGGAACGCTTAGTCCAATATCTGTAACGTCGGGAACCGTACCAAGTCCCTCTAGTAAACCTTCGACGTAACCGAGTGGTAACTTTAATAATAGGAAATAACGTTTTGTATTCATCCGTTAAATTTGCAATTCTTATATAATCGGGTAACGATCGATAATATTGCAGTTTTTCTTCGCGAAGATTATCCCCGACTCTTGTATGTAATTTCCGTTTGTTTTGGTAAGGTTTTTTTGGTCTTAAATGAAATTGTGCTTTCGGATCTTCACGCCGACGGAATTTTAATCGTTTCCTCCATCTTTTATAGATTTTATTTTTTCCTCTCTTTTTCATTTTCAATTTTCTCATACTCCAAAAATGTTCTTCATCCAGTCTTTTATCATCCTCCTTCATTGTGTTATCGCTTATATTGTTTTCAATTATTCCCTGAAATACACGTAAATTTGTCTAAAATTTAATATTGTCATTGTAATTTTCCTTCCAGACTAACACATGCAAAATGTTAATTTTAAATAATCATTCATTAATTATTATAAATATATATATAAACAATTGTTCAAAACACCTACAGGTCTGTTTAAGATATTGTGGCATAGGAAATATCTGATAGAAAATCATCATATAGATTTTGATAATCACCATTCTTAACAGCGGATGTTTTAATTCAGTTGTTGTTTTTCTAGAAAACATAGATTAACCCGAAAGTGGTAGCGCTATTAAAAACATCTAACATTAAGCAATGACTTAATTCCACATGTCCAATAAATTTGAATTAACTTGAAATTAAAAATTATATGCAATTGAATTAATTGCAATTAAAAATCGGTGTTTTTCCTGTTCTCTGTCAAGAAATTTACATTTCGAAATGATAACGTCTCATTAACAAGTACGAATAAGCATGTTTTGCAAATGTATTATAGCTATGTATAGAGTGCATTGGCGTTGGTAAGGACACTTACATTAATAACAGTGTTTCTTAGATAAGTCTTTCAAAGTTCAGGGGTTATAAAACCATCGCTTACTTGCCAGAAACATATATCCACCGATTTGTTAATCACGCTGAAAACATCGTAGACACAAACACAATAGGTACTTACACACAAATGATTAAAGTACATGGAGATTGCCAAAATACATGTATAAAACTGAATGCGGCACAAACCAATAACTTCTAGATAGCTACTAATGCGAATTTATGTGGCGTAAAGAATGCCGAAACCAGGATCTGTTTGAGCAAATTTTGAAGACATCGCAGCATTTTGGCCTGCATTGTAAGTGATCTACATTAATGGTAAGTAGAATTATGTTTATTATGCTAATAGTATTTGTTTTATAAAAATACTTTAATTGACAGTCGTAAAATTTTTATATAATTTTTCCCGTAATCTCATAATTTATATTTCTTGACAGATAACAGGAAAGATCCAAAAATCGATATTAAGGTTATACATTTTTATATTTTATCGCAAATTTACAAGTTGACCTGATAATTCGCTTTTGAAATATCGATTTGCAATGTTTATTTCACTGTCCGTTGATTTCGGATGATAAGTGGAATCAGTTAGAGTGCATGTGACTTTTTTTGTCAATTATTTTGTTTAGGCATCTTCGACATGTGCTACTTCAAAACCAACAATGCTTTTGTATCACATCGATGAAACATCCACCGCGACCGCGACCTGCTTGGTATGTTATTACCCGAGAGGCAAACCCTGGTGGTTTTAGACAAATGTACTGTACAAGGGCATGGAATAGAGAGAACTTCGGGTGGAGGGTTCGTAAAAATATTCTGGCAGAGGTTGAGGCAAGGGAATTGTGCAATAATCGTAGGCTCCTAAAAAAAATCAATATTATTAGAATAATTTTTTCGATTATTTGGCCGTAACGCGTATACCCTTTCTTTTGTTTACTACGGTTTCTCTGTAATTTATCTTCAATTAGTTAGATGTCTTAAATTATTGTTCACTAAAAAACGATTTTACATGCTACAGTGTGGTGGAGGTACCACAAAATACCGCTTAAGTTCATAATGAATTTAATTTTAGTTTTCCAGGTGTCATTATAAATTAAGTAATATTTTACGAAAATTAAATATAAAATCTAGTTTGAAACAGTCACACGACTTTCTCATGCATTGACCAAAAATGCTAAGACCGCAATCGTAATAATATATAAATTTTCTTTACCGATATTAATGAGGCTATACAGAAAATCATTAATTAACGCAAAATAAGCGTTGTAGAAAAAATTGTTTGTAATAAAAGTTGTAGAGTTTATAATTTTTCTTCAACTTTAATTAATACACTTTTGCCCTAAAATGCATATTAAAGCCGTAATCTGAAAACATAAGAATTTCTGTACCTAAGAAGTGAAGGAAGTCAACTCCGTTTTTATAATTTTTCAGAAGAACCAAAAACATGATTTTTTTTTATTTTGTGAAAAATTTTAAAATTTGAGGTTTGTAAAAAATTTGGATCAAATAAAATAGCTTCTGATACAGAGATTTAAATGACTAAACAACTTTCTTAACTTCTACTACCCTCTGACCACAGGACTTCATGCTCTTTATGTCTTTCTGCGTTTAATTAATTAATTATTGTATTGTCAGACAATAAAAAAAAACTTATTGTCAATAACGAGTATACATTCAATTAGAGTTAAAAATAATAATCATTTAAAAAGTCTTCCGCACCATTATACAAAAGTGGAGTTAATATGGGTACTGCAACTTTTATAGAGCTTTCTTGCTGATTTTCTAACTTAATTTTGCCAAAATTGGAGTTAACACCCTTTACCTTTAGGGCACAGAATTATTTACCATGAAAACACAAGTCCTATACATAATTTCAGCAGTCATGGAGCATACTGTATCTTGTACAACATTAAACATATAGTAAATAAAACGATTTAAAAGATACCTGTAAAAGCTGTTTTTGAGAAAATTATAAAAATGTGAAAAATTACTCGAATGAGTTACTACTTCCTAACCGAATTTAATGAAAATGTTCGTGTCAGGTCACCCAGTGGTATTACATAATTTCCAATTTTCAACTGTGTACGCTATTCCGTTCTTAAGATATTTAGTTTACATAAACACACACACACACACACACACACACACACACACACACACACACACACACACATATATACATACACACGCACACTGTTGTTGTTAGGGTCAACAGCCGAAAGGCTGGTTTGAACCTCTAGAGGTTTTACTAAGTAAAACGAGGAGTGAGGTGGTTTACCATTGCCTTCCTCACTGAGTGGAAAAGTACGCTTATCAGCATGCCGGGCCCTCTGAAAAGCACATATTTTCCACTCTGTAAATGACACCTTCACTTCATTCACCACAGGGTCTGGCTGTACAATGAAATTCATTACTTTCAGAGGAGATAACTCTGATTAGTGTCTTTTACACCTCTACCTCTTCTGTTCTTAAATGATTCAGTCATTTAATTGGCTGACCATGTGATAAGAAACAGAACTATTTATTTTACCCCTGCAACGAACAGATTGAATGTAAATAATTTGACACTCCACCTGTCTGTTATGGGCAGACGCACACAGACACGCACACTAACCAATTGAAAAAACCATGTTTTTGGGTTCAGGGGGCCTGTAAACATGTATTGGCGGTGAAAAGTCGATTTGGAAAAATCAACATGAAAACAATACTTTACTTCTTTATTTAATATTCATGTTGGGCAAGAAAAAGCAAAAAATCTGTTTTTATGAGTAAATTCAATATAAAGTTGAATCTGTTTTATAAATATATTGGAGAACATTTGGTTTCATCATTTTACAGACGCAACCTGGGAATCTGATCTGAGCTCTTTCGAGTTATAGATTACAACAACCATTCTTGTAAACCACAACTCTGTGGATGTGATAAATTTAATGAAATTAAAATACACTGAAATATATTTATGCAGTTTCATTAAAAAAAGATCACTACACTTTTATTTATTATTTTTTAATTATCTATAATTTAATTAATCTATAATTACCTTTAATACAAGCAAGTGAATAATACAACTGAATACACAAATAAAAAAATTAATTATTATTAAATATTCTATTCTAGTGTACATAATATTCTGCACTAACACAGATAATCAAAAGGTAAATTTCTAGGAGAAATCTCAAAACAGTTTAGAATTAAAACAAGCGTTAGGCAAGGAGATTTGTCTGTGGGAGACTTATCTCTTAGGCCCTGCACTCTGTTAGTGCACCTTCAAAAACTGCAAATGTAAATTGTTTGAAAAATTATGCTATAAAGGACTCGTTTGAGAAGCGTGTATAGTAACACACATTAATTAATCGTACAATGAATTCCACTTCAGATAAGGAATGATAAGTACCACACATCCAGTCAGAAAACTATACAATAACAATAGACAAAACTTGGGATTATTGGCTCCAGATTTAATAAATAACATACAGATGTAATATTATCATAATTTAGGGTTAACATAAATTAAGTTTTAATACAACATAATTGAAGAATAACATTAAAGTGTTAAAACAGTTAAGTGATAATATTTTTAAGTGAAATTTCATCAGTTACAAACAAGTTATGTATCATGTCATGATACATTTATTTTAACTTTAATATATTTTTTTATTTAGGTATTTAATTTTGGAATCAATGCACGCGAAATATATAAATACCACCTGTACACCCTGCAACCCGCAATGGTATATTGTGTTGCATGTTGCATTTTCAGTTATTGTAGGCTCGGTAATAAAGGTGAGTGTGGGTCGTGTAACGGATAAGAACTTAATTTGTTTTTGTGGGTTAACAAGTATTTGTTTGTTATAGGTACTATTTAGAATTGAATTAGAATCTTAATTTAGAATTATGTATTTTTAAAATCGGGAACACCAGTTAAGCTAGAGTCTGTCTACGCTATGAGTACTCCGATGTAGGCAACCAGCAATACAAGTGAGCATGCGTATTAATTAAAAATACGGACAGCTTGATCAAAAAAAATTCCATATAACACTATTTCACTCTAAGCTTAATTTAATAAAACACGTTCCAATTCATTTGTTAGAAAATGTTTTATAAATCGAATATTAGTTTACCATTAGTAACTAAAACTTTTACAGTTATTCTTACATTGTTATTTTTCGTTACATTATTTACTATTATTACATTAATATTTATGATTAGTAGGTTTTTATTGTAGACTCAATTTTATTTTCGGTCACAAGTAATACAAGATTAATGGGCTTGAATTATAACAGGAGAGTAAACAACACCAGTGATTCGTTGTTTATCATTTCAGATTGTTTATTTCATAGCATTAAAATTAATGTCTGTGCTAGTTTAATGCAACTGTTTGCACTGGCCCGTGTTTAACTCATTTTTAGTTTCATCAGTTATATTTTTATATTGCATCGGTTCGTTTCGATTTTCTTCGTAGACTGAAGTTGAAAAGTTTTGTAAGCTGTGTTTTGTTAACATCCGTGATAGTGAATGTGTTGAGTTTTTGAAACATAAAAGCGGTAACCATTAAAAAGTAGAAAAACATTGTAAAATGTAAAATTGTAACATTGTTAAATGTTATGGTTAAAATAATTAATTAAGGAGTCTCTACATTAAACTACAATAATTAAAAGTAATCTGAACGGCATAATTGAAAACGCTTAAAGGATAATGTTTATTTTAGCTGTATGTAGATATTTTTATGATGAAACGCAGTGCAAGATAATTGTCAGGTGGAGAAGTAGATACGCACCATAGGTGTAAAACTTTCGTTTGCAACCTATAGGCTCTTGCCTCGCGCGGAGTACTCTTAAAGTAGATAGAATATAACCCCCACATAATAATTTCTATGATGAAGAATAACTAGTCAAGTCTTTATTCATATAATAGTCATAATATCGTCTCTTTTGATGACTATCCATAACCGATTGTCTATAAACAGGTGTATGCATAAAATGAAATTTTTCAGCTCGTCCACTTGATTTATGAGCAAATACTGTTGTATCTTCATCTGCCTGTAAGATCTTCAAACTTTTATCTAAATCTTTAGAATCATTCAAATCAGTAATATTTCCAGGTTTTAATTTCAATGGATCTTCAAACGCACCACTACTTTTAAAATTAAATCTATAATCATGACTAAAATTTTGTGTTTTTGCCCAATCTGATAAGTTATGTTTTTCATAGTAATCTTTGTAGTAATCTAAAATTTCATTTAATGCACTACTTATATAACTAACATCTTTATATAATTTTTCTTTTTTTTCTTGATCCGTATCAAGAAATGATTGCTCTGTTATGTGTGAATATTTTATTGTATATGAATAACTTTGACCAGTTTCTCCACGTTCAACACTATCTGCTGATGGCCAACTATTATTTTGACTATCTTCTGAAAATGTCGCTGGTGTTATTACATCATATTTATGTAGAGTCGTTGATTCTAAATCTTTACTTGTTAAAAAAATATAATCTTTTACTTTATTCCAATGGTTATTAAATTGTTTTTCTATTGTTTTATTTAACCATATATTTTTTGGAATTTTTTCTCGTTTCTTCAATATTCCTATTTCTTTCAATAATTCAATACGGATATCTGGTTCTAAAATTGTTTCATTTAAATTTTTATTATTTACTTCTGTTATATTTTTGGTTTTAATATTTTTAACATTTATATCACTTAATATTTCATATACATCACTACTAATTGCCATATATTTTCGAATTTTTTTCCATTTTTTATTAAATTTTCTTTCTAATGTTTTGTTTTTCCATATGTTCTTGGAAATACTATCATTTTCTTTTAAAATTTTTAATCTTCTTAATATATGTATTCGTAAATCATTTTCATATTTATTAGTGCTATTTTTTATTTTTATTTTTTTCTGTAATGTATATTTTTTCCTTATTTTATTTTTTTTAGTTTTTATTTTCTTCTTATTCTTCTTCTTCTTCTTCTCATTATTATTATTATTAATAATATTATTTATTTTCGTTTTATATTTGTCTTTATAGTATGTATTTACTACAATTGTTTCATTTTCAAACAAATTTTTTATTTTATTTTTAAGTTTTTTATTTATTTTAATTTTTTTATTACTATTAAATATTGTTTTAACTTTTTTATTATTGTTAAAACTAGTTTTAATTTTTTTATTATTATTAAAACGTTTTTTTATTCTTTTATTATTATTAAAAATTGTTTCAATTTTTTTATTACTATTAAAAACTGTTTTAATTATTTTATTTTTAATATATTTATAATTATTTTTTGATGATTTTATTTTTAAATATGGTAAAATATTGTTTTTTAATTTTGCTTTTGTTGTTATTTTGTAAAATGGTTTTAAAGTTTTTATATTTTTGTATTTATTTTCCCCAACTTTTATTGTATTTTTATTATTTTTAAAATCATTTAATAAATTTTCTCTAAAAGTTTTTCTCAGTTTATTTATTATTTCATCGCGATTCGTATACATTGATTGTAAAATTGTTGAATTTCGTTGAATTTTTAATTTGTTTTCAAATTTAAATAATTTTTCTTTAATATTTATATGTTTGTTTTTTTTACGATTTTCGCTAATTTCTCTCTTTCTTCGTCTGCCTAATGCTTTCTTGATGTTCCACTTGTAAAGTTTATCTTCCAATAAATTAACTCGTTCTTTATGTAATCGTATTTTGATGTTATTTTCTAAGTTGTCTTCATGAAATAAATTTTCATGGTCAAACTTTTTTTTTAAATAATTTTTTTTGTATACATTATTTTTATTTTGTTTTTTAATTATTTCTACATTTCGTTTAAATTTGTTTTTATTGATAAATATTTTAGAAACTTTGTTCTCCATTGTCACGGGGTTATCATTATTTAAATTTTTATAGAATAAATTTAAATTTCTTTTCATTGTTATCATAAATATTTGATGGTTTATATGAGATTTCTTTTCTTCCAATTTTTTCATGTTCATGTGTCCCTGAAATTCAAAGATTATATTTTAGTTTCATGTGTTAGTTATTCGTGTGTCATATCTTGAAACAATTTATTGTAGCTACTTTTATATCTTGAATTATTATTTCCATCTTCAATTGATTTCCTCTATATTTTTCTATAAGTTTATCTTCAGTCATAAGTATTTCCAATAGGTTATCATTCCAAATACCTTTATAATAATAAGTTAACCTCGTTGTTCTTAATACAAATAAAATATTTCTCCGTAATATCCGTGTACTACAAACTACCACATACTCCGCTTCACCCCAAACTAAACGTAAAGCTTTTACATTCTTATACAACCTTACACGTTTTAAACAAAATCACGACTGTACGAAAAATTAATCAGTATTGAAAGAGGACTATTATTGACATTAGTACGAATCACGAGTATTAGAGGAGAAATACTACCTGAGAATAACTGAATACGTGTTAAACAAAAAAGTAGGTAAATTTTTTTCTTGAAAATTATACGATATTATTCATTTTTGTAAAGTTCTCATAACTTTATATTCATAAATCGGATGGCATATTGTTTTATTATTGTAGGTATTCTGCTAAAATGTGTTTAATAAGTCAAAAATGCCTGTTTTTTAGTTCTAGTGCAAAAAAGTGTTCATTCTACACATCGGTAAAATACACCAACTTATAAATTAAAAACACGAGAATTTTGTTTCTGAATTAAGACTTTTACTCTATAATTATTATATAATGCAAAATGCATTAAGGAACTTAAGCGTTTTATGTGTACATAAAAGGTATTTTTTACCTTGTTTATTTTAGCAGTTCACCAACTATGTATTCTGCAAATAATTTACAAAAATAAAGTTTAAAAAAGGAAAAATTTAGAGGGTTGTACTCTTTCAAATTGATTTAAAGTCGCATCAACAGCTTGATTATTATTAGTGACTGCGGTGGGTTAAGAATCTGGAACTGTGGGTTTTGGCGCGTAATAATTTATCAGACCCTAGCCGGGAATCGAACTCGAGACCTCCGCTTAGTAGTCTATGATGTTAGAATGATGAATTGTATAGAGCTGTATTTTATCGATATCTGCATAATAGAATACATTATATTCAATTGGATAAGAAGATTAAAGAACTTATCTTACCCCAAAGAAAAACAAGTTAAAGATAAATTCATTTTACAAATCACAAGTTTTTCAAAATTTAAAACATACGTAATGCTATATACCCGTACTCTATGTAGCTATGTTATTCAAAAAGGTGTAACCTTTATACTTATGTTTCTCATACAAACAAATAAAAGTTAGTTCTTTTTCCTAATATTACTATAGATTAGCTGCCAAATTGTCAAAGGATAATATCATGTTTCCTTATTCAACCTACAAATTTAAAGTATAAGAACTAGTGATTGAGATGAAAAATATGATATGAAACGTTCACACTACTTTCTTTTTTCCAATATAACTAATAAAAATATAACCTAGTTCTAATCACGAGTGAACGACGCTAAATGAAAATCAACCCCTGTTTGTTTTAAAAATGCTACGAAAAGTTACTAGTTGACGCTAAATTAAGTTCTGTAAAAATTGCTTAAATTAAAAGTTGGAGGTTTTTTAGCTTTCCTAAATTCAATTATTTACATTTTTACCATAAAATACAAAATAAGGATGCAATCTTATAAAAATAACATTTTCGTTCACGAAAGTTTGGCCTCCTGCCATAAATTTCAGCTAACATGCAAGTTACCCTATCTTACAGTGCACAAACATGTAGTGAATGAGGTGATTTAAAAAACAAAACCAATGAGCAGTTTCTGAGGAAATTGCAAAAACGTTAAAAATTTCACGAATAAACTACTACTACCGATTTTGAAAATCTTAGGTTACCTAATGGTTCCTAACTTAATTTTAAGTTTAAACTTCGTACCATATTCCGTTCTTGAGTTATTTTGTTCACATGCAGACTTTCACGGGGACTGAAATCGTGTATTTTCGGTTAAAACTCGATTTGGAAATATCGATAAGAAAACTATGTGTCCCTCCTTATATATTTATTTAGTGCATAAGAAAATTAAAAACAAGAGTTTTTACTGAAAATACACGTTTTCAGGCCCCATATAAATCCAAAACATATTTATTTCAATTGGTCTGTGTGTGAAGAAAATATCTTCAGAACAAAATATCGTGTGATGTTGAACCTTGGAACTTAGTCAGGTACCATAAGGGAAATCGACACAAACATTTTCATCAAAATCGATCAATCGTAAGTAGTAGTTTATTCGTGAAATTTTTCATTTTTAAATTTTCTCAAAAGCGGCTTTTACAAAGTTTTTAAAATAAACTTATTTAGTACATTTTTTTAATAGAGTAAACGTCTTGTCTGTTGAAATCCGTGAAGGGGCTGGGCCAGTAGCAAAATGGTTTTTAAAGAATGTAACATTAATTATGAATTTTAGGTCAGAAGCATTCATTATTTCAACAATATTTTTCTTCAACGCTTTGTTTAGTGTTAATTTTCTTATTTTACTCATTAAAATCGGTTAAAAATTGGATTTTAAAGATTAAAGTATGCATTTTATGCCAAAAGTATAACATAATCAAAGTTATAGAGAATTAAAAATTTCGCAACATATACTGTAAGCATTTTTCTCTATAAAGCCTAGTTTAGTGTCAATTAGTGCTTTTCCTGAAGGCCTATTTCCACGACGTTAGTTTACTAGCAAGACCTACTAGCACGTCGGTGACTGTTCCCAAAGAGCTTGTCAATTATTGCCAGTGCTCTGAACACATTAGTGAGTTTCGTTGTGTATTGCTTTTTCAAGTACAGCTTACTAGTAACTAGCAACGTTTCAAAACGTTCACATCGAGCTAGTTTACTAGCGCTACTCAATCACGTGACCTTTTCTCCCCTACTAGCGCTAGTAAAATCAAACATGTTCAAAGTCATTCGCGCGTTAGTGAATACTAGCGCTTTAACTAAACTAACTGCTATTTGTTCTCTCCCACGACGCTAGTACTAGCTGCTAGTCTACTAGTAGCTAGTAAACTAGCGACATGGGAATAAGCATTTTTAGCTTAACGAACTAGAGACTGCAACTGAAGGTGGAGGATAATGACCTAGATCACAGCGCAGATCGAATGGATACCGAATTGGGCGACATGCAGAATGGTCGACAACTTTTGATAATTCACCGACGCTGAAATGGTCGACTCCTTTTGATAAGTCACCGATGCCTAAATGGTCGGTTCCTTTTAATAAGTCACCGACGCTTAATTGAGTTATGACAGCAGTGTAATAACACTACCCTGTTTTTTCTCGTCTACGTGCTACATGAAGAAGATAGATAGAGAGAGAGAGAGAGAGAGAGAGAGAGAGAGAGAGAGAGAGAGTGAGTGAGAGAGAGAGAGAGCGAGAGAGCGAGAGAGAGAGAGAGAGAGAGAGAAGGGAATAAACTATCAAGGAATCACTTTTAACATCGTAACCTATGTTAAGTATAGTACATTTAAAAACATTTGTCACTGTTAATATTACTGTCGATTTCTTTATTATTGATACCCGAGTTTGGTGCTTTGTTTTTTCAAAACCTTTCTTCAAAGTACGGTGATACTCTTTGAGTCACCCAGTAGTTTCCAGGACGTGCGCGCTCCAGCGCGTCTGTCTACATTCAGTCGGTATATTTGTCGGGATAAAACAAAAGGAAATGTCTACATTTCGGTCGGTATATTTGTCGGGATAAAACAAAAGAAAATGTCGACCATTCGGTCGGTCTATATTTGTCGGAATAAATCAAAAGAAAATGTGTACCATTCGGTCGGTCTATGTTTGTCGGAATAAAACAAAAGAAATTGTCGACCATTCTGTTGTCGACCATTCGACATGCTACCCACAGATCCAGTTGACTTTCGTTAATCGTATCCTGCGTTGTCATGTGTTGGTCCCGCTATGGATGAAAGTATAACAAAAAATAAGCTGGAATTCGGTGCACAGAGTGTGAGTAAGCGAAAGGGTAACCTCACAACCAACCTATCATCGGCTAGATCTGCAGTCTTTAGTTCGTCGGGGTATAGTAATTTTGATTCGAACAACGGTTTAATTTAGCGTCATTCATTCATGATTAAAATTAATTTTAATTTTGCCTCATTTACACTAGCAAGAGAAGGTAGTGTAGTGTTTCACACCAGGTTTTTATAGTTTTTGTTAGTAACATCTGATAAACCTTTGAATAAATTTTGGTAAAGATAACTTTTAAATAAGAAATTATAACAAAGAAAACTTTAATAAAATTACCGAAAATAAATTTAATTTCTGAACACTACCTTAAACAATACCGAATATTTTTTAACAAGAAACCCTGAAGATTTATTCAAACAATATCCAACCTTCCATGTATACCTGCCATCTTTTATCCGTATGTTCTAAAGTGCGTAATGGCCGACGTAAACGTTTTGTGAACACCCTTAATCTGTAAGTACCACGTGTATTCCTAGCACTTATTTTAAGCTTATGAATCGTAAAACTTTTCCGTTTGCACGTCAAACTCCTACTCCATCTTTTATGAAATAAATGCGAATTTCTGGTTAAATGTTTTGATCTTGTAAACGTCATCTTCTTTTTCACAGATTTTCGAGTTTTCATTGATAAACTTGATCGTTTCCATGTATATCTTAATCTAGTATTACGTTTATATTTTAACGTCCATGAACTTCTCGTAACAAGTTTTCTTGTTAAATTTAATAATACAAGTCGGGAACGTGGATATAATTTCTTGCATTTCCAAGTGCGTCTTGTTAAAGATCTGCGTGAAAAATATGATCGTTTTTCACCTTTCCGTTCCGAATTATCAATCCAATATGGTATTCTATTATGTTTCTTACGTGTATGTTCTCGATGTTTTCTTAATCCTGTTGTAATTTCCTCTGATAGCAGTTTGTTTATTACATTTATTTTAATTTTAGTAGATCGTCTTCTTGGTAAATTTATTGGTTTTCCTATGTAATATTCATACCAAAGTACATCTTGTCGTTTATGTTTCGGTATAAGTCCATATTTTTTACGTATAAAATGCTTTTTACGTCTTTGAATACGTCGTAAAATTTTTTCACGTAACTCTCTACGATATTTATTCGATATTCTTTTAACAAATAAAAATCGATACGTGCCTAACTTTCTTTTATATTTTTTTGGTACATATGTTCTTTTATATTTAAATTTATAATATCTTTGACGATTATTATTTGGAAAAATTATTCTTCTTCTCCATTTTATTGGTCCATACATTAATAATTTTCTCTTTTTTCTTCTTGTAATTACGTAGTCATAATAATTTTCACTTTTCCATGAATTTTCTTTAACTGCATCAATATTTTTTAATTTATTCTCATTTTCATCTCGATTGTTTTTCATTTTCTTCAATGTTTCTTCGTGATTTTTCATCTGAAATTCAATGAAAAAATTCTTGTTCAAGCTAGGAATCGTTGTTGACGATCCTAACTCTTTATTATTAATTTTTTAACAAAATATTTGTAGGTTATAAAATTTTAATCAGTTATAATCGATAGTAAAGTTCATCTCGTTCTTAATTATACAATTTCTTAATTTATTTTAATAACATTATTGTACTTTAAAATTGGTTGTATATAAAATGTATTTTCTTATCCGATTGGTTTTTGAAAGTGATGAAGCATATAAAATACGAAGTATCATTATTATAATGTGTAAAAATTTTCATATATTTTGTGATTTTCATACATTTTTTTTATTGATAATAATTATTATTTAAATATTTGTGATTTAAAAACAATGGAAACACGATATACGAATTTTCTCACCGCAACGTGACATATAGTTAAAACTATTCGTAAATTTACCACTATGCGAATCTGTACCTCAACATAATGAAATAGGTATACTGCACATATTATAATATAGTAGGATCATTTTTACTACTTCTATTTTGTAAAAATAAATAACATTATTTTAATTAATACTGTATTGTGGAATTATCTGCGGGGTTTAAGGTAGATTACTGTAAATTCTATGACTTAATTATAATTGTTTACAGAGTATGAAATACCAGATTGTATTTTTGGAATATTCAAACAAATGCAAAACTTTTTTTTGAATGTATTTTCTTTTTAAAAACAAAAGAAAGTTACTCACTTTTTGAAAAAATAAATTATTATTTAAAATTAATTCATCTATCAGTATCAGAAACAAAAGAGTATATTTACGTTTAGAGTTTGCACAAACTTTATCGATAAAGTTTCAGTGTATTTATTTATTTTTATTGTTAGTGTAACGAAGACATTTTACTGTATTTTAAAATTACAGTATTTAGTTACAATTGAGTGTTACATGCTTTTAATTTTAGTCAAGATTCATTCTATGTAAGAGGTAGGCCTAAGGTCCTATTAAAATTACGAAAAAGGTGAAATTGACGAGAAAAGTTTCACATACTTTTTGCACAATAGTCTATAACTATTATTAGACTTAATTACGCATCATTAAGCAAAGTATTTGTGGTACAAATGTGACCGTATCTAATGAAAATTTTAAAAGAAACAGGTAACAAAATTTTGATATGGATATCTAAAATTTATTTTATAATCATTTATAAGAGAGATTTTATTTTTAAATATTGATACTTTAGAGGTTAAATGAAATTTCAATTTGTAAAAATGAAAAAATATCTAATTACACAAAATTAGTCTCAGACTGTTTATCATGTATAACTTCAAATAGACCCATATATTTTTTTAAGTTCATTTAACCTCACATCAAAAGCTCGGTTATTAGCGACAACAGTGGGTTATAAATTTTGAAAATTTCCAGACCATAGCCGGGAATTAAATCCAAGACCTCTGCGTTGTAGGCTAGCGCACTGGCACTACACTACAGAAGCGGCCATATTTAATATTTATTTAATTTTTTATAGTTCAAAGAATATATAAAACCTTGAATGATTTTAAAAAGTTATAAATTATTTAAATTAAACATTTAAAATAAAAAAGTATAGTCAGATTAATATTTCTTTAAAAGAAAAAGAATAAAAGAATTGTTAAAATTTGTAGGTGCCTGGAGTTTGACGAGGTAAGGCAACTGGAACTATCTGTGATAATGATATATCAATGTTACATAAAATATATTAAAATATTAAAACTATTATTTAGAACTTAAAAAGATTAAAAATATGAATTTAACTAAGATAAATATTTGTCTGAGTAAGTTGAATGGGATGTACGAGTGAATTTCAAAATCATTCGACAAGTTTCTCAGTGTTGAAGACACAATACAGAAAAATTGGAATAGTTGATAGATTCAAGTAGCTCCTGGTGGTAATACAACCGAAGGCCAGCGAAAAGTGAGCAAATGTGTAAAGGCGGCAAGTGCACTCCGAAGAGCTCACTACTTGTATAAGAAGAAAACACTCTAAAGGCAAACCTTTTAGACATTATGATAGTATTAAAAAAATGTGTGTCTGTACGCAAGCGAGTGCTTTTGAATGCTCAAAGAAGCAGAGAAATTAGAGAGAAAGATCCTCCGTAAGAAAATGGGTTCAAAGATAATAAACGGACAATATAGGTTACGAGGTCGAGAACACTGAACAAAAAAACTTAACTATTAATTAAAAAAAAAAGACTAAAAGTTAAGGAACACCTGTGTCCCTAATAAACGGTTGAAAACAAACTTTTAAGACAATACACAATAGACCTAAAGTGTTGGATAAATTGTTTAAAGAATTTCTGATAGTATATTGAGAAAACCGGAATAAACTGAGAAAACATTATGATTTAAACGTAATTCAGACAACTAAAACCTTTAAGGGCTTTTATGAAGAGCATAAACAGATCACCGGATGAAAGGAAAAAAGCTTACAGTGAACGATGCTGAAAGAGTTTCCAGAAATATTTGAAGTTACCTTACGTGATCTAAAATTGGCCCTATACGAAAAAAAATTACTCAGCGTTGTAGAATGATCCGATAGTGTTAATAATGGACTAATATTTGTAGATAATCACCCATGACTGGTCTAACCTGATCCATGATACGGTTTTATATTAGCTACCTAGATGAACTCATTACCCGACGAGAAACATTCCCTCAATCAACCAAATACTTTTAACAGCTCATAATCTTTTCTCTACAGTATGACGCAGAGAATCATCTAGAGGGTTTTAAAATATAAGTAGTTTAAAGATAATAGTTGATAAAAGCTAGGCTAAGAGAGAACTGACACTTCCCGAGGATAAGATCAATAGTCCCGGTGATAGAAGACAAACTAGTTAAGTACAACGAAAGTAGAAGAAGATGTCAAAACTATTGAGCAAGACTTGGTCTTTCCAGTATACAATTTAATTTGAACTGTGTAACAGTGAAGCCAGAATTTCAGCTTGAACTGATTGAGTTGCAATATAACACTAAATTGAAACATTTGTTCTCAACGTCCCGGAACTAGAGGTTTACGCGTACGTGTCAATGTCAAGTTTCCCAAATTATATATCATTATTATGCAGGATGTTTCAAAAAGGACAATGTATTTTTTAAGTGGCAAAAATATAAAACAAATAAGTCTGGTATGAAACACTGAAACGATTTTCTCTTGATAATGACCATAATAAACCCTATAACCTATATCATTTAATTATAAGTAATGCAAAATGAAAATAAAAACATAACCTCATTTTAATTTTAAGTGAATGAAGCAAAATGAAAATCAACTTATGCTCGACTTAAAAATATCAAAAATCACTTATTAATCACAAAACTTATTAAAAAAAAAATTAAAAATTATTAATCACTTATTGACGCTAAACAAAACTTGTTACTGACGTTGTAGAAAAATATGTTCGGAATATAAGTTGTAGGAGTTTTAATGTTCTACAATTTTAATATCATACACTTTTGTCCTAAAATCCGTATTAAGGCCGTAATCTTAAAAAAAAAAAATTACCAAGCGTACACATCCCCCCAACAATATCAGTAAAAATGGCGGTTACCCTATCTTGTTGGTAGAGCATAACTAATGCAGAAAATGAGGCGATATAGAAAATATCGTAAAAGCCGTTTCTGATAAAATCGTAAAAAAGTAAAAATTGTCCGTTTAAAAACACACTACTTTTAGTTGACCGATGTTGATGAAAATGTTTTAATCTAGAATTTGTAATCTTCAATTAATCTTAATTTCTAAAATCTAGAAATAGGTAAGGAAATAAATTGTTGTTCATTGTAATTGTGTATTGTATGAGAAAGAGCGTCGTGAACAAGGATAATGAATTACAATGAATGAAATATTTTGAATAGGATTATCTGAAATTGAAACTAGTAGAAACATTTGTTTTTATTTTGATTCCTTCTAACATGTTGCAGCAAATCGGAAAAATGTTAGAAGTCTCTCGTTAGTTTGGATAAACTATAAAACCGCAGGTATAAAAACAAGTAGCGCCTTTGCAGTCAGTAAGTTACTACTTAGACCGTGAATAAAATTATTGTTGTTAAGGCGTTTAGAAATAGTGTTTAGAATTAAGTTAATAGTGAATGTGGGTACGGCAAGTGGATTATTTTTATGGTTAAGTATCTTATTTTTAGTCGATTTAGTTTGAACTTTAATATTTGTAATTAATTTAATTGAAGTGATATAGCATAATTGTAATTAGTAGTCTAATCCTAATATTTCTTTTTTGTCTTCAATTTTCATTACGGTGCTGTGTATTGAGGTGCACAATTTCGTGTATGATAGTTTATTTAACGGGCGTTGGGAAATTTTACGTTCAGGAGAAAAGGTACCCAGTGGCACATTCTCCGTTTACAACTACGGGTGTTGCCCTATATTCTGACCAAGAGGTCTCTGCTCCATTTTCGTTTTAGACGTCGTACAGTTAGGAAGTTCTTTTTAGCTAGGGCAGCTGCTAGTTTGATTGGGTGGTTATCTAGTCGTTCGCGAAATTTACTATAGAAGAACGCGGTTAGTTCCTTTACTGTCAAAGTTTTGAAATCATCGTGGAGGGTTTTATTGCTTACCTAAAAAGGAGCGCCAGAAGCAAGTCTTAAGAATTTTGAGTGGAAGAACTGGATCGACTTTAACCCTCAACTGGTATCATGCGGTCTGTGAGACCGCTGTCATTTTTTACCCCTCCAACACTTCCCTCCCAATGGCCCGACATCACGTATATTTTGTATACCTTTCAACTGTTGTTTGAACTATGCGTGATCAAGATCGTTTTCGGTACGAGCTAACAAGTTGCGAGTTATTTGTATTTTGTTTTCTACTGGCGGTCTCCTGGACCTATGATACCAGTTGTGTAACTTTTTGACGACTTTAAAACCAAGTAGTACATGGATTGTTTAAAGTTTTAATGAATATACAATAATTTTTCATACATCATTTCTTTGTTTAGTACTATTATAAAATATTTTCTTATGTAATTTTATAAAATTTTCATTATGGATGATACATTTAAAATTTCTGAAGCGGCTTCAACACAACTAGATCCATCACGTAAACAAGTTGTACGTGTTAATGATGTGAATTCTTATTAACATAAAAATCTTTAAATTTTATTGTAAATAATCAAAAAGTAAAAAAAAACGAATAAATTTTAATAAATGTTTGTCAGAGTGTACTGCCCAACAACAGACATAAATAGCAAAACTCGGAACCAAAATGTAAGTTGTACATCATAATTTTGTAAATAAATTTGTCTTTATCATATTAATTACTTATTTATTTATAATTATTAGACCACAGAATGTTTCTAGGGCCCAAAAATTTTATTGTTCTGTTCAAAATGGAAGTAAAAGTCAAATAAATGCTTAGTGTTGGTTTTTTACTTTTTTAAATAGCCTAGTAATTTTGCATTTATGCTAAGTATTTTACATTTCCATCTTCGATTATACATGGTTTTATAAGTTTAATATTAAAACAAATTAATTAAATGAGTATGAAGAACTTAAAAAAAAAAACAAATTTGGAGGTCTGTCAGACCGCTGATACCAGTTATGTCACAAAAAATGATGATACCAGTTGAGTGTTAAGTTATTCTCTGTATTACTCCAAAGAGCACCATATGTACAAATTGGTCTGAAAAGAGTTTTGTATATGAAAATTTTGGAACGGCGGTTCCAATTTGATCGAGTGTTAATTAAGCAGAGCAGCAGCTTCTGGTGGCAGTTAAGTTGTAAACGTGTTGCACACAGATGATGTTAGTCGTCTGTCGAGCCATAAGCTTATTAATTAATTTCAATTATTAATTGTGTAGATAAATAATTGTTATAAATATAAAGAAAGTTTGGTTATTATTTATTTTATCCAGATCCCGAACGAACCTAGGCTTTGATGTTACAATAATGTTTAGAGTTACCTATGTAATTTTATGTAGCATATTTTTTTTTGCAAAAATCATTTAACAATTTAATTCTAGTCATGGAACAATTTATGTTTATCGGATTTATGTTTCCAGTAGTATGTTCGGCGGTTTAATGAACTCCATGTAAAAGGTTTTCGACTGTAAAATTCATACCAATTTTTGTAATACTTTCTTCTGGGTTTTTCTGTCAATCCTAACTTGATATTTTCAAATTTTATCTTACGGTATTTTATCCGATTTAAAACCCTTATTCTCATTTCTCGTTTGCGTAAATCTTTAATCTCATTGACGTATTTGAATCTTAACGTCCCCAATTTCATTTTATATGTCACTGTATAAACTAATATTGGTTTCCTTGTACGTTTTTGTAGTTTTGATCTTTTCCACCACCATTTTCTAAAAAGTTCTTGTACACTTTTCTTTCGTTTTGTTTGCATCTTTTTAATTTTTATGTCGTGTAATCTGTGCAATGAGTCCATTTCATTATTATTATTCTTATTCCTTTTTATTCCTAACCGTAATTTTCGCCAAATCCATTCTGATTTTTCACCTCCTAACCTCCAATCATGTAATATTTTTCTTTTGTGATAATTTTCCATTATCATTTTCCGATTACATTTAACCTGAAAGTAAATATAATTTTACGTTTGAGGAACACTATTTACACTGTTTCAAAAATTCTTGTGTGAAACACTCACATGACAATTTTTGTCAATGTAAATCATGAAAAACACAATCTTTCTTAAACCATGAGTAAATGCCACAAAATCAACCTCTGTAGAATTTAAGCATATGGAAAATCAGTAACTGATGCTAAATTAAGCTCTGCATTTTGTAATAAAGTTTAAATTACATGAAAAAACTAAAAGCAACGCATGTAATGAAAAAAAGAAAACTTATTTTACGTTTGTGCGGCAAGAATGAACGATAGCATATTGACATAACAAAATTTCAGTAAAATAACGAATCTCAATACCAAACCAACATGGTTCACATTAACATTGAACAACTTTAGAGATACAAAAATCGACACAAAATACATACAGTTTAGGGAAATTTTTAGAATAATACAACATTGACAACTTAAAATGAAAGATCCTGAAAAATGAAAAGATTGTGGGATAAAAGGAAACGAGGGAAAAACTTGAAGTAATTAAAATACTGATTTAACGCGCTCTTTCTAAAGGGCTATTTGGAAAAAAATAGTTACAGACTCGTTAAGTTTTCAGTTAGATAATGTATGTAAATGTAAACCTATGTGAACTTCGTACTATTCGGGTAACGTGAAATATATTGGCTTGTATTTTAACTCTAACATAAAATGGTACGCGCAAATTCAAAATCTGGAGTAAAAGTTGACTTGTAAGATACAGATTTTATCAATTGAGCACCTTATTCCATTTTCTTCAAAACATTGCTTTCAAGCACTGATGGAATCTTTGTTTAGATGTGAGTTAACAGCTTAAGGTGTTACCGCTACGTATAAACTGAATCCGTTAATAAAATAAGTAGAATGACTGTATATTTTTTTCGAAAAAGCTAGTAACATCCGAACGGGTATAATGAAATTTTATGAACTTCTCAATTAAGTTGTTTTATTAAACATTATTTTAACATTGAATACAGGTAGCAGACAGACAATAGTTATCAATAAAGACCAGACTAAAGACTGTTTATTGTAAAAGTATTAACAGAAAAAGGCAAAGCAGTTCCTGAATTTTAAGTTACAGAAATTTTAGTGCATAACAACAATTTAAATAAATTACAAATCATAAACTGCTGTTTAGTATTTTTATACTAAATTCTCTTGCCCTATAATAAATAGAAGGAAAATATTTTTCATGTCAATTTTTCTAAATCAAATTTTAAACGGAAATATACGTTTTCAGGCCCATTGAACCAAAAGAACATGCATTTACTAAGTGGTATGCATGTGTATGTGTGCGAATAAAATATCTCAAGATGGAACATCGTATGAAATTCAAACTTAAAGCTAAAGTTAGGTACCAAAATAGAACCCGACAAGAACATTTTCATCAAAATTGGTCAACCGGAAGTAATAGTTGAAAAATGGATTTTTTTCAATTTCCTAAAAAATGGCTTCTACGATTGTTTTTTAAATTCACCACATTTACTAAATTTTCTTGCTCTAAATTATAGGGAAAGCTGCATACCTTCTGAAATTCTTAGGAATAAGGTGCTGTCGAGGTAAATAAATTGTCTTTTTAAGATTGTGGGCCTTTAATATACGTATTAGGGTAAAAGCGAAAAATCAAATTTGTAGAAAATTAAAAACATAAATTTTTTTTATCAAGCTTTTTTTCTAGAGCGCTACGTTTAACGTCAAAATTACTTTTAAAAATGAGTTTTTTAAGAGGACGTATTATGCCTTTGGCGACAAAAGTATAACTAAAGTTATAAGAAATTTAAAAACCTACTTTTATTTCAAGCATGTTTTTTATCAGAACTTAGTTCAGCGTCAATTAGTATTTTCCGTTTTTTTGAAGTCGAACAGAGGTTGATTTTCATTTAGGGTCATTCACTCATGATTAAATTTAGGTTATGTTTCTAATTGAACATTGTTTGCTCATGATTAAACATAGGTTATATTTTAGGATTTTTTTTACATTGGCACGAGAAAGTCGTGTGAGTGTTTCACACCAGATTGTTAATAATATGATAAAATTATGGTGTACATGCACGCGTGCGCAAACGTTTTTTGGTAACAAAGAGGGTAATTTAATTTGAATTAAGGAGGATTATTTAAGGGGATAAAGTTTGCTTTAAGGAGTATTTCGAATTATGGAAGTTCAAATTAGAGAGATGCTAGTAAAATTGTAAATAATAAAGAACATTTTGAATTGAATTCGTATGGATTATTAAAAACGATCTGGATAAACCGAATATTTTTTATGATAAAGATATAAACTATTGCTTTATTATTAATTGCATTTTAACCCCGTTTTAGTTGTTATAATACTATTTGAACTTAAAGAGAAAATCGTACAAATATTATTGGGAAAATAAAACGATTTTTTTTCTTTTTCACATTTTAGGAAATGGTTTTCCCTTAAGAATTCAATCTCATATTACTGTTATTTTTCGTAAAGCCTAATGCAGTAGATTACTTCATTTTACGGAAAATTCTCTCGAGTGAAACACTTTTAAAATTTGTTGGGTTTATATTTCGTATTATTTTTTTCCACGTCCTTTATACAACACTAAAACTTTTTCAAGTCATATTAAAACAAATTGAACATGTACCTCTTACAAATGTTTCTACAAAATATAAAACAGATTTATTTATTGCTTCTTTTCAAGTTTTATTTATTCTACAGTGTTTACTTTTAAATAAATTGCAAGACTTTACGATAAAAAATCACTGTACAAATTTCAACTTATATTTTATTAATTTATTATCTAATTCAAATGTTTCATGATATATTACAAATTCCGATAAACAATTTTCAGAAAAGAATTTTAAAAATTTTCAAGATAGTTTTGTTTAAAATCCGAAAAAAATATTTCTAAACCATACTGGCGGATCGAAGAACGGCATTAAATTAAACTGTTTTGCTTTACCAAACGACTTAGCAATAATTTCTAGGAACACGGAACAGCAATAGAACAAAACAAAGTGTTGAAAGAATAAGAACATAAGGTGTAGTCTGTATAGACTCAGAGCGACCAATCCTGAGATTATTAAATCAAAGATCACCGTTAACTATTAGCTAGTATTCAAATCCGTATAAAACAAATAATTTTTACTTGGATCTGCACCAAGGAACCTTCGTCTTCAAAAATTAGCCGTTAAACAGCTGATTTGTAGCGATGAATACTTGATACTAACCCGGTGGGTTAACAGCTTGTAACAATTTAAATGTTTTTTTGTGCACCAGTGCTATTTCAGAATCCATTCATCTCGATAATGTTAACAATGTAGTTTCCTACAGTCGAACATGTGTTTATTCTTGAGACGTATTTCATTTATAGTTACGAACGAGTAAAAGACGAGTGTCAGTTAATATTTACCAATTCTACTGTTCCAAAAATAGAAAATTTTGCGTTTGTTAAATGAATTTCGTGAGTATGAGTGTGTATATGATCGCAAAAGCACAGGTCTGTCATCAGTGATACATGTGGAAATCTGTAGGATGAAAAAATGTTTGTGGTTTATCATGACATAAGTAATCAGTTAATTGTAGTTTTAGACTAACTCTAACTAGAATTTTCTTAACATAAGTTACCGTAGGCCTACTGCTGATGACTCGATAGACATGTTAAGGGATTGGCCATTGTTTGACGTCAAATGGGTTGTGGCCTCCAACACCCCCAGAATTAGAGGGTTTTTAAAAATAACCTCATGCACCTAACGCATTGAAGGCAACAACTGAATGTGAGATTTTAATATGAAAAAACATTACAAAAATTGGATACAAACGTTAAAAAACGTATACGAACCAGCATTTTGGTCACAGAAAATCATTTTAAATTTCTATTATAAAGTTATTTATAGTAAGTTTCATTGTAGGCATAATTTGAAAATTGTTACATAAAATTATAAAATAGTTTATTAATTTACTCGTGTTATGTTTGTCCAATTATGGGAATTTAAAAAATGCGTATTTCTGGTGAAAACCTGGGTCGAAAAATCGCCATGGAAACATAAATTTCCTTCTCTACTACCATATCATATATTATGACATGAGAAAAAAAATTTAAAGGGCACGTAAATTGTTGAAAACTGTAAACTATAATAGGCTTAATTTTGCGTTGATAAAAAAAATCTTGTGTGACCATTCACACGACTTCATCTTGCCAATGTGAATAATGTAGCGTATTACCTATGTTTATCATGAATAAGTAATGTTAAATGAATACCATAACATGATATTAACATGAGTCATTGACGCTAAATAACGAGCAATTCAACTTAAAAATACGAAAAATCACTAATTGCCGCTAAACTAGGCTCTGTAGTTTAAAATGCTTAAATTAAATGTTGTAGATTTTTTAATTTTCTAAAACTTCGGTTATATATTTTTGTCATAAGATGTAGGCTGACGAAGACCGCAATCTTAAAAAAATCATATTTTTTCTAGCAATTTAAACGAAGAAAAACAGAAAATTACTAATTTTGGTGCTGAACTATTGTAAAAAAATGACTGAAATAAAAGTTATCATTTTTTTTTTCTACAACTTCGATTATGCACACAATTGCCATAAAATGTGTGCATAAGGTCGTAAGCTTAAAAAAATATTTTTGAACACAAGAGAACACTTCTGAAGAACTTCAGCAGGGAATGCGTTTACGCTATTTTATTGAGCATATAATATAATGACAATATCGATGAGGAGTGTTCTTCAAGAGATTTCTAGATAGGTTTCTATTCATAAAATGTTAAATAGCAAATAATAGAGTGACAATGTAACAATAGGGTTAGTTATAAAAGGATATTTAAAAAGGACCGTGTATAATACGATAGGTGCTTTTGTTATACAACTATTTGTGAAAGAGTCGGTTGGTTACTTGTAACACCTTTTATTCTATTGTGAATTGTTTATATAAGTTATGATTTTTCGAGAACCAATAAAAATGATTTTCGTCGCTAATGACCGTTGTAGTTGATGCGACGTTAAATAAATGAATTAAAAAAAAAGATTTTTATATCGAATATCTCTGTTTTTCTAGAATTATCTCTTTGATCTACCTATATAAAGAAAGCCCAAGTGCGGTCAGTTACTTAGTATTCAATTGATCTTTGACGAGTGTTATTTGCGTATGCTATGGGTACGTTAGATCAGGTCAACGTGTCCCGGGCATTGATCAACTATTGTTATACTGTCTTATTGTGTATGTGCATTGTATTCAGTTATTGTGTATGTGCATTCTATATAATTGTTTGTCAGTAGTACTAAGTAAATTATTGAAGTTATTTATTGTATTACTTCATTATAATTAGTTGATTATTTATTTTGTAAATCTTTTAGTTGTAATAAATACTTGTAATTTTAAACTTTAGTGTATTAATTATTTAATCACCTAGATCCCGAAACGGACGTTAGGGATAAGTGTCACAATATTTAGTAAATGAGACAATTTAAAAAAAAAATCGTACGTTTTAACTTGGTTGCAATCTTTAAAAAAAAAAATATTTTTTCCTACAAGAGTACAACTCCCTCACGAATTTCAACAGACATAGAGCTTACCCTATCTTGTAGAATGTAATACATGTAGTTTCTTTTTAATCTACAATGTGTGTACGTTGCAATCTGTTCAATTCAGATCAATAAGCAACCCCATGACCCAATGAAATGAGGATGATGTGTATGACGTGAAAATGAAGTGTAGTCTTGTACAGACCCAGGCCAACCATTCCTGAGAGAGTATGGTTAATTGAACCCCAACCATCAAAGTACACCAGTAACCACTGTCTAATATTCAAACCACACAAAAGTAACTACCTCTACTAGGATTTGAACCAGGAACCTTCATCTCTGAAAATCAGCTTTTAAACAGCTGACTCAGGGCGACGACTTTACTTCTAGACCAACCCGGTGGGTCTGTTAAATGAGGCAATTTTTATTAAAAAAAATTATGTTGCTGTTTAAGTTATCAGCCAAAAGGCTGGTTTGAACCTCTAGAGGTTTTACTAAGTATAGTGAGGAGTGAGGTGGTTTAAAATGCCTTCCTCACTGAGTAGAAGAGTATGCTTATCAGCATGCTAGGCCCTCTGAAAAGCATCTACTTTCCACTTTGCAAATTACACCTTCACTTCATTCACCACAGTATCTGGCTGTATAATGATGAAATTCATTACTATCAGAAGAGATAACTCTGACTAGTGTCTTTTACACCTACAATTGGCTGACCATATGATAAGAAACAGAACTATTTTTGTAGCCCTGGAACTAGCGGGTGGCGTGAAAATAATTTAACACTCCACCTTAACCTCCACCTGCCTGTTATGGGCACATAAAAAAATCATAGCTCCAATTTTTGAGAAAATCGTAAAAAGTGACGAAACCCACGAATAGTAGTTTATTCGTTTAACCGATTTTGTTAAAAATATTCGTGTCAGGTTCGGTGTGGTATTTAACGTTCCAAGTTACAACAGCGTACTATATTCCTTGATTTCAATTGATCGACAAGAAAACAATACTTTCCTTCCTCATTTGTTCGTACAGAGCAAGAAAATGTAATAACGTTTCATAGATTGTTGTATTATTTTCAAATATATTACAAAATCGAGAAACTATGACGTAAAGATAATTGTACTACAACCAATAAAAATTTCAGCGCCATTAAATACACTCAATTTCAGTTTTTACAGTTTTGTAAAATAATCCAGTTTGTTATTTAGGTAGGACATAGAATTTTATTAGTTTTTGCACAATATACTATTGTAAAAACGGGTCTACGTAGTTTTCCTATTCGAAAATAGTTTTCTTTTTTAATATTGTTTTGTAGGAAACAATTTACTTTATTGTAATGATTTTAGCAACAGAACCAAACGACAAAGTTCTAAAATTTATTATTTTTACATTTTTTATCAAAATATTTCATGAGTAAACATTTTGTAGTAAATTGCTTTGTTCAATTTTTACTTTTTCTTACCCTATATGAATATATAGGGAACGAAAGTATTATTTTCAAGTCGATTTTTACTAAATTTTAATGCTCTATAAAATAGGGTCTGCTGAAATTCTTGGGGGCCAATGGTCTCGTAGTAAAAAATGTTTCTGTTTTTAAGACCTTTTTTTAGACTTTTTTAGACCTTTTTTAAGACCTTAATATGCGTTCTAGAGCAAAATTGTATAAATAACCGAAGTTATAGAACATTAATAAACCTACAACTCGTTGTTTTATACATTTTTGTACAACTCTTAATTAAGCGTCAGTTAGTGATTTTCTGCATTTTTTCATCAAAATCGGTAAATATGGGTTTTTTTTAAAGATTGCGGCTTTATTATGCATTTTACGAAGAAAGTATATAGTTACTAAAGTTACAAAAAATTAATAAACCTACAACTTTTAAATCATGCATTTTCTTCTACAGCGCTTAGTTTAGGGTTAAGCCAAAGTAGTGATTTTTCCATATTTTTAAAACGAGCAGAGGTTGCGTTTCATTTTGCGGCATTCACTTATGATTAAAATTAGGTTATTTTTTCATTTTACATTGTTTACTCATGATTAAACATGGGTTTTTATTTTTATTATTTACCTTGGCAAGAGAAAGTCATGTGAGTGTTTTACACTATATATTTTTTAAGTTTTGTAACATTAGTTTAATACTTTTGTTATGAACTGCATACTTAAGGCAAAAATCTTAAAATACCACATTTTTTACCGATTTAATGACAAAAATATAAAAAATCACAAGTTAACGCTGAACTAAGTGTTGTAGAGAAACATTTATAATAAATGTTGAAAAATTTTAAATTTTCTACAACTTTTGGTATAAGCGTTTTGCTTTAAAACTCATATCAAGGCCGCTTAAAAACTAACATTTTTACCACGAGAGCACAAGAATTTCAGCAGACACTGACGTTATTTTGTTCTGCATAAACAGAACGAGCATAAACAGTTGTTCTGCATAAACGAGTATAAAAAATAGAATGAGTATATGAGACATTTTTCTTTTAAATCGTAGCAACTATTTATGTGAAAATCGCAAAGAAAATTTAAATCGTACTAATAAACTACTAGTACTTTTTCGGTTTCACTGATATTAACGAATATATTCATTTCGGGTTCCCTTGTTGTACCTGAAAAGATATTTTGTTCACATACAGACAACGCTAATCACTTAAAAATGTTTTTTTGGTTTCATCGGGCCTTAAAATCAGTATTCCAGTGAAAACTCGATTTCATAAGATTTTTAAAAACTTTATTTTAGATTTACTGCAACTAGTTATTACTTTTAAATAAAAACTAATGAACAGTTTTCTTTATCGATATTAAACCTCCTCCTCCCCGATATGTAATCATGCAGTCACTCACGGGTGCTAGCGCTTATTTTTTAATGTCGCACAGTGTTCTATAAAAATATTAATTTAACTTAAATTTAACTTAATCCTATTTTAACTCAATAATTGAGTAAATTGTGAATATATATGACTTATAAATAATTTATATTGTATATGTACATAACTTAAATGTTATCTAATTAATAGTTTAAACAGTATTTTTAGTAGCCCTTCTTTTAATACACTAAATCTACAGCTTAGTCATTTTTAGTCGCCTAACTATACTAGTGTCCAACACTTAAAGTGTTTCAACCTTGATGTGATCATTAAAACGATCTGCATATTTTTCTTGGCACACTTATACACTTCTGCTACTGTGTTCATTTGCAAGTCACGATAGATGTCGGTTTTGTGGGCATATTACGGAGAATTGAAGATGTTCCTGAACACCTTTTTTGGAACTTTTGAATAAAATTTACGTTGCTCTTTGATGCAGCGATAGATCTGCAGGCCATTATGTCCATACAGGTTTTAGTATTTGCTTGTATAGAATAAATTTATTGAAAAATTAATACTTAAAAGATTCTACCGAGCAGCCAATACATAATCTTTCTATACTTAAATTTCGTATAATTGTTACAAAAACAATACTTTCCTTTCCTATACATTCATATAGATAAAAAAAAGTGAAAAGAAAACGGGGAAGTAAAGAAAAACTTGAGAAAGGAAAAAGAAGAAGAAGAAGAAGAAAAAAGTAGAGGGAGGAGAGGAAAAAGGATAAGGAAGAATAGGTGAAAATGAGGAGAAAGAAGGAGGGGAAGAATAAGAAGTAGGAGAGAAGGATGAAGACGAGAGTTAAAAAGAAAAGGATAAAGAGAAAAAGGAGGAGAGTGAAAAGGAAGAAGAAAGTATGGGAGAGGCGAAATTGGATTAGAAAAATTAAACTAAAACTAATACGAAGAGCAGAACATAATAATAAAATTATATGTCAAGTTATCTGAATGCTACTGTAGTAATTGGGTGAACAGAAAATTTCTTGTAAAGAAACCTCTTGAAATATTAACCTTTATATATATCCGAGAACACCTTTCTTAACAAAAACATACGACTAATTCTCTTTTCTCGAACATTAACGAATTATTTATGTCTCATCCCAACGCATTATTTTTGGCCAGAAACAACAGATCTTGCTTCTTTACTCACTCCTTAGTACCTATATTGCATGTTCTAAACTATAGTACGTTTTTCTTCAAGTAAAATGATTATCCGTATTTTTATTTTGTTCATTGTAAATATAAATATTCATTACACTTGTGCTAGGTGCGAGAATATATTGTGACATGCAAAGGGTTGAACAATGATAGTTGGTTATTGTGTTATATATGACAGATGTAGTTTATTACCTACCGGGCGGTGTCAGTTTTGTTTATAAATTCTGTTTTACTCTACTTTTTTGTTTTCGTTTATGTTCTTTTATTTTCTTATTTCTGAATTTTGCGAGCAGTTTTACTGTCGTGTATTTATTTGTCTATAAATTTTCGAAATGTTTTCAGAGCATCATTTAATTGAGGATTTCTAAACCGATTTTTACTGAGCTCGGACCCGATTTAAACCGAAATGAGCTCAGCCTGTTATAGCTAAATATTAGAGCTTTGTCCTAAACAACTCGCACTGATCGTAATGTAAGCAGATGATAACAAATGAAACAGTCATCTTACACATAAACGGACTGCTGAAGTGCATTGGCATGACAGCAAGATCATCCCTATTCGACAAATTATGTAAACTGTAATAAAAAAGTGAATTTATTTATTTAATCCTTCTTGTGTGATTAGCCTACATTATAATCTGTTCAATTTAAGAACAAGAAGCAAACCCAAATCCCAATGAGATGAAGTCGATAAATTCTATGACTTGCAAATGTGATGTAGTCTTGTACAGACTCAGGCCGAACTTTCCTGAAAGTGTATGATTAACCGAATCCCAACCATCAAACTACAGCAACTATTTAAAGTACACTAACTATTTATTATTATAATCGATATAAATAAGTAACCACTTTTACTAAAATTTGAACCAAGGAACCTTCATCTCCAAAAAAATTAACTGTTTTACATTTGGTTCGCAGTGACGAATTTACCGCTCGATCAAACCGGTGGGTTAAATGAAATTAACGGATTTTTTTGTTTTTAATTTAAAAATATGTAAGATATCCTACTCCCTTACTTTTCAATTGTACTTTAGAATATATTATGAGAAAATGGTACAAAATTCAATCGTAAAAACAACAAAATAGGCAGAAGTAAAAACCCGTTAAACTTAAATTGCCTTGACTTTGCAGACGACTTTGTTTTCTTAGCTAATAAATTGGCCGAAGCCAGAACGTAAGTTACAACGTTGGAACAAATAGCAAATAAACTTGGTCTCAAAATTTCTTATGAAAAAACTAAATTCATGATCACCGAACTGCTCTGCATTGGTCGACCAAATGTAAATGGTAACTACTTAGTCGATATTGTCAAAGAGTTTACATATCTTAGAAAGACAATAACTTATAACGGAAATGTGAAAGCTACCTGGAGAATTAGAACCAACAAAATAGCGAAAGCCCAGCAACTTACCAAGAACACGTACAACAAAAAAGACCTATCTATTCAGTCTAAACTGCAACACTATAAAACGATAGTATAACCCGAAGCCATTTATTACTCCGAAACTATTTCTAATTTTAAAACGAAAATGAGAGAAATTTTTGGGATAGAAACAAGAATCCTTAGGACTTGCCTAATTCAAAAACGGAAACGCAAGAATATCTGGATCTTAATGTCTAATTCAGGACTCTACCATGAAATCGAGCGAATTACTGGCATCATGCGGAAGAAACAAATTTATTTCTTCGGGCATTTACTTAGAATACCGGACAATCGAGTAACTAAACAACTCATTTCTATAATTAACTCGTGGAAAAATCCTCCAAGGTGTTTGGCCGAAGTAAAGCAAGATGTAAAAGAACTTAACATTGCAGAACAAGATTTTTTAGAAAAATCTTAACAGCTTAAGTTGCTTAAAGATAAACAATACAAGATTTGTTGAAAAAACTCGAGCTCCGTCATCAATGATTTGTACAGATAAAATCAGACTGATCAGATCCCAAAATATGAAGAATTATTGGGAAAAGCGTAAGAATACTAAAACAAAACCAATAAGAATTTATTAATTTGATTCGAGTGGTCCTGAGGCCATAAAGCAAAACAAAAGTACGAAAAAGATTGTATCTTGTTTAATTCAATTTCATTTGAGATAAAGTTTACTGATTTAAATTTGACAATCTAATATTCACTCTCGTTAGTTCAATTATTGTTTCCAATATTTTATTGCATTTAAACTGAACAATGATTTATTATAAATGAAAAAAATGTTGTGAAAAACTCACACGACTTTCTCTTGCCAATTTAAATAATGAAGCGTAACACCTATGTTTAATTATAAGTAAAAAATGTTAAATTAAAAGCATAACTTAAATTTATTCAAGAGTTAATAACGCTAAATGAAAATCCTCCTCTATGTTCGACTCTAAAATATGGAAAATCACTAATTAACGCTGAACTAACCTTTGTGTAGTTATATGTTTAGAATATAAGTTGTAAGTTATTAAATATTCTACAACTTTGATTATATTATAGGCTTTTGCCTGAAAAGGCATATTAACCCTTTCACTGCCAAGTTAAAATACCGTGGGTTAAACCCACGGAGTGAGCTGGGATTTTTTAAATATTTTTTTTTGGATACATCTTAAGTTTTCAAACAGTTTAATTGTTACTAGTTTTATCAATTAAAATTAATTCTTTGTAGCAGATTTATTAAAATTTATATTAGATTTATTACACTATTTGTATCACTACAACCATGAATAAATTTATTGAAAGCCAGCTGGTAGCTTTCCGAAGTAGGTCTAACTTTTTTACGTAATTTAGGTGGAGGTTTAATTACACTAAATTGTTCTTCCATGTCACAACCACTATCACTATCGGCTAAATCACAATCAGAGAGGAATAAAATAAATCAATATCATTACTGACGCCATTTCGTTTTTACAAACAAAACAGGCCGCGCAGAAATGAAAATATCTCTTTACTACGTACTTGATTTCGTCGACAAAGAAGAAAAAAAGTTAACAGTAAATGCGTAAATACAGGTGGTAAAACTTACTGGAGGCAATTAAAACACTTTCAATGCCAATCGAGTTAAATCGTGTTTGGCAATATGATTTAAAACTTTGAAACGATTAAACTCGTGTTAGGCAAGTAAGCATGGTAAGCCCACTACGTGTATACTCGTGTTTGGCAGTGAAAGGGTTAAAGCTACAATCTTTAAATAAAAACATTTTTTACTGCAAATGCACAGCCTTCGCAAGAATTTCAGTAGACATAGCACTTACCCTATCTTGTAGAGTATAAAAAGTGTTGTAAATTAGGAGATTAAAAAAAATCGTAGTAGCTATTTTTGAGAAAATAGCATGAATAAACTACTACTACATTAGGTTGATCGATTTTAATAAAAATGTTCATGTCGTGTATCCTTTTGGTTTTTAATTTAAGTTTCAAGTTTGTACGATATTTTGTTCACACAGAAACCAATCACTAAAACAATGTTTTTTTTGGATTCAGAGGAACTGAAAATGTGTATTTTCAGTGAAAACTCGATTTCAATAAAATTGATGCGAAAATACTTTTCTTTCTTATTTATTTATATAGTGCAAGAGAAAGTAAAACGATTTTTATACGAGGGATATCCATAACGATTGTTTTTAAGTACTGATGGATTATTACCATATTCTGTGCCAATCATTCCGAGGATATTCTAGAATTTTCTGTCGTAGTACTTTACACGAAAATCGTTCGAATTTGTCTTTGTAGTGTACTTATAACTAATATATTACTTCACAATATTCTTACTTTACAACTTTGGTTTCCTAGTGGTTCTTAATTTATCTCTTTGTAATTTCTTTCTACTTTTTTCATAATTTTTTAAAATATATTCTTTTACTGCTCTCTCCAGTTCAAATGATCCAGATTCCGGTAATGAAAATCGTACACTTATATTATCTAAGTTGGTAGTATTTCCGTCTGGAATTTCAGTCGTAGTTGACGGTCTTTTAGTTTTTCGTTTTTTTCTAAATCCATAAAACCGTTGTTGCCTCTTAAGTTCTTTTTTAACTTTATCATAATTTGCTAAAATCCGTTTTTCAACAGAATCTTCCAATTTAAATTGTTCGTAGAAATCATTTTCGAATTCAGAACTTTTATTTCTATCATTATTTTCTTTATTGATTTCTCGTTTATATCTACAATATTGTTCTAGGTTTTCATTGTTTTTCTTTGTATTGTAATTATTTTTATTAATTGTTTTAATTTGTTCATTTATTTGATTTTCCTGGAATAAAAGATAAACTGTTAATTTGTTTATATGGTTTTCAACCATTTTTATGATGTAGGCCTAATTAATCATTTTAGGGCTGCCCACACCGTACGTGATAAGGTAGCAATACGATGAGTTATTTATTTTTTGTCAAAGACAGATTCAAATGCAATGTAGATGTGGGTTGTTATAGACCAACCGCACACTGGGTGCGATACTTGTCTCTCAGACTGCTTAAAACAAAGGAGTAAAAGTCTTTTGAATTACGTTCTATCACAAGTGAGCTTGAATCATTCCGCTTTACGCATGCGCCGAAACACGTGCTACTGCCATTCAGCGACTCTCACAGCAGTCAACCTAATTCTTTACATTGTTCATTTGTGCGCGTTTGTTAAATTATAAATATGGATCCCGATGCGGACAAACTTGTCGTTTTGGTTTAGGTAAGCCCTGTATTACACGAAGATAAAATGAAAGAACAATAAACGATATATAACGACAAACAATGAACGATAGAAAGGATGTTATCGATAACCTATGGGATGAAATATCGAAGAAAATTAATGCTTCAGTTAAAAGAAAATTATTTTATTTAGCATATCATTACTTACGCATTGAGTATCCTAATAAGGCATTTAGAAATTAAAATTTAAAATAATAAACAGGGACAAGAAATATTAACAAAATTTTTAAAAATTAAGTAAATAAATTTGGAAGGATATTGTTTGATTGGTTATGTTTTTCTTAATTTCCCCAGAATGAGAAATGTTGCCCAAGTCACCAACAACGGTCAGAGACAGTCTGAAGCAAAAAATCTATCGTCTCTGATGTTTTATCGTTCAATTCGTTGCTGACAGTTTCGTTAAGTTCGGTGTACGGCTGGCCTTATACTGAGTGAAAAATATTTGTAAAAGTCCCTACTGATATGACGTCACCTCTGTATGTCTGAGATTATGTACGGCATGGTGATTAAATAGAGTACATGTGAAACGAGATGAAGCTTCACACTGCCATTCGAAATCAGTCATTAACTGGTTTGGTGGAGGAAGGAGTAGTTCTGACTCAATCAAACAGGCTGTCCCGAATAGTGAACAGGTGACTATTACCTATTCACTTACACATTACGATTCACGACAAACTAAACTTAGGTGTTTACCTTCTCATACAATCTTACATGTACAAAAATCAAGATCATGTAACTTTGATAGTGATACATTTTTACCCTAGAATGCAAAGGCCACAATCTTAAAAATAATTGTAAAAAACGAGAGCACAGGCCCCAAGAATTTCAGCAGTCATGGCGCTTACTTTATATTGTAGAGAATAAAATATGTAGTGAATGAGGCGATTTTTAAATGGTAAACCGTTTTTGAAAAAAATGGAGAAATGTGAGAAATTGTACAAATAAACTACTACTTCCGGTTGATCGATTATAATGAAAATGTTTGTTTCGGGTTCCCTAATGGTACTACCTATCTTATGTTCCAAGTTTTACCTTCGTAGGATATTCCTTTCTTGAGACATTTCGTTCACAGATACACAATAATAACAAAACATTTTTTTTTTGGTTCACGTGTTCTGAAAACGTGTATGTGTGTTCTTTAAGTCATCATCCAAAAATTTAGTTTGAACATCTAGAGGCTAAGTAAAACGAGGAGTAAGGTGGCATTCAATTGCCTTCCTCACTGAGTGGAAAATTATGCTTATCAGCATCCCAGGCCTTCTGAAAAGCATATATTTCCACCCTGCAAATGAATATTCAGTTCATTCACCAGAGGCTGTGGCTGTATAATGAATGAACTAATGTATTTAAAACTCTCCTGTTCTTATAACTGGCTGTGATATGAAACAACTATTTTATGAAGCCCTGGAACTAGCAGATCGAGTGCAAATAATTTAACTCTCCACATGACTGTTATGGGAACAAAACATGTATATCAGGTGAAACTCGATTTCAAAAAATCGACACGAAAATTATTCTTTCTTTCACTATTATTCATGTAGGGGAGGAAAAATTAAAAAACGAAAACCAGTATCCAGCGATGACGCAATCATGGTATAAAAAAATAAAATGTTTTATGACTGGAATAATATGTTTCAATTACAGCATTAAACATAGTACAAATTAATTAATGTTTATTCTAAAATTGTAATGAATTATTAGAGAGCTCAAACAGATATTTTGTCTGTCTAGCAGAACCCACGTTAATTAAAATAAAAGAGAATCTTTCTTTGCACAATAAATAACTATTACGGAAGTTTCAAGTTTAAAGAAACAAAAACAAAAAATTAAGTGTAATAATTTGTATTAATTTTCCTAGACAGAATAAATGAAACAGGAACATTGTCCAAGTATACAATCGTTGCGTTAATTAACAAAATATAATTAAAGTATTATTCGTTAAAAATAACACGAACCTTGGTAAAATTATATCCTAATTTTTACGACGTTTTATTAACGCTCACAGTCATTTCTTGCAATGTACGTGTCATTGTTATTTATCAAATAATATATTGTTGTTTAGGTTAACAGCCGAAAGGCTGGTTTGAACCTCTAGAGGTTTTACTCCGTAAAAACGAGGAGTGAGGTGGTTTACAATTGCCTTCCTCACCCAAATGAAAGACTATGTTTTTCAGTACGCCAAGCTCGCCTATGAGCATTTACTTTACACCCTGAAAATGATACCTTCACTTCATTCACCACAGGGTAGTACAATGAAATAATGAAATTCACTACTTTTAGACGATATAACTCTGACTACACTATTTTTCAAAGCTGATGAGCTCTGAACATACGTATTGCCCCCTACCTATTTCATAGCTAGCAACGTTGCCAATACTTGCTCTCGTAGCTCTGTTATATACTTGGTCAGCAATTTTTTTAGTCTTTCAATAACAATTATAACCTATGAACATACAACCAGCTGATTATACGGGTATTATAAAGTATTGCATTTTAACGCGCTCTACAATCGATGTGTTCAGTACAAGATGCAAGACATGAGTGAACTACTGCGGCTCTTATACGCATGTGCGCTTAATGTTTGTCAGGCTGATATATTTGCACAATCTGAAAACGCTGGAAAACGTTCTGATTGGTCTAAACGCATGGAACAGGAGAGTTCATTAACCGTTAAAAGCATTATAGTATCCTTAACACCTCACCATCTTCTGTTCTTAAATAGTTTAGTCATGAATTGGCTGACTATGTAATAAGAAAGAGAACTATGAATAATCTATGCACCTAAAAAAACAATTTAAACTTCGCAATTTTGCTGCCAGAATAGTAGCACCATTGAAATTTTAGTTAAACTATTTTGTTATTTACTTCGTTTTTTTCGTTACGGTTTTTAGGTTAGTCACCGTCACCTACTTTTATTAGGTACTGTGTTGCCACCGACAAAGATTTTTTAGCCGGCAATTGTAGGCTATCAGATTATTTAAGATATTGTATAAAATATATACGTTTTATATCGCCACGATAATAGCAGCAGCATCGAAATTTTAAATCAATCATTTTGTTTTTTACTTTGCAAAATCTGGTTACGGCTTTTATCAGTTTACATTTTCAAATTTTTTGCTGAAACCCGAAAGTGGTTTTTACAACCATATATTTTTTTTAAATTCGATCGGTAGAACTCTGTAATTACGGATAAACAGAATCTCCAAAAATACATTAGGTCAGCTTTTGTATTTCAAATGTAATGATGTTACTGAATTTAGTGTTACGGTTTACACATAGACACAGCTAAATATTTTGGATTACGCCTACAGAGACCCTTAAATTTGTAAAACACATATTCAGCAATACGGAAACCTTTAACCTTAAAATTTAAACAATTTTTTTGTTACTACGACCGAAATAAAAACTAATGGTTCAATAAAAGCTATTTTATCATATTTAACCCGATCTGGATCTACAGGATCCAGTTTTGGGACTTTTCAGTATCCAAACTGTCCTGAATTTTCAGTTAGTTATAAGCCCTCTATGATACACAGTCATATTCAAAATAATATATATATTTCACCAGTTAAAGAATAATCTGGTGTGAACACTCACACGATGTTCTCTTGCCAATGTAAGTAATTAAAAATATAACTTATTTTTAACCACGAGTAAACAATGTGAAATGAACAACTTAACCTAATTTTCATCATGCGTGAATAGGGCTAAATAAAATTCAACCACGATAAAACTTAGAAATACGGAAAATCACTAATTGACCCTAAATTAAGCTCTGAAGAAAAAGTGTTTTAAATAAATATTGTATATGTTTTAATTTTCTATAAGTTAACTTTTATTACACACTTTTTTGTCGAAAAATATATATACTAAGACCGTAATCATTAAAAAAGTTTCCATTATTTACCGATTTTGATGAGAAAAGTACAGAAAATTACTAATTGACGCTGAACGCGTACGTTGTAGAAAAAATGTTTGAAATATAAGTTTTAGGTTTTTTAATTCCCTACAAATTTGATTTTTGTGCTCGTGCCCTAAAACTCATATTAAGACTTTGTCTCATTTACACATTGTAAATTTTTATTATCCTCATCTCATTTCGTCATGGGGTTTGTTATTTTTCTAAATTGCACAGATTGCAACGTACACACATTAGCATTTAAAAACCCTAAATGTAAATAAAGATTTTGAACGATTGATACAAGGTGTATAAAAAAAAATGGCATGTTTATCTTGAAAATTCTGGAGGGGTCCTAGACCT
Organism: Catonia carolina; assembly: GCA_035578175.1. NCBI lineage: Eukaryota > Metazoa > Arthropoda > Insecta > Hemiptera > Achilidae > Catonia > Catonia carolina. The sequence goes on from JAQMRL010000012.1 coordinate 24,723,034, forward strand.
GGAAGGGTTTGATGTGCAGGTAGTTTGTACCGCTATAGAGACAGGAGAGAGAACCTAATGCTACTCCCTGCGGTCCCTTTAGTACCTAAAGTAACCATAATTCATAAAGAAGTGCATGTCTTCGTGGAACAGCGGATTATCATCAAATATTTAATCAAGGTGGGGGTGAACCTAGCCAAAATTTTGTAATGATTACAGGCACATTTCTGGGACAACACCCTGACAAGAACCCGTTTGTGTGCTTGGCACATAGAATTTTCTGAAAGGCGTGATAAGGTCGAGAACAAGAGTCACCAATTTTCTACATCTTTAATATTATATACGCTTTCGTGCTTAAATGTATTTAAGGCCTCAATCTTAAAAAAACCTCTTTTACCACGGGAGCAAATTCCTCCCCCCAAAAGAATTTTAGCAGACTTGCCGCTTACCAAAAGACTCGTAGAAAGTTGGTGGAACATAAAAGAATGTTGTAAATAAAACGATTTAAAAAATCGAAAAAGCCGTTTTTATAGAAAGATTTTATTTTGCTACGTTTTAACTCACCTCATTCACAATATTTTCATGCTCTACAAGATAGCGGATCAGTTCTCCATATTTTCTGAAATTTTTGAAGGCATGTGCTCATGCGTTCAAAAATCTAAATTTTTTTTAAAGATTGCAGTCATATGCATTTTAGGGAAAAAGTATAATTAAAAATATGAAAGTATAATTAAAGTTGTAAAAAATTATAAAACCTACAACATTTTTATTCCTAACATATTTATCTACATCACTTTGTTTAGCGTCAAAATTATTAGTGATTTTCTGCATTTTTATCATCAAAATCGATAAAAAGTGGGTTACTTTAAGATTGCGGCCTTAGTATGCGTTTTTCGACACAAGTGTATAAATCATAATCAAAATTTCTCATATTACATAGAGTAAATAAAATTTTTAAAACCACCCGAAACGGTCAAAATATGAGTAAGAAGACTTAACAAATTTAGAAGAATTTCAGTGGCTTCACCACATCTATTAATCCCAACACTTAAAATTACCTAATTAAAATGTTTATTATATTGATTTTTACATTCTCTTGCCTGTATGAATATATAGGAAGGAAAGTATTGTTTTCATGTCAATTTTTAGAAATCGAGTTTCCAACGAATATACACGCTTTCACATCCCTGATCTCAAAAAACATGTTTTTAGCGATTGGTGTGTGTGTGTGTGTGTGTGTGTGTGTGTGTGTGCGCTCGTGTGTGCGTACCTGTGCGCTTGTATAAAATGTAACGGAACATTGTACAAAGTTAAAACTTAAAACTTAAGTTAGGTACTACTAGAGGACCCGACACGAACATCTTCATCAAAATCGGCAAACTAAAAGTAGTAGTTTATTCGTGTAATTTTTCACTTTGTTGTGATTTTCTAAAAAACGTTTCCTACGATTTTATTTTAAATCGCCTCGTCTTTTTGTCCTACAAAATAAGGTAGGCGCTATGTTTGCTGCTTAGGGACGCTAAGCTTTCGAAGAAAAAATTGGTTTCTTTAAGATTACAGCCTTAATATGCAGTCTAGCGCAGAAAAGTAGCCTATATAAAAATAGTTGTAGACAATTTAAAAATTTATAACTTTCAATTCGTACATTTCTTTGTATAACGCTTAGTTTAGGGGTAATTAGTAATTTTATGTTTTTTTTTAATGAAAATATACAGGGTGTCCCACGAGTAACCCGACAAACTTCTAAGGTGGTTTCCTCTCATCAAAATAATGAAAAAAGTTTGTATAAACATGGGTCCGGAAACGCTTCGTTACCGAGTTACGGCTAGCGAAAGATTTCGCCCTGGGTTCAGAACATACGCCTAAATAAAGTCATTCTAGAGGTCTAGGAACCCAATTTTAAGAGTAAATTTGATTGTTTCTTATGTATTTTGACCCAAAAAAATGAATAAAATAAGTTTCAGAACCATATCTCCAGTAGTTTTTGTAATATTTAATGAAAAACAGACAAATCTCTGCAAAAAATACGTTTTTTAGGTTTGAAGAACAATAACTGTGTTAAATGGCTAATAAATGTGTATATTTTTTAGCAAAACTTGTAGAAATTTTATTTCTGAAGAGAATGATGTAAAAAAAGCCAATAATAAACAAACACAAAGTTTAAAAAATATATGTTTAATTAAATCAACACATACGAAAAATAAGACAGAAAATGCAATCTTCATAATTATTAACGTTCTTCGTAAACACAAAACATTATAGCCTAATTGCTGAATCTTTTATTTCAACATCTATACCTTACAAATAGTGTTCAAAATGATCCCCTTGGTCATTTATGCACAATCTAGCGCGTTTAATGTAACCACGTGTAGCTTTTCTGATACCATCTCGGTTGTTCTTAAATAGTTCACACGCGTTTAAACTTCGGTTCAATAATTCTTCTTTAGAATGAACTGGTTCTGCGTATACAAGTTACTTTAAATGATCCCAAAGGTAATAATCCAAGGGATTTAAATCAGGGGACCTAGGAAGCCAATTAATTGGTCCTCCTCGACCAATCCATCTGCCCGGAAAACTTATCTGCAAGTGCTCTCTAACATTTTGTGAATAATGTGCCGGTGCGCCATTATGATGGAATATCATTTGATGTCTTCTTTCAAGTGGTACATCTTCAAGTAGAACTGGCAGTTGATTCACTAAAAAGTCTTTATACACAAGACCTGTAAGGCGGTTTTCAAAAATAAATGGGCCAATTTACTGTTCCCCAATTATACTACACCATACATTTATAGAAAATCGAATTTGAAAGTTTGACTCTACAACTGCTTTTGGATTTTCAGTTGACCACCGGTGACTATTCTTCAAATTTAGAATTCCGTATCTTGTAAACAACGATTAGTCCGTGAATAAAATACAATTTACATTATTTTGATTTTCTAACACCCATCGACAAAATTGTAATCTTAATGCACTGTCATCTGGATGAAGATTTTGAACTTTTTGTAAATGATATGGGTAAAAGTTGTTTTCATTCAATGTTCTCCAGACTGTACTACGAGTTATGTTTAATCTATTTGAAAGTCGGCGAGTGCTAAGTTGAGGACTGCGCTGTATCATGTTAAAGATATTATCTTGTTCGCGTACAAGCTGTATTACAGGACGTTAATGCGAACAAGAAACGGTAGGAAAAGATCCATTTGTTCGTAAGATATTGAAAACTGATGCAAATGTTTCGTGAGTAGGTGTTCTTCTATTTAGAAATCGTCTTTCATATTCATGTTTAGCTGCTCGACTATTTCCATTGGCAAAACCATAGACGAAAATAATGTCTGTGTACTCTTCGTTTGAAAATGTGAATGGCATCTTATCGTTAAAAAAACACGAATGAAGTACAAATAATGCAATAATACACATACACTGCACAAACCAAAGATGACCGACTAGTTACTGCGACAACTCTATTGTCAGACGGCTGTACAATAACCAAATAGGATTCAATTGTTTTTGCAGCAGTTTTGCCAACTCTCGATTTTCAATAACCTAAAATCTATTCAATTAACGCTGTATTTTTAAAAACTTGTTTCTCAACCTACAATGTTTTATAATGTAAATTTTTGTAATTCTTTAATTGACTTATTCGCAAATAAACCGGAAATAAATTTTCTGTCTTATTTTTCGTATGTGTTAATTTAATTAAACATACATTTTTTAAACTTTGTGTTTGTTTATTATTGGCCTATTTTACATCATTTTCTTCAGAAATAAACTTTCTACAAGTTTTTCTAAATAAATTTACACATTTATTAGCCATTTAACACAGTTATTAATCTTCAAACCTAAAAAACGTATTTTTATGCACAGATTTGTCCGTTTTCCATTGGATATTACAAAAACTACTGGAGATATGGTTCTGAAACTTATTTTATTCATTTTTTTGGGTCAAAATACATAAGAAACAATCAAATTTACTCTTAAAATTGGGTTCCTAGACCTCTAGAATGACTTTATTTAGGCGTATGTTCTGAACCCAGGGCGAAATCTTTCGCTAGCCGTAACTCGCTAACGAAGCGTTTCCGGACCCATGTTTATACAAACTTTTTTCATTATTTTGATGAGAGGAAACCACCTTAGAAGTTTGTCGGGTCACTCGTGAGACACTCTGTATAAAATATTGATTTTTTAAGATTTCACCCTTAATATGTATTTTACGACAAAAGTGTATACGTATATTAAAAATTTATAGGAAATTATAAGATCTACAACTTCTACAATAAGCATTTTTCTCTACAGAGCCTTGTTTAGCGTCAATGAGTGATTTTCCGTATAATTAAGCCAAACTAAGGTTGATTTTATGCATCATTCACTCATGATTAAAATAAAGTTATGTTTTATGTGGTTATTTTTTTATATCTAATGTAGGTTATATTGTTCATTATTTTCATTGGAAAGAGAAAGTCGTGTGAGTGTTTCTCACCAGATATTTTTTACAGATATAAACCTGCTCTATATGCCATGAAAATTACAAAAATAATTTTATCTATTAATTTTATTTTATATTATAAAATTTACGAAGTTATTTCTCCAACCTTATCAGGTTGCTGTTTTCGTACTTAGTATAGTACGTACTTATCATTATTGCAAGTGTTCTTACTCTTTCTTTGACCATATCTGGTGGTCTTTAATACTTTTATTTTTAGTAAAATAAGAAATATATTGAACGGTTCATGTGCTACAATATTTAACAAATTAATAATAATCAAACTTATAGATTTTACGAATTTCTAAGTTCTACAGAAGTAAGTACAAATGAAGTCTTTTACGCAAATATTTGAAAGATGTCTCTATTTTGGTTTCGAAAGAACGGAGAGATATGAAAGTATAAGAGTTAAACTGTGTAACCCAGAAAGAATGTGGGCAGCGATGCTTTGAGATGTGCTGGAAGGTTTTTGTTCAGTTTGCAGAGAAGTTGAGGCTGCGGTGGAAAGAGACGTTAAATGAATCCCGTTCAAATCATATAAAATAAAAAAAACGTATTTCCTGAGCTGGCGAATGAAAGTGAGAATTAGGGGGAATTAGGTTACGAATCTTTTCCAAGTCCCACTGACAGTGACCTTAATTTTAACCCTACATTTTCCTTGTCGTATTATATTAACAGTTCCGACGGAGGTGAAGGATTTTTTCAGTTGTCGGATCAAGTGGCCAGGCGGTGAATTTTTGGTTGGTAAGCGCTTTCGACCTCCTTGGGACTGGACTAACATGCCTGAATTGAGTCAAAAAAATTTAGAGGTTGATTTTAATTTGGCGTTGTCATTCACTCATGATTAAAATTAGGTTATATTTTTCATTTTATATTGTTTTTATATTTATTAAAACGAAGGTTTATTTTTCATTACTTAGTTTGAGTAGAAAAAAATGCAGTGTTCCACACCAGATTGTCTTTAAAACCGAGTACCGTTTATATTTGATACACCCTCGTACAAAAATTTTATTATAGTGCGATAAATTAAAAAAAATTGTAATACCTAAACTAATTAAATTTTTTTAATTTTCTTTTTCTTGCTTTTCTTCTTCGTCGGGTGTAAGTATAACCTGTCCGCTTTGTATACCTTGGTGATAAATAAGTATACAATTTCCAAGTATTTCTACGAGTATATTTTGATCTAAGTACATTAAATCTAAGTCTTGTTACTTTCTGATGATATTTTCTGTATGTTCTTGTGAGTTTTGTTTTTGGACAATGGGTATATGGTGTTCGTGGTGATCGAACCACAGTGTAACCGGTATGACGTTTTCTGGTATGTTTTCGTTTACTTCTTCCAAGTAAAAATCTTTTCGTCCGTTTTCTATAATCCTTCATATGTATACGTTTAATAATTTTAATTTTTGATTTATAATGTTTTGATTTTATGTATGGTGGTAAAGAATGTATGCGACGTCTTCGCGTGTATGGTTGATAACTTAAACGTTTTCTACGGGTTCTTTTTATTATTCTACCATTGTACGTTCCTCTAGTACGACGAGTAATTTTATACGAATTAAAAGGATCTATTCTCGAAGTACGTCTCCATCTTAATGTTGCCGGTTTTCTACTAACAATTGGTTTTCTTATTCCCAAACGTATTCGACGTCTTAATTCGCGAACCTTTACGTAAATCTCTCGTCTAGATAATGAAGTATTTTTCAACAATTTCCTTCTGTATAAAAATACTTTACCCATATTAAACAATCCTAATCTTCGGTCTTTCTTCCTTGTTATTCTGATTATGATAATACCCGTATTATTTCTACTTCTTTCTATTAATTTTCTCATCCCCTCCTGAAAAACCACATTTTCAATTTCAGTTCCGGCGTTTTCATTTTGTTTTTTTGTATTTTATTGTTTTTGTTTTAATTTCAAACTTTTAAGAATTTTGTCTTTGCTACTTAATTTATTATTCTTTTATAGCATTGGTAATTTTAAACTCCGCCTATTTCTACATTATATAACTCAATTGGTTCTAATTAGCCCCCTACGCCACCTATTTATACCACGCCTGCTTTAATTCGTTACAAATTTAATTGCTATGAGATACCATTTACAAGTTGTTTAAATTATCTATCTTTCAAAATTTTTATTTTGACAATTAAAATTCGAGGAACTTGGTTTTAAAAAATAAACGTTTTATTTATTGTTACCGTTTAAAAACGGTAATTCCGATTTAACTTCGGGCGTTTTGATTATTTTTTTGTTATAATAAGCTATTTTATTAACTTTTTAATAACATCTTACAAATGTTTTTCTTTGTAACGTGTTAGTTTATGTTTTATATATTGAATTTTTTACTCATAATTAACATAATGTTATATTGTTACTTAATTACATTGGTATGAGAAAGTTGTAAGAGTGTAAGAGTGGTAAGAGTGTTTCAAACCTCACGTATTAAATTTAGTTAAGTAGTTTATTGTAATTTACTAAATGTTATAAATAATTTGTAATTTATATTTTTTTGTTTGTTTAAAGGAAGTTTTGTTAAGAATGAACAACCAGATCTCGAAAAATTCTGGTATAAGGTTTATTGTGCATAGCTCTATCTGTTGGTAATATTCTTAACTAAAATGTTCCGTTTACGTGTAATACATAAGGCTGTATTTTTGCAGCGATAAAGTAAATTAGTGGGCCTCCTTTTAGTACATTTCCATCTAAAAGTGTTCCTCTTTCGAAATTTTCTAGTATTTCGAGTAAACGTTGTTTTATGAGTAGCTGTATATTTTCTTTTAAACGTTCGAAATGTTCTCATCCGATTAAATTTTCTTCGAGTATTATATATTCTTGTACCACGTGAATCGTTAATCTTCGTCACTCTTTTTATAATTTTTTTAAAACTAATAAATTTTCTAAGTATTTTTGACGGGAATTTCTTTTTTAATTTTCTTTTAGATTTACTTATTGGTGTTTTAAGGTAATGTAATTTAGTTTTCCTTGTTTTACGTTTATTATATTTTTTGGTGATATTTTTTTTAGGTTTAAAAAATTTTGTTTCGTATTGTAATCTTTTTGAGGTTATTTTGTTTTGTTCAAAATTTTGAATTTGTTTTAAATTTTTTAATACTTTCATTATTCGCCATCTTATGTACCGTTTCTGTCTCTTCAATTTCCACATTCGGTAACTCATGACCTTATATAAGATATCTTTTCTTCTAATTTTATTTATCATTAATTGCAGCTTTTTACTTTGTTTTAATTTTGCTAATTTTCGTTTTATTAATACTAAAATTTGATTCAAAACTTCATAATCTTTGTAGTTTAATAATTCATTAATTTTTTTATTCTTTATTAATAAATTTATTAATTTTTTTGTCAATATCAACTCAACTTTTTTCTGGTCGGAATTTTTTATTATATTTTTAGTTTTTAATAATTCATATATCCGTAAAAATATGTTCTCCGTTTTTATTAAATTTTGATTCATGATTGTTAGTTTCACTGGTCGTAATAAATTATTATTTTTTGACCATGAAATTTTAATTTCTGTATTTTTTAAAAAATAATTTGTTTTCCTATAAGTTCTTTTAATAGTCTTCAATTTCCTTAATGTTATATTATAAGTTAAAATAATTTTTGTATATTTTGTATAATTATCAATATTTTTGGATAAATTTGTATTTAAGTTTCTAAATCTTAATACTTTCAATTTTTTGAATAATTTAAAATATCTTTTTACTCGTTTTTTACTGAAATTTTTAGTGAATGTCATTACAGTATTTTTTTTCACAGTCTTCTTATAGAATTGATCTGAATTTCCCTGTAATAAAAAATTATTTTGAATAGTCTCGTTTCGTAGGTGTTTCTCCTACAGTTTATCTAAATATTGTTACTTAATCGTTTTAAATAGGGATGTGTTTATTCCAAACGTAAATTCAGCTAATTTATTTAGCGTCGTTCACTCATGATTAAAATTAGGTTATGTTTTTCATTTTGCATTGTTTACTCTGCTGAGAGAAAGTCGTGCGATTGTTTTACACCAGATTGGTTTACTTTTCAAAACCTCTACGTGATAAATAGAGAACGTAAGTATTGTTTTATGTCGAGTTTTTGAACCAAGGTTTCTCTGGGTTTACACATTTCAGGCCCCTTGAACTCAATAAAACATGTTTCTACTAATATTAGTCTTTGTGGGCGAATGTGTGTGTATCTGAACAAAATAACTTATAAACGAAAAATCGTTGTTAAGATGAGTTTGTATCTTCTCAGAGGCACATGTAGAATAATTGTCCGCCGCTAAAATCGCTGTTTCATCTACGAACGTTGATGTCATTACAGATTCATGTTCTGGAAGGTCAGTCGTGTAAAGAAAATATAAGAGTGGGCTAAAATGCTCCCTTCAGAAACACTGAAATTAGAAATACGTAGACCTTGGCAATCAAATGCTTGAACAATATCTAAAAACACTCATATTTAAAATCTGTAATCAACGAGCATATTGTATAGGCTAGAAATAGTTAATGTGAGGTATGGTATTCTATTATAAAGTGTATTGTCATGTGACTAGCGTTGTTACTTGAAAAGGATGCAGTGGTTGTTTTGGAACTTTTTGTCATATCTTGTTTTCTTTTGTTATAAAAGCGTATTTTTTTGTTGTTTTGAATTTTTTTGTTGATGAGATGTGGTATTTTACGAAAAATGTATTATTTTTTGACTAGAATTATTACCTGATAAGGGTGTAGTGGTGGTGTCAGAACTTATTGTTATTTTTTGTAATCTTTTGTTTTTTTATTCAATTTCTAGTGTTTTCTAAATGTTGTATTTGTGTATCTGTATACTATCTAAAACGCAAAATCGCTTCCAATGTATTTTGAATGAAAATTCTTATAACTCTTAAATACAAAGCTTTACCTGACGGATTTTTATAATATTTACATAGTTTTAAAGATGATTCTTTCCTGATTTGTCCAAAAGTTCTAAACTAGAAATTCATGCTAATATGAGTTTCATTTTACGAAATGAAAAAGAGTAAATTTAGATTACAATGTAAACAGCTAATACGGCATTGCTTCTACAATAGTTCTCCCACATTGACCTCCTCCATAGCCTTATTTCATAAGCATACAGGACAAATTATATCATCTCTCTTCGTCATTTTACAACAAATTCATTCAGTCGGTATTAGACGGTCATTGTGTGAAAGTTATTTTATTACAATTTTTTGTTTAAAACCGTTCTTTTCAGGACGAAACTATCGTACTACTATGCATTAGTCGTTACTCACCGTTTTTCTAAGAACGAAGTTTGTAGTTAACAGCTAAAATCATTTATAATGATAGGGGTTTAAAACCCAAGACATGATTTTCAATAACTAAATACTAATATATTTAATGTGGATCTAGGGCCCAGGCCCAAAAATACCTGCTCATAATGTAACTTACTTTATTCCTATCATATGCATTTTAAATATATATGTACATTAAATTTTTGGTACTATTTCTGTTCATTGTGGCTAATATAACCGTGAAGTCGGTAATTGATGACGCTAATTGTTTATATTTTAGATGCTTATCTTTCTCATGAATAACACCGATACACATTACCACGATATTAGGCTTAAAATCGTTGAAGAAATAACTAACCATTGGAGCGACTACCCAAATTTCATTTGGGGAGACCTCTCTTATGATATTTTAATTTCTGATGTCAATCAAATCATATGCCTTATGTCCAGAGACATAGTGTACGCCGGTGATGTTGAAATTATAACTCCTTCAAAAGTATTTCTCCATTACCTGTTTATAATATATTCTAAAAATCTGAATATTATTTCTACCTATGGGTCTGGAACACATATTTTCAATTTAAGATTTTCTAGTCACTATGATAGATGTAATTATGACGTTCTTATTTTTAATTATGAGAGAGATTCATCCCCATTTTAATGCGCGTAGGTCATCCCAAACGAAAACTTCAGAAGAACACCCTTACAGGACGAAAGGAACGTAAACGTCAAGTAGCAAATGTTGAAAAATTTGTTACAAAGAAAAATTTTAAAGACCTTGTCACCGAACTAAGTTACAAACGTGCAATCAATTATAATTCAAACATTTCCACATGCCATATTGGAGAAATGAATGTTAATTGTATTAGTTGTAATGCCTTGAATTTTGGTTGTGACAAAAACATCCCTAGGTCATTTTTCAATTTGATGTTCCAATAGTAGGGTTAGTTTTCCTGAAAGAAGTATGCCCAAAAAAATCTTAGCATTGTATAGTGGTTCAGATGAGCAAAGCAAAACTTTCAGGAAGCAGATTAGACAATACAATAGTCCAATAGCATTTGTTCCTTTTGATTCTAATGTTGTATTACCTCCATACATTTTTAAAATTTCAGTAGATGTATACCACTGTGTACGTTCCTTGTACCTAGTAGGTGATTCACTTCCGGTCTACGGTCAGTTATATATTTTGGATACCGCTGACGCCACCCAAGTCAGACTTGAGAAACAAGAAAATTGTAACTTATAAGTCGATATGACTTTGTTATTGACTAATAAAATTAGCAACTGCAATTCTGACTAAAACCCATATAAAACGATGGTTAAAATTAGAGAGGAGGAATAATGCGCTCAAAAATGAAACCACAAAATACATGAGTTTTTTATGAGAGTTTATCATGAGCCTAAAGAAGACAAAAAAACGCTACAATGACCCCTCATCATCAGAAATGACGTCAGTATTTGAGTCCGTGGATGGAATACCCCTTCACATCGATGTATAGCTGTGGTGGCAATGAATAAACTAAGGCAATGGAGACTAACCAGTTGTTGCAGGTGGCCCAGATAATACCATAGAATTTCCTCCGCAAATTGTGATCACAAAAGATATCATTACGGAAATATTTGGTGATATAATAAATGCGAGCGAAAGTAAAAATGAGTTATATAATCGTGCTATTCTTGCCCCTAAAAATGAGCATTGCGATGAGATAAATAGCAACATAATTAAAGCACTCAAAGGTGCTCGAAATGTTTACAGCAGTGTTTATACCTTAATTTCTGATGATGGTAACGATACCGTACAATATCCATGTGAGTTTTTGGACAGTTTAAACTTGAGCGCCAGTTGAAACTTTCACCTCATAAGTTAATTTTAAAAAAGGGGTTGCTGTGAAATCATTCAGAAATTTTGATTTTTCTTCAGAACTAATGAATGGAACTAGGTTAGTAGAGCATAATATGCGTGAAAACTGCCTTGCACCGGTGATCATAACTAGTGAAGGAAGAGGGCAAATTGTAGTAATGCCACGATAGACTTAACTCAGTCTGATACAACACTGTTTTTTTGTTTTAAAAGATGCCAATTTCCGGTAAAAGTTGCCTTCTGCATGACTATAAACAAGGTCTAAGGGCAAATACTGGAAAAAGTTGGCCTGTACCTTCCACAGCCTGTATTTAGCTATGGGTAACTTTATGTTGCTCATCTGAAACTTATTTTTTTATTGCCCCATTTGCATGGGAGCAATAAAAAATACTTGTTGAACTGCAATCGCAAATTCGGATATACTAGGAAGGGTATAGTCAGTCTAATGACTGGATATATACGTATGTATATAGCCCGGTATATCGAGGTTTCACTGTAACTAAATCACATAGCTGCAGGCCACCATTAAAGGTTGTCAAAGCAAGTTGATGTTTAGTGTTTAGTTTAGTTGTTTAGTTTGTGAGAAAGGCTGGTTTGAACCTCTAGAGGTTTTACTAAGTAAAACCGAGGTGTGAGGTGGTTTACTATTGCCTTTCTCACTGGGTTGAAAGAGTATGCTTATCTGCATGCCAGGCCCTCCGAAAAGCACTCACTTTCCACTCTGCAAATGACACCTTCACTTCATTCCCCACAGGGTCTGGCTATATAGTGAAATTCTTTACTCTCAGAGGAGATAACGCTTACTCGTGTCTTTTTCCCCTCTACCTCTTTTGTTCTTAATTAGTTCAGTTATATAATTGGCTGACTATGTGATAAGAAACAGAGCTATTTTTGTAGCCCTAGAACGAACAGATCGAGTGTAATTAATTTAACACTACATCTGCCCGTTATGGGCATGTCAAAGAAAGAATGTAATTTAAATATGAGTAAATAGAATAATGATACCACTCCAGTATTCTGTGTGCGAATTTATTCGAACGGGTCCACTCTTTTTTGATTTATTAATAAAATTTCTTAGAATCCTTATATGTCTTTCTTTCTGGTACATGACTATTATTTCTTCCGGAATTCGGAAGAAAGCCTTTGTACTTCTATTTTGTGTTAACTACCTCGTCTTTCTATTTCTTTCTAAGAACCTACAAGGGTATAAATAGAGATAGCTCCTTTTGTGAATTCAGTTCAAGTTGTCATTCGATTATAAATAAATGAGTGCTATTAACAAGTGCTTGTATGTATTATACCAAAAAGGCCTACGTGAAGTAAAAAGGTCTCCATACTGTAAACCTTTGTAAACATTGATTGTAGGTAAGAGGCTATTGTTAATTGTAAAATAATCTTTATTAAATTTGATTAGTTTAAGCTTTTAAGTTTTGTAACTTATATAATTCAATTGTATTTTTTTAATCTAAGAATAACAATTCATTGTAGTTTATAATTTTGAAAATTAATATTGATGAGCTTCAGAGATTGGTGTATGTTTTAAATGAATTGTGCAAGGAATATAATTTCAAAATGTCCGTAAAAAAGTCAAAGATAATGGCACTTACTGGTAAGTATCCCACTAGGTGTAAAATTGTGGTAGATGATGTGGTACTGTAACAATGCAATTATTTAGGTTGTGACATCGGATTTAATCAAGATTTTGTCATGGACAAGATAGCTGGGAACTTCGAAGCTGTGTGCCGAAGTATTAGCAGAACCCTAGGTAGGAAAACAAGGAAAAAACTAAAATAGAATTTTATAAGGTGATGGGCTGCCCCAGTCCTACTCAATGGAAGTAAATCGTGGATTAAAATGAAACTACAAGAGTGCAGTCTACAGGAGGCAGAGATGCGATTCTGCGAAGAACGAAGGGTTGAAATCGTTGGAACCAACTAAGAAATGAGTACATAAGAATGGAACTGGATGTTTTCAACCTGAATTGCAGAATATCGATATCGATGCAGAGGTCACCTAGAGAGAATGCCTGAGGGATAGATCCCATCAACGTTCTGAAATAAAGGCCGAAAAGGAGGAGAGATGATGGGAAGCCATCCAATAGATGACAATGATTTAATTGTTTTGTCGCTGTTGCGAGTCGGAACTACCGGTAGCCTAATCCTTATTTGTGGGAAGAAGAAAAAAAATTCATAACTGTTATAAATTTTGAAGAAGTTTTTTAGTTAATAATTACTTTTAGAATCCGAAAGAACCTAGGCTTAGGTGTTAAAACATTTTCATTTATTAAATGTTCTTTATAAATTTAATATATTGATTGTGAAAAGATAAATGATTAATTCATATTTTATTTATTTATCTACAATTAATAATATTACTTAAATATGAGATTTACCTTTAAATATGAAAATGAAAAGCGTAAATAAAGAAGGAATCCTTAATTGCCGATTTTAATTAACATTTTATTACTAAAACGTTATAACTGAAAATTAAAGAGAGGAAAACCAGCTAAGCTTTCCTTTACAGTAGAATAAATAATAATTTGTACTTTTCCATTCTAAAACATGTTTTTTTACTCGTACATTGAAACGGGAAAGTTTAATTCGAACTAATTATTTCTGAATTTAATTCCTCGTATCCATATACAATTTAGTTTTTTCGTTTTACAGTTTTTTCTAAATCTGAAAATGTTTTCATTCTCATGAAAAATACTTTGTGGAGTATTTTACAACAGTAATAGGTTGTATAAAAAAATAATATTAATGTTTCTTCGTACTGGAATCGTGTCGTATTTCTATTATTGATTATTAATTTTGTTTGTATCTTTATTGATTTAAATCTTTTTCATCTGGGATTGCCGATAGGGATTTGTTTTTCATGCAAAATACGAACATCAGCCTAAGTTTACATGTGGGACATTCAATAATTAACGAGACAAATTAATGTAGAGAAAAAACGATTTATTCAATAACAATGAAACTTACCACTGCATTTTCATACAATCTCCAGTGTCATTCTGAAAGTGTCCCACCGTTTTAAAAGCTTTCTCATTCTTCCCCCATAGAAACTATTTGAACCATTGATACATCCCTTTTTTCACCTTTCGTTGTCGAATTTCTTACCACATAAAAATTAGGAACGGAAGGTAAGAGATCTGGGCTGTAAAAACCATGCGGCAACATCTCCTAACCCAACTTCTATAGCGCTTCTCCCAGTCTAAGTAGTGTGGGGCACACATTGTCATGCAAAAGAATTACCTACACCTTTTAAAAGAAAGCTCTTACGTTTTCGCCTTAACGCAGATCTCACTTTCAGTTAGAGAATTTTAGAATAAAACACGTTCTTCACGGTAGGTACGTTATTTTTCTAAATACTCACAAAAATCTGATGTGAATCACTCAAGCAACTTTCTCTTGCTGACGTAAATAATAAATAATATAGGCCTAACCTTTGTTTAATAATAAGTGAACAATGTAAAATGAAAAACAACCACTCTTAGACTGATGGATTTTAATAGGTGAAAAAAGGAAAATCACTTAAGACGCTAAACTAGCCTCTGTACAAAAAAATGCTTGAAATAATAATTGTACATTTTTTTATTTCCTATAACTTTAATTACATACACATTTGTCGGAAAGTGCATAATAAGGCCGCAATCTAAAAAATCCAATTTTCTACCGATTTTGAGGAAAACATTCAGAAAATCACTAATTTGACGCAACACGCGTTGTACAAAAAACTCTTTTAATAAAAGTTGTAGGGTTTTTTATTGTTCTGAAACTTTCTTTATATGGGACTTTTTGTCCTTTAATTCATGTTAAGGCTGCAATCTTAAAACACCATTTATTTACTACCAGAGCACAGGCACCCCAAGATTCTCAGCAAACATGGCGCTTACCGGATCTTGTAGGGCATAAAAATTGTAGTAAATAAGGCAAAAAAATGAAGCAGCTATTTTTGAGAAAATCGCAAAAAGTGAAAAACCGCACGAATAAACTACAGTACTACGATTAAACCTACATTTAAACGCAAGTAAAATTAATGTATGTAAAATTAAAAACTTAACCTAATTTTAATCACCAGGGAATGAAGCCAACAGAAGATTAACTTCATGAACTTTGATCTTGTTGAGTGATGTGTGGAAGTCACTAATTATAAACAAAGCTCTGTAGAAAAATTTTTTGAAATAAATAAATTAATTTTGTTTCCCATTTAACAGTTTACATAAAAAACCTTAAAAGATAAAAATTTTAGCCTTTTAATTTTCTATAACTTTATATACACGTTTGTCGTAAAATTAATTTTATTTATTTTTTAATTATTTAATTTTTGTATCAAATTGCATTTGTCGTAAAAAGCATAGTACTCTATACTAAGGCCGCAAAATTAAAAAAATAAAAGTTTTTAAACGATTTTTATGAGTAAAATACCGAAAATAACTAATTGGCGGTAAAATAAGCTGGCGGTAAAATTGCAAATAATATACGAGTTATAATTTTTTTATTTTTCTGCAACTATAATTATATAATTTTTGCCTTAAAATACGTAAAAATATCTGGTGAGAAACACTCACAAAACTTCCTCTTGCCAATGCAAATATTGAACAGTATAACCTAACATTAATAATAAAACATTAGAAAGAAACAAAAGAAAACTAACCTTAAAAAACATAACATAATTTTTTTTTAGTTTTTTAAAGTTGCATCAACAGCTTGGTCATTAGCGACTACAGTGGGCTGTGAAACGTTGGATTGTGACTTTTTATAAATTCCAGAACCTAGCCGGGAATCGAATCCAGGTTCTTCGCGTGTTAGGCCAGCCGCTACCTCTACGCTACGGAGACGCCAAACCTAATTTTAATCTTAGTTTTACTTCCGTGTGAATGCTCTACAAGAGTGAATGCTCTTAAAAAACGCTGAATGCTGATACAAAACGAAAACCAACCTAAGGTTGGCTTATTAATACGGAAAATCACTCTTTGACGTTAAACTAAATAAAAGTTGTAGATCTTTTAATTTCCTATAAATTTGATTATATACACTTTTGTCGTAAAATGTATACTATGCCAAAATCTTAAACAAAACCAATTTTAACACATTTTTCATAATCTGTAAAAAAAAATCAATCTGTAATTTCAAAACAGAAAATCACTAATACCGCTTAACGATATACAAAAGTTTGGAATAAAAGTTGTAGGTTTTAAATTTTCTATATTTTTGCTTAACACACTTTTGCCCGGAAATGCATATTAAGGTCGTAATTTAAAAAAAATAATTTTTTTCTATGAGAGCATAGCTTCCCTAAGAATTTCAGCAGACATGGCGCTTATTCTATCTTGTAGAGAATAAAAAATCTAGTAAATGAAGCGATTTAAAAAAAATCTAGAAGCCGTTATTGAATACCTAACTTAAGTTTCAAGTTTTAAGTCTGTACGATGTTCAGTTCTAGAGATATTTTGTTGAAACACACACACACAAACCAATTACTAAAACATGTTTACTTTTGGTTCAGGGGTTCTGAAAACTTGTATATCCGGTGAAAACTCGATTTCGAAAAAATTGACATGGAAACAATACTCCTCCCTATAAACTCATCTTGGTAAGAGAAAGTTAAAATAAACAAACACTTTTGCTTTAAAATACGTATATATGGCCGCAATCTTAATAAAAACAATAATTCTTATATAATTTCAGCAAACATTCCGGTTTTTTTGCTTTGCTTTTACGGTCTCAACTGACCACTTGAATCAAATTTAGAAATTCTTCTTGGTTCGGTTTAAGGTAATAAGTGATTGCCTGTATGTTTCTGATCAAAATCAGTAAAAAATTGGTTTATTAAGATTGCGGCCTTAGTATGCATTTTACAACAGAAGTATATAAATATATTTAATCTACATGTATAGTCTACAGTGTGGACCGGTAGGAAAGGAAAACATTTAAACAGGTGATTGTAGACCTAAAAACAAGACAAAAAGTTCATATAAATATATGTCTGGAAATGCTTCGTTAGCGAGATAAGTCTAGCGAAAGATTTCGCCCAGATTTCCACTCCGAGGATTAAATGAAACCTGATTGAACCAATTAGAACGGTAGTTAAGACAAACTTTTGATCGTTTCATATGAATTTTGGCTTGAAAAATTGATTAAACTAGGTCCCAGAACTGTAAGTCCCTTAGTTTGTAAAATAATTTGCTTAAAACACAAAAATTTACCGTCAAAACACACGTTTTTTACGTTTGAGGCGCTATAATTCCATTAAATGGCTAACAAATGAATAAAGGCCAGAATTCCTAAAGATGATATTAAAATATTGTTAGGCAATTTTAATGCACAAATTTGCAGAGAAAAAATCTACCAGAAAATTGTAGGCAAATTCACTGCACATAAATTCACCAACAAAAATGGCACTAGGCTCGTCGATTTATGCCAGCAGAACAACTTAAAGATTATGTCAACATCCATCAGGAAATCACCACGAAAACAGAAAACATGGAGATCACCCATTCAACAAATCGAAGAATTCCAAAACGACGACGTAGTAATATCCTATCGGTTCAGAAAGAGATCCACGATGATCAAGTTCGAAGAGGTGCAAACATTGATTCAGACCACTACCTGACAAGACGAAAAAATCAAATTTACGTCGAAAAAATCCATCAGAAAGATAGGGTAACACTGAAATTTGACACAAAAAAGATTGCAGAATCCAACATTAGAGAGGAACGGGAAAGGGAACAAGCGAACAAAGCGAAAATACTTGAAAGCACAGTTAGACAGTATTGAAGAAAATTTTCGCAACTACAACACACGAGAGTTCTACAGAACCTTTGCAGGGAGAATTCGCGGGTACATACCTCAGAACTTATGCTTCAGGAAACAAGACGGAAAGCTAGCACTTACCAACTTAGATAATTGTCACGAATTGGCGCGTTATTTTTCTAATCTTCTCAACTGTTCCGAACCTGACACAAGATTCCCTATTGACAACTGCACTTACAAGTACCCAGATTCATTGCCACCAACACAAGAAGAAATCCACAGACACATACTCAACCTGAAAAACAATAAGACATCAGGTGAAGATGGCATCATAGCAGAGCTACTAAAGAACCTCGGACCAAAATCATTATGGCAAATCACGGAAATCATCAGAAACATCTGGCAAACAGAAGTTTTACCAGAAGACTGAAAGTGTGCACTCATACACCCTCTACACAAGAAGGGAGATAGGACTAATGTAAACAATTACAGAGGAATTTCCTTGCTACAAGCTACTTATAAAGTTCTTTCAGCATGCTTGAGCAGGCTTACTTCAAAGAACACAAGTACAGTTAACAACAAAAAATTGGCGAATACCAGGCAGGCTTTCGGCCCGGACGTTCATGTGCGGAACAAATCTTCAATTTCAAAACAATTCTGCAAATTAAAGCCATTAGGAACGCTCCAATCTTTTGCAAATTCGTGGACTTCAAAAAAGCATATGATTCTATTGACCGATAATCCCTTTTTAACATCCTAGAAGAACAAGGTCTTGACCACAAAACACTACGACTAATAAAAGAGACGCTAACTGACACAAAATCAAAAGTGAAGTTCATGGAGGAAATATCTGAACCTTTCTTGATCAAAACAGGAGTGCGTCAGGGTGATGGGCAATCCCTACTGCTCTTCAACCTAGTCTTGGAAAAAGTTATGAGGGAATGGGAAAAAGCACTGAAAATCCAAGGACACTGGATACCGATAAGACTCGGGCGGTCTAAAGATGATATAGAAATCTCATGCCTTGCTTTTGCTGATGACCTTGCCATACTTGCTGATGATGAAGAAACAGCAGTCAAACAGATAGAGGTCCTTAAGGAATGTGCAGAGAAAGTAGGTTTAAAAATCTTCTTCGAAAAGACAAAATTCTTCTGCTTAAAATTAGATGTTAAAAACCGTAACACAAAATATGAAAAGATAATTAAAGGCAAACATTTTAAATAATTAGGCGAGATCCTCGAACGCACAGGTGGAGAAAGATTGCACTGAAAACTCGACTGCAGAAATTAAAAGGGGCATATGGCATGACGCATGTCATTTACAATAAGAAATGTATGTCCATTAAGGTGAAGATTAAGCACTACAGCTCAGTCATTAAACCAGCAGCATTATATGCAAGTGAGACCCTTACATTCCACAACAAAGGTGATATTGAAAACATAAAGAAAGAAGAACGGAAGATCATGAGGAAAATTCTTGGTCAAAAATTAACAGAAGAAGGCTACAGGCTACACTCCAGAAAAAGAACCGAGAAGATGTCTAACCTAGCGGCAGACATGCAAACAAGAAGGCTGAAATTGTATGGACACATCAGTAGACTCCCCCCAACACTACTCACTAACAAGATTCTTACTTACATACAAAAAGTTAAATCAACAATACCATGGATTACACAAAGGAAAATAGACTTACATAACGCACAAATAGACCCAACAGGTATTGGAGACAGAAATACATTCAGAAACAAGATAAACAAGTGGAATGTGATGTCAGAGAATGAGGTCCTTAGGAAGACAGGGACAAAGTGGACAGAGGAAATGAAGCAAACACATCGGGAAAAAATGAGAAAAGTATGGAAAATGAGAAAGAATTTCTAAAAATGAGTCGGAATGCTTTGCGCGATCCATCAGGGTCCATACGCACATAATAATAATAATAATAATAATGAATAAAATAAAAGTTATAAAACATATACAAGTCTACAACTTTTATTTCAAGCATTTTTTCAACAGAACCTAGTTTAGTGTCAATTAGTGATATTTCGTACTTTTATGTTCTATAGAGGTTAATTTTTAAATTCCGTCATTCACTTATGACTAAAGTCAGCTTTTACTTTTCATTTAACATCGTCTACTAAACTCTACGTGTAAACTCAGGAGTCGGGTGTATACTACGCTGTGTTACCCCCACTACTCAAATAATTGTTACTCTCATACTGGTGCCTCTCGTAGAGGCAGGTATAACATGGTCCATAAACATTGTTCAATTCCCACTAGAAATTGAAGTTTTCTGAAATTATTTTTCAGCATATTTTTTTTAAATTTAGTTTTCATTATTATTAAATTGAAGAAGTAAAAGTTATCACACATAAAGTGTAGCAACTAAAAAAAACTAAATTATACGTATATAATACTAGTATTAGGCCTACATATAATTTAGTTTTGTTTTGTATAATTATTTATATAATTTTGGCTCTTCAATATATTATTCAATTATATTTATATCATAATAGTATATAAATCATAATTATGGCAACTTATCATTAGCTATTGTTATATGTAGTAATAGCTTCATAGAATGACTTGTGGTGTATTGTTTACATTCAATTAGGCAACTGTAACATATATTTTATACCTTTTGTAAAGGCTGTCAAATGTATTTTTGGAGTAATTCTTAGAAATGATACACATACGGAATTCCAATGTATAATAGGTCTTGCAGTTCAAACTGTTTGCCATTACCAGTTTCATTTACGTTTCCGTTGAGCTCACGTTGTGTTCCGTAAATTATAGTTTCAATTTATTTAACTTACTTTATTTCATTACAGTATTAATTACAATATTTTTCCAATTAAGAACATCTATTTAGTTATTTATTTATGGTTATTTCTCAGTAATGAGTGGAAAAGCAGCTATTCGAAGCCAATCCAAAAATATTATTTACAGTGTTTATAATTACCTAAAAGATATTGGAAAACAGACCGGATGCAACGATTGGTGAAATATTTTTGTCTACACAGGAAGTAACTGCAAATGCTTGTTCGTGCAACGTGCGTACTGTACAAAGAATTTGCGCCGAATCACGTGAGAGTGAAAATGCCACGGTTTCTAACAAGCAGCAACCAATAGTTTTATTTGTATCTCCCAAAAAAAAGATTCCTCATAAGAGGTGGGTGACCGATGTCGACAATTTCGATCAAGAGTGCATTCGCCGTTCAATAAATGAGTTTTTTGAGCGTAGTGAATATCCGACTTGCGAAAAAGTGGCGAAAATTTTAAGAGATAAAATTGGGTACACCGGATGCACAAAATACACATGGACAATAATGCGAAGTCTTGGATATAAGTTCAAGAAGTGCAGGATGGTAGGCGGTACTTAATGGAACGGGCAGATATTATATTATCTCGAATTAAATTTCTTCGAAAAATGGATTCAATAAGAAGAGAAAGTTTTCCACGACCAATTATTTATATTGATGAAACTTGGGTCAACCAGAACCATGCCAGACAATATATTTGGCAAGGTTGTGAATGCGGCAGTGGCTTCCGAGTGCCTACTGGTAAAGGATCGCGGTTAATTGTTTGCCATGCCGGAAGTGCTATTTATGGGTTCTTGAAAGAGGCAGAAATAATATTCCAAGCTAATAATTATGGTGACTATCACGATCAGATGAATGGTGATATTTCTAAGTCGTGGTTTATCAATCTCTTAAACAGCTTGGAGGAAGGTTGGGTGTTGGTGATGGATAACGCAAGCTACCATTCAACTCTTGCGGAAGAAGTTCCGTCGAGTAAATCAAATAAAAATGATATTTTGACGTAGTTAAAAGACAAAAATATATCGAACACGAACCGACGAAGACTGCTGCTGAACTTCGCGCATTAGTTAAAACCCACAAACATAAGTACAGGCGATACGAGATCGACGAGATAGCTACGGAAATGGGCCAAGAAATAGTTTGCTTACCGCCTTATCATTGTCACTACAACCCGATAGAACTTGTCTGGGCCCAAGTAAAAGGTAAAGTGGCATCACAGAACTATACGTTCAAAAAGGACGTAAAGAATTTGTTAGAAAGTGCTGTAAGGAATGTTACGGTGGAAGATTGGAGAAAGTGCGTAAATCATGCTGAGAAACTGCAGAAAGCGGACTTTGAAAAAGAAGTTTTTCCAGAAAATGAGACCCAGCCTTTCATAACAATGTCATAGTGGTAACTCCAACGACAGTGACGTGATTTAATTAAAACTAAATTCTATAACTCGACCTTAAATATGTACTACTCGTATATAGTATAGAATAAAAAAAATTAAAAAATACGGAGAGAACATTAAGTAAGTTAGATCTAATTAAGTTTTAATATGTGTAACTAAGCGAAGTGTTGAAAACAGTGGACATTTAATTTTCTTTGATAATTATGCGCCAAAATATTACTCATGTTCGGATCTTCGGAGGTAAGTGGCTTAATATCTGTTATAAATACGGTGGTTAGTCATGTAAGTTACTTTTTAGAGTTATACAAACGGATACTTTTTTATTGATGCATTTTCTCGTTAACTATGCAGTTTAAAGTAAACTAAGTTATTAAAATAACAAATTTAATATTTTATTTAAACTAGTGGACCCGTGCGAATAAATTTGCACAATAAGATGCAGATAAGGGAGACGGCAATAGTAAACCACCTCACTCCTCGTTTTTACTTAGTTAAACCTCTATAGGTTCCAACCAGCCTTTCGGCTGTTGACCGAAACAACAACACAAATTTTCATAAATATTTTATTATCAAAGGCCTTATATGAAACACTTACCATTGAATTTCAATGAAATTAACCATGACTTTCCTTATGATATTGTATTGTGTTCATATATTAATTATTGTTCATTACATGGGAGACTCGCTGTACGGTATTACAGAGCTATACGTTGTAAACAATATATTTTGTTCTTTTTCATTTCGTAAAATGAAGCTCGAATTTAGCATGAATTTCAAGTTTAGAACTTTTTACCGAATCAGGAAAGAATACTCTTTAAAACCATGTAAAAATTATAAAAATCCGTTCGGTAGAACTCTGTATTTAAGAGTTTAAAGAATTCCCATTTAAAATACATTGGAAGTGATTTTGCGTTTTAAATAATTAGGTAGATAATGACAAGTTTGCTTATTTTTCAAATGATTTCGTCTTACAGTTTCTTCAAAACGTTTAAAATTATCATAATATTGAAACAAATATTTATTATAAGAAATAACATTTATACTGTAAAAGGGTTAAATGAAAAACGCATTAGGTAGACATACTTTTATTGGCAGCCGGTAGCACGCTTTCCCCTATAAAACGGTCAGTAGTGGGGTCGATGGGGCAAGTACAGGCAGCGTGTAGGGAGAACCCGACTACTGATTTTACTTATACAGAGTGATTTTTTAGTCCTGTTACCCAATTGTTAATGTCTGGTAATATTTTTCTAAAAAAAATAAATTTTGTTTTGGGACACTAAGTTGGTAGCCCTACTCAACCAGTATGGATATGGCAGTGTGAGTTGATTCTCCTTGAGCTGTGTAAAATTTTGTGCCATTTCCGGTCGTGCTACGAACAGAATGTCTTTTATCCTAAAACAATCTCTTGTTTAAATCTGGAGGCTGAAGCTCTAGAACTAATCGTATGTGATACGGATACAATTTCAATTTTTTAGCAGCTTTCTGAGCACTCGAACATGACAAATCAACATGCGAGGAAAGGTTTTGTAAACTTTTCCATGGAGAATTGAGCAATCTTGTTTCACATTCTCTTAACGTCATCTGTCAAGAGAGCTGGTCGACCACTACGTTTTCTGCTCTAAACAATACCTGCCTCTAAAAATCAGTTAGTTAGGCTAGAAATTGACTAGAATAGAGTGGAGGAACACCAACAAATTTAATTTTAAATGATTCTTTTACACTCGCATACGATTTTGTAGCAAAATATTGTTCAAGAATGAAAACCCGTTGTTCTAGGGTAAAAGACATTCTGTTCGTAACACAACTGGAAACAGCACAAAATTTTACGCAACTCAAGGAGAATCAACTCAAACTGTCGTATCTATACCGGTTGAGTAGGGCTACCAACTTTGTGTCACAAAACAAAATATCCCTTTCTTAGCAAAAAATTACCAGACATTAACAATTGGGTAACAGGACTAAAAAATCACCCGGTACTACAATGATTAAACATAGATTTAATTTTTCATTATTTACATTGGCAAGATTAAGTGTGTGAGTGTTTCACACCAGATATTTCACTGAGTAAAGATATTTGTAAGATAGATTATGTGTTTATCTGTAATTATTGGTTATTCCATTATGTACTTTGTATTAAGTAAATTGGTTTATTTAATTGGGATCTAGGTCCTGTTGCAAACAATTAAAATAAATAAAATGTAATAATCCAGTCCAAAGCAAAGTAAATACGAGTAAAGTAAATTCTCGTACAATTTCGATATAGAAACTTCACAGTTTATTATATGATATACTGTAGTGTATTCGTTCCTTTTCTTTTACCAAGGACTGTAACGATTTCTTTCTATTGATTTGTTATATTTTCTATTAAATTTTTATTATAGGTTAAGTTCGAGTGTTAGAAAAGAAACTAACATGACAGGTTAACATGATCCCAGTAGAATTGCAAGCTTTTCTACTCTTCTTTCCCACAACTATACTTCTATTATTATTTTTGTTATTACATCTATAAAATCCGCCAGCATGGGTTCACTTTATACGGACCCCCACATGTATTTCTTAAAGACCACATGTGTCATTGCATTAACTGAGTTCCCACTAACCAATGTTCTTTGGTAACGACTTCCTTCGATCAGCGTTACATTTTATTTTAACTATCCCTACCCAACAATTTTATGTTTAAAATAATATTTTTGCAATACTTATTTTTAAATTTGTTTTAAAATTAAAATTGAAAAATCTGGTGTTAAATATTCACAAGACTTTCTCTTGCCAAGTTATATAATGAAAAATATAACTTATGTTTAATCGTACGTGAACAATGTAAAATGAAAAACAAACTTAAATAAATTAATTATAAAATCGGGTGTGACACTCAAAAGACTTTCTCATATCACTGCACATAATGAACAATACAACGACATTAGTAATAAAACAATAGAAATAAACAAAAACTAACCTCAAACAACATAACCTTACATTAATCATAAGTGAATGATGCAAAATTAAAACCAACCTTAGTTTGACTTAATAATACAGAAAATCATTCTTTCACACTAAACTAGGCTTCAGAGAAAAAAATTCTAAAATGAAAGATGTAAATCATTTAATTTTTTATGAATTTTTTGTATACACTTTTGTCGTTAAATACATAGGCCGAAATTTTAAAAAGTCCATTTTTTACAGATTTTCATGGAAAAACCAGAAAATCATTAATAATCTCTAAACCAAGCGTTATACAAAGAAATGTTGATAATAAAAATTGTAGATATTTAAATTGTCTACAACTTTAATTACCTACACTTTTGCCCTTAAATGCATAGTAAGGCTGCAATATTAAAAAAAACACATGTTTTTCTTCGGGAGCACAGGCTGTAGAGCATAAAAATTGTAGTGAATGAGGCAATTTAAAATAATATCGTAGGAGCCGTTTTTGAGAAAATAGCAAAAAAGTGAAATATTACGAATAAACTACTACTTCCAGTTAACCGATTTTGATGAAAATGTTCGCGTCGGGTTTTCCACTGGCACCTAAATTAAGTTTTAAGTTAAACTACTTATGATGTTTCGTTCTTGATATATTTTGTTCACACATGCACACACACACACACACACACACACACACCAATAATCGTTAAATACATCTTTTTGGGTTCAGGGGGTCTGAAAACGTGTAAAACTGTGAAAACTGTATATCCCGTGAAAACTCGAAAAATTAACATGAAAACAATACTTTCCTTACTTTATATTCATATGGAAAAGAGAAAATAAAAATCATGAAAACAGTAGTCTACTTTTCTTCCCAACTTTATATTCAAAATAAAGTAAAAAGTGAATTTTATTTCAAAGTGATTTTTACAGCGTTCTAATTCACAAGTTAAATGAATAATTGGTAATTAAACAGTTCTCGTTTACGATATCAAAACTCTATTGTAAAACTACATTATGATTCTTCCTTGCCAGTGTAAAAATGAACAATATAAACTACTTTTAATCATGAGTAAACTATGTAAAATGAAAAAATAAGTTAATTTTAATCATAATTGAATGGCGCAAAATTAAAACCGACCTCTGTTCGACTTATAAATTTGGAATGTCACTGATTGACATTAAAGTAGGTACTGTAGAAAAACATACATGAAATAAAAGTTGTAGATTTTCTTATTTGCTGCAATGTTATTATAAACACTTTTGTCGTAAAATGCATACCTAGGCCGCAATCTTTTAAAATCCAATATTTTACCTATATCGATGAAGAAATAAGAAAAATCAATATTTGACACAAATTAAGGTTGTGGAAATATTATTTCAAATAAAAATTGTAGATTTTTTGAGTTTCTACAAATTTAATTATAATTATATAGGCCTATTACACTTTTTCTTCAGAAAAGAAACTAAAATGACAGGTTAACATGATCCCAGTAGAACTGCAAGCTTATCAACTCTTTTTCCCACAACTATACTGTGACACTTATCGCTAAGGGCCGTTTCGGGATCTAGGTTATTAAATAATTAATACACTAAAGTTTGCAATTACAAATATTTATTACACTAAAAGATTTACAAAATAAATAATAAACTAATTATAATGAAGTAATACAATAAATAACTTAAAAATTTACTTGAAATAAATAATAAACAATAAATAACTTAATAATTTACTTAGCACTACTTACTATTAATTTTATAGAATACACAAACAAAATGAAACTGAATACACAAAACTGAATTTAATAACTTTACACAACACACACACGCACACACACACACACACACGCACGCACGCACGCACGCACACTCACACGCACACTCACACACACACACACACATACACACACGCACACATACACACACACACGCACACACAAAGACAGTATAATAATACCTCGGAACCGTTAACCTGATATGACGCCCGACAGTCACTCGTTAAAGATCAAACGAATACTAACTCTGACCGCGCTCGGGGGTCTCTTTATATACTGATTTAAAAAAGATAATTGTAGCAAAACAGAGAAATTCTATGCAAATAATAAAGTACAAAAAATAACCCCTTATAAATGTTTACAATAGATTAAAATAGAAGTTTACAATAGATGTACAATAGAAATTGTAAACAAGTCAACAATAGATCTTATTGTAAATAGAATAGAAGTTGTTATAGGCCGACCTCTTCATAAATAGTTGTACAACAATAACCATTTTTAAATAGGCATACTTTTATTGATAGGCTACTATTGTCCTATTGTCACTTTTTCACTCTATTATCTACTCTTTACCATTTAATGAACATTTTACCAGAAACTTCGCGAACCATGCATTCTTCGATATTGTCACAATACTTTTATTATTATCTTTGTTATTACATCTACAAAATCACATATACTGGGTGATTCAAAACTATACGGCAATCTCTTGGGATCTCATTCTATAGCTATAAATAAGAAAAAACGTTCATATAAACATATGCCTGAAACGCTTAGAGAGTTGCGGCTAGCGAAAAATTTCACCTGGAACTCTGTACCCTCGGTGAAGTAAGGCCGTATAAAAATGATAAAGGTAGTTACAAAGATACTTCACCGAGGGTACAGAGTTCCAGGTGAAATTTTTCGCTAGCCGCAACTTTCTAAGCGTTTTCAGACATATGTTTATATGAACTTTTTTTCTTATTTTTAGCTATAAAATGAGATCCCAAGAGATTGCCGTATAGTTTTGAATCACTCTTTATATTAAAATAAAACCATTTTGTACCACCTTTCTTAGAATTTTACCAAACATAGCGCTTATTCTGCCTTGTAGAACATAAAAAATTATAAAATGTCATTTTTTTTAAATCGTGGGAGCTATTTTTGAGAAAATTGTAAAAGAGCGAAAAATTGTATGACTTTACTGAATACTACTGTACTTTTTGTGAACCGATTTTCATGAAAATATGCGTACATTGGTACCTGACGTAAGTTTTAAGTTTTAATTTCGTAAACCTGGCAAGGAACCTACCGAAATTACGTCATACAGACCGATCAGTCTTCTATCCGTGACATCAAAAGTTTTTAAAAAATTACTACTTGATCGTCTAAAACCTTTTTTTGAAGAAAGTGTTTACCCGGATCATCAATTCGGTTTCCGTGAAAAACATTCTACGATAGAACAGGTACATCGGATAGTTAACCAAATTCGATATACCTTAGAAAAAAAGGAATTTTGCTCAGCCGTCTTCTTAGACGTAGCTCAGGCCTTTGACAAGGTATGGCATTTAGCTCTTCTACACAAAATTAAATTAAACCTGGATCATAATTATTTTCCTATTCTAAAATCATTCTTAACCGATCGTTTTTTCCAAGTGAAATTTGATGATGAGTTATCGACCTTGCACCTAATTCGTTCAGGTGTACCCCAAGGTAGCATTTTAAGTCCTTTTCTATACACGCTATTTACAGCAGATATTCCTGTAAATGAACATGTAACAACAGCAACTTTTGCCGATGACACTGCTATTATTGCATCTGATGCCTCCCCAGTCCACGCTTCTGAAAAACTACAGCAACATCTAAATGCCATTCAAGACTGGTGCCAAAAATGGAGGATCAAAGTAAATGAACAGAAGTCTGCACACGTAACCTTTACGATGAAACGAGAATCATGTTCACCAGTAACGTTTCGCAACAACGTAATTCCATATTCAGATGATGTGAGATACTTGGGCATCTATCTAGACAGGCGATTGACGTGGAGAAAACATATATGGACCAAACGGAAACAACTTGGACTCAAATTACGACAACTATATTGGCTTGTTGGGAGGCGGTCACAGTTATCTTTGGAAAATAAATTGACACTGTACAAGGTGATGATAAAACCAGTTTGGAGTTATGGAATTGAACTCTGGGGCACAGCAAGTACATCTAATGTAGAAATATTACAGAGATTCCAATCGAAGTTTCTTCGACTTATATGCTGTGCACCTTGGTATGTGCCTAATGAAGTACTCCATCATGACCTGGGCATACCTACGGTGGGAGAAGAAATTGGCAGTCGGAGTGAAAAGTATTTAACCAAGTTGGACACTCATTCCAATCATTTGGCTATAAATCTTCTTGATGACAATATTGAACATCAAAGGCTCAAGAAGGCGAGAATATTAGGTCTTCCATTCCGTTTCACCTGATCAAAAATGTTTAACCATCCTTTGAAGATCAAAAACACAAAATTATATGGCGGTTGTCAACTCTTATTTATTAATAAACTAAATCTTGCTAACTCTCATTAATCTAAAATTAATCATCTAATGAATTTTCTATCATCAGTATCACGTCTTCATTCGCTCCTTTTCACACCTTCATTCACTTCATCCGTATAAATAAAAAAAAAAAAAAAAAAATTGTACGTCACCAGGACCAAGAAGAAACCCTTCATCAACTATAACCAAACGATGACATGGAAGCAACGCTGCTGAGTGCTGTCTTCTTCAAGTTTTATTCATCATCAACACATTTACTGAAAGTTTTTGTTAAACTGCTTGTAAATAATTCTTACTGTTAAAAAAAAAAAAAAAAAAAAAAAAAATTTCGTAAGATATTTCTTTCTAGAAATATTCTGTTTACACACGCGCGCGCGTGCGCGCCCATCGTTGAAAACAAAGTTTGGTTTTAGAAGCCTGAAAACGTGTATTTTCCGTAAAACTAAGGCATCGAAAAATCGACATGAAAAAAATACTTTCCTTCCCTATATATTATAGGGTATGATAAAGTAAAAATATAATAAAAGAATAATGAATTCCAATTGTTAGAAAGACAACATTAATAAAACGGTAAATATAATAAATATGATTCAGAATTGTAAAAAGAACTGAGAATTAAAAACTGTAATGTTTTATCTTAGAGATACTATCTGGTTAGAATATTATACATTGTAATAAAAACTTCGCTAAATTCTTTAATAAAATTGTTATTTTTAATGTAACTGTAACATTTTTGTTATTGAAGCAGAATTTAATTTCGTTTAATTCCCTAAAATATTAACACATAAAAGTTTCTTGACAGTTTTTTAACTAAATTACTTTGCGAGTGAAATACCGAGTTAAGGGAAACTACCGGACGATTAAAAAATGTAAATACACATTTTTACATAAATATATTATACAGAATGATTAAAAAATGGTGGTTGGCTTTACTTTTTACTTTCTCTTGTCCATATGAATTTATTATTGGGAAGAAAAGTATTGCTTTCATGCCGATTTTTCGAATTCGACTTTTCACCGGAAATACACATAAAAAAATCCTATTTAGGTACCCTGAACCCAAAAAGCATGTTTACAGAGATTGGTCTGTGTAAAAAAAATATCTAAAGAACGGAATAGTGCACAAAATTAAAACTTGGAATTAAATTAGGTACTACATGCAATCCGACCCAAACATTTTCTTCAAAATCGGTCAACCGGACGTAGTAGTTTATTCGTGCAATGTTTCACTTTTTGGGATTTTTAAAAAAGTGTCTATTAATACATGTATCTCTACAAGATAGATTAAGCCCTATCTGCGCTGGAAACGGCCTCGATACGCATTTTAGGGTAAAAGTGTATAAATTAAAGTTGTAGGAAATCAAAAAACCTAAGTTACAACTTTTATTTTAAACATTTATTTTCTTAGTTTATTATATGTTAATGATATTCTGTATTTCTCTTACGCAAATCGGTATTAATTGTGTTTTTAAGATTGCGTCCTTAGTATGTATTTAACGGCAAAAATGTAGATAGATATTATTAAATCTTCAATATAAAAAACAAAATCTAGAAAATTGGTGAATTGATCCGCGAAAATCGCCGTTTGAGTTTCCGACTCTTGTTGTAATCTCAGGAATTAACAAAGAAATAACCGTTGATTTTGCATGAATCATTAAACATTCAGAAAGTTTGCACAAAAATATTACCAAAACTTCTCACTCCGGGCAATTCCACCTTGTCTGGGAAGGCATTCTTTGCAAAATACCAATACCAGTTGCATCACCCTCGCCCGTCCTTGCTTCCTGTGACATTTTTTTTTATTTCCTAAGGTAAAATCGGAACTTAACCTCATGAGGGACAAGTTAATTTTAAAAATTAATCGTAATCTCGCTCTGAAAACTATGCAATAACATATGAATAACATCTGATGATGCGACAAGAGAGCCGTGCAACCTACAAAGGTTTTTGGCAACATATGTGGCAATTGGGCGTAAAAATTATTTAAAAAAATATCAAGCTGTGGTGTTAATGTCCACATATGTCTCAATGTCCTTTAAGTTAAAGGGATAAAATTTAACAATATGAACGCAGTGAAAGCAAAAGTGATGCAGTTTCTCAACAAGGTGACAGAAGCGGACTTTCATTACTGCTTTCAACAGTGGAAAGTTCGTATGGAGCGTTATAGAGATCGGCAAGGACAGTAAATTGAAGGGGATAAAATTTTTAATGTAACTAAAGTTCAATAAAATGTTGTGTACCTCCAGTCCATTTTCTTAATAGCCACATACCTATATATATTAAATTTAGTAATTGTTTGTACAATGCTCTCCGTGTTCTGCCAGCTCCAACAGATATAGATCCCGTTCTTATAGCGCTATCAAACTTAGAAATGTCGGGAAAGAACCGAACTGTTGGTAAAATTTACTCTGGTATAGGCGGGAAACCAACTTAGATTTAAGTCGTAGTTTTTAAGTTCAAAATTTTTTTCACGGTTGATGAGCTCCGCTGTTCCAAACGTTAAGACTAATCAGAACGTTTGCCAGCGTTGTCAGATTGTACGAATGTATCAGCGTGAGAAACATTACACAGGCATGCATTTAAAATCCGCAGTAGTTCACTCGTGTCTTGCATTTCATACTGAGCACATCGATTATAGAGCGCGTTAACATGCGATACTTTATAATATAATCAGCTGATTGTAATGTTCATAGTTTATATTGTTATTGAAAGACCAAAAAAATGGCTGACAAAATATATAACAGAGCTACGAAAGCAAGTATTGGCAACAAGTCCCTTGGCTAACTATTAAATGGGTAGGGGCAAAGCGTACCTTCAGATTTCATCAGGTTTGAAAAATAGTATAGTAGTAAGAAGAATCAGTAGCGAGTTAATCAACAGTAATGTAGCAAATAAATCTAACTATTTCAAAATTAAATTTTATATGTATAAATAATGGGATAAAGTTCTTTTAACCTACCAGTCCCTTACAAAGTATTTTTAGTAAACCTTGAAGTTAGTTATATAATATTCGGTAACAAGTATTAAATGATACGTTTACTGAAGCTATTACATACATAGTAATATTTAGAAGGTAATAAACAAAATGGTAACTAATAAATTTAACACATTGTTAATAACGAGTGGAACAGAGGAAACGCATGTTTTACACTTCTGAATAACTTCGGTTACTTCAATGATAGAAAAACATTTACATTAAATTATGTGTTTATTAAATTTTTGAAAAATATACATACCGTAATTAGATGTGGAAAATAATGTCAGTCAGATGACGTCCTTCTCGTTTAATGCAAATACGGAGCCTCTTCTGAAAGTTCAACATGGATTTCTCCAAAATTTCGTTTAACTCAGCTCCAATTTCTTGACGAATGAAAATTTGTAGGTCTTTAATGGTGCGTGGCTGGTACACATACACTCTTAATTTCAAGTACCCCCAAAAAAGAAGTCACAAAGTGATAGATCAGGACAGCGTCGAATTGTGAATTCGGTGAGAGAATGTCGAGAGCATTCCATCGATGCTCTCGACGTGTGAACTGTAGCACTATCCTGTTTTAAACACATTTTCTTACGGCAATCTAATGCCTTTCCAGTTATGGTAGCAGGAAGTTATTTAACATTTCAACAAAATTGAAGTTGTATCGAATGCAATGTTGGAGAAAGCCTTGCTGAGCTTTCAGGAGAGGCTCCCGATTTGACATACTATTCAAATTATTCAACAAGAATAACATCATCTCACTGACATTATTTTCGAAACATAAAAGGTATGTACATATTTAAAATATGGAATACAAATTTCATCATATCATGTAAAAGTTATTTTTAATCTTTAAAATTACCAAAGTTATTCAGCAGTGATAAACATGGATTTCCTCTGCTCCACCCGTTGTTTAAGCTTAATTACTTTATCTAGATAATGTCTTACTAATAATCTCCTGATAGAGTCCTCAGGATATAGTTTATAAAAAATTCCACCAGAGGTTGAACAGCTGAAACCAGAAAACCAAAGCTGAGATGGATTAGCTATTAGAGAAGTCTTGTTTCCTCCAGTCACAATTTGGGACGAGTTTTGACTTTGACAGGCATGAAAAATTTTGCCAATCAATTGAAGGAAGTAGCAATTTACCCAGAACACGTTTGGGTTAACATTTGCTATGAGTTCCGGATTTGGATGAACACTATCTACAATCCCAGAAGAGATTTTATCATCACCGCAGCTTTGGACGTTGGCGATATAATTTTGTTACATTTGGCTGTTGTTTTGTATTTTGGTTGTTTACCGCGCTGTGACTTTTGGTTATCATCTGGTAGTCCTGTCCTGCGATCTAGCGTCTTCCTTTAGAAGCCTAGTATTTGCGTATTCCGGAACATTTCCTCTACGTTGAACTTCCGAATGGAACGTTTCTTTTGACAGTGTGTTGTGCTGTAACCGTTATTGCAATTTATTGTAATTCGGTTTTTTTTGCATTTTATACTTTTTTTTAAAGGTTTTCTGCTTCGCTGTGACTTTTATTTCTGGTTCTAAAGGTTTGTAAACTGGGTTGTTTTATTAAATAGCAGGTAAGTATAGCCTACTTTGAAATTCTCAGCAAATTTTTTTTTTATCTGAAAGCTAATACTATGGATAGGTTCTAAGTATTATTGTTTTTGATGGATTACCTATTATTTCGTAGCAAATTTAAAATTATGTAACAATAGTAAACTGAAATTTTCAACTATATTTATTTACTTTTGCGATTTTGAAATAGTTTTTCATTTTATTGTACTACGTTTGTTGAAAGTAATTAAAGAAGTTTTTAGATTTTTCTTCGTTAATTAATTTAGAAACTATTTTTCCCTTGTTTTTTTTTATTCTTCCGGAAACCTTTTACACAATATCATTTAATGTGTTGCTTAACTACTGTATTTTAATTTAATTCTAAATTACACTCATTGTTTTTTATTTTTGCCAGATTAAACTATTGTGTGTGTTGTTTAGGTCATCAGCCGAAAGGCTGGTTTGAACCTGTAGAGGTTTTACTAAGTAAAACGAGGAGTGAGGTGGTTTACCATTGCCTTCCTCACTGAATGGAAAAGTATGCTTATCAGCATGCCAGGCCCTCCGAAAAGCACATGTTTTCCACTCTGCAAATGACACCTTCACTTTATTCACCACAGGGTCTGGCTGTATAATGAAATTCATTACTTTCAGAGGAGATAACTCTGATTAGTGTCTTTTACACCTCTACCTCTTCTGTTCTTAAATGATTCAGTCACTTAATTGGCTGACCATGTGATAAGAAACAGAACTATTTATTTTAGCCCTGCAACGAACAGAGTGAGTGTAAATAATTTGACACTCCACCTGTCCGTTATGGGCATTAAACTATTATATTTGTTAGAGCCTTGATGGCAGGAGTTTTGAAAATAACCCAAAATAAATTGGATAAAACGAGTTAAGCGGTAAGCCGACTTGTAACTGTAGGACATCAATCCACTATCAACGACTAATGGCAGATTAATGTAAACTGAAGCATAAACGACTTATTCCGGAGGACCTAGTTTCATTTAATGGCGCCAGAAACCAACGGCGGAACGACTGAATAAGCAAGATACAACGATGGAAAGTACACTGAGGGAGACAAAGGAAAACAATAAGTAACTGCTGGAACAGCAGGACATCACTGGTCAACTCAAACACAAAATTAGAAAGCGTACAACAAAATAGACTAATTCGCTTACCTGTTGAATGGCCTGAAGTGTAGAAACGGCGTCCACGCGACACGTGTCCGGGGTTCGATTCACACTGTAACTTTAATGTTTGATACGAAAACAAGAACAATTGTAAATGATTATAAATTACACACATAAGCAAAATCACACTTGAAAATGATGTATGGTACATCAGAAACGAACGAAGCATAACGACAATTGCAGAAGCGACGCCATAGGATGGCCGGCGCAGAGAAGGCACGAACAGTCTACATGCCGCAGAATCCAACCAGTGAGTGAGTTGACCGGGAAGAAAGGAATGTGAGTAGTGGGAGAATAATTACGTCATGAACTGAGATCACCATCGGAAATCAAGACAAGTATTCAGACAGAGGCGGGAAAAAGGTTATTAATACAAAATCAGTGTATTTAACGACGATAATAATTAGCGGGGAAATATGAATTACTTAACGGGGGTGCGATTGGCCTTAACATACCGCCCGCCTAAATCGATGAAGGCGATTTACAGAAACAAAACTAGCAGAGAAGATCGAAGAACGAAGCCGCCCGCCCTGAAACAACCAGGGAGCGGTAAACGTAGCAAAAACGACGAGAACGAAGCAAAGAAGACGACGAAGAAGAATCGAATGAAGAGAGGAGCGGAGCATCTTGAGGTGGCGTGACAAACGCACGGGTTTGCCCGGCCAACGACGAACGGAACATCTTCCACGGCTCGCGCGGAAGCCAACGAGAAAGCGGAGTATCTTGATGTGATTGTCAACGAGGGTTGACAACCAGAAGCGACGCAGAAGAAGAAACGAAGAAAGAAGACGGCGAACGAAGAAAACAAGCGAAGAACAAAAATGAACGAAGAACAAAACGAATGGAGATGAGTTGAGCGTGGAACGAAGTGAGAACGGCGGAGAAG
The DNA here is from genome assembly GCA_035578175.1 of Catonia carolina. Classification (NCBI taxonomy): domain Eukaryota; kingdom Metazoa; phylum Arthropoda; class Insecta; order Hemiptera; family Achilidae; genus Catonia; species Catonia carolina. The sequence continues at coordinate 24,759,433 of JAQMRL010000012.1, forward strand.
TTAGTTGCCCAAAGGCAGAGCTAACTGATAAGCGGGTTGCGAAACGAATTGACGAGCAGGCGAACAATGTTGGCGAGAATCGAGAATTGCGGTACGGCGAACTTCACTAACCAGTTGTGAGTGAATCCGTGATTGAGGTTGAGACGACGAGCGAGAGTTGCGAAGATCACACCAAGCATTGAACGAGCGAAGAGAGTTGAGATTACAATTATTCACCGGTTGTGAATAATGTGTACGACGATTGGGGCCCCGCCCGCCAAGAGGGGCTAAAGGCGTGCGAAGAGAGTTAGCAGAACATGAAACGACTGAGGAGGGCCGGTTGCCCTTTAGCGAAGCGACTTGCAGCGGTTGATCGAGAGTGTTTGCGAGAGACGACGAGAAGCGATGATTTGAGATGAGTTGGTTAGCCGTAGAATCGACTGAGGCGAACGTAGTAGGTTTTATTGGCGAATTAGCGATGATGCAGCGAGATGCGAAGCGGTTTGGCGAAGAATTGACTGAAGACGACTCGGTGGAGGCCTTCAGTACAGACTTGAATCGAGGCGTTGACTTGAAGCGAGGCGCAGAGTTGAAGCGACGAATTGGCGTAGTACCAGCAGCAAGATCGGTCGAGATACTGGCGGAGTCAGTAGACGAAGCGAGACGAGGATCAACAGCGATGATCTCGGACGAAGCGGTGAAACGATTTGAAGGCGAAGAGACAGAAGTATGGTGAAGACGATTAGTTGAAGCAGAAGGGCGATTAGTTGAAACAGCGGCGTGATTCGAATTATTGTTGAATACAGGCGAAGCGAGTAGGCAGCTAGGCGGCTGGACGATAGAAGCGATAGATTCACTGATTACAGGGTTTGAGGTGACATCGAGGTTGATTGATGACTTAGCAGGAACGATAGTTTGTTGGTCAGCGACGATAATTTGAAGCGAAGATGAATTTTTATTTGACGAGTGATTTTGAAAAGCAGGCGATGTGAGATTAACATCAGTAGCAGGCGACGAGACTTGAGCGTTGTTAGCGAAAACAGATGTTAAGAGCGAATCGTTACTTGAAGCAGAACTAAGTGGTTGGAGTTCGGGCAATTTTCCGAATACTACATAACCAAATACGGTTGATAAAGCGGATGGAGTACCTTTAATTAAAGGCGTTTTACTAAAATCGAGAATTTCTGAAAAACAATCAGCGCCCAGCAGTAAATCTACTGGGTTGGGGCTGCGGAAGCGAAAATCAGCTAGCATATGTTGTGAAAACTGTTCACCGACTGACTTATGAATTCGAGAAGCAGGTAGGCGGTCTGATATTTTGTTAATAACAGTAGCCTGAAGCGGAAGGCGAAAGTTAGAATTTTGCGGCGACAGAATTGTAAAATTTGTAATACCTTTAACTGAGGTGACTTCGGCTGAAATGCCTTGCAGGCGTTTAGAAGTAGGAACGATGTCGAGTTGCAGTGAACGAGCGGCGTTGTATGTTAAGATGCTGGACTGAGATCCATTGTCGATCACAGCGCGAAGCGGAACGATTTTGCCGGATGAATCGACAGCATGAACGATAGCAGTACCTAGCAGCGCAGTTTGGCCGTTAAGTCGACATGAAAGTGAATAATCGGCAGGTTGGTTAACAATAATGGACGAGGACGACGAATTTGAAGTAACTACCAGCTTATCAGCACAGCAGGTAGCACAAGAATTAATTGGCGGAGTTGCGATAGTATTAGCTTGAATCGGCGGCGAAGAATTTACAAGTAGGCATCCAGTAGCCGGTGAATCGGTGTCCGGATGTACGGCAGGATGATACGGACTAGCAGTTGGCGCATTATGCGAATTAACAACAGAAGCGGTGGACGAATTAGATTTTTGAGGGCTGCGATCAATATGCAGCAACGTATTGTGCGATTTTGACTGGCAGATACGACAATGTTTATTTGAGCTACAATTGCGGCGATCGTGTCGCCCGAAGCAGGCAAAACAAAGTTTAAGACGAGAAATAATTTTGTAGCGATTATCCACATTTTGCGCGAGAAATTCACTACAGTTGTGAATTGAATGAAAGTGAGATTCGCACGACAGACATTTGAGTGAATTTGATTTGACGAAAAACGAAGGTATATTGTGAGAAACAGAAGACGGTGAAACAGAATTACGATTAATTTGTACAGAATTGGAATTATCGGTTACCGGGTTAGCTGAGTCCGGTTGATCGAGGTTTGAATCGCTGGAGTGCGAAGAACTAGCGTTATCTGTAGGTTGAGAAGAATTCAATAATTCTAAAGAATGCATTTTAGCGGTAACGAATGACATTAAGGCCTCGTAAGTAGGCACGGTTGAATTAGGATTTGAATCCTCGAACGCTTGCTTTGTTACAGGATCCAAATTAGAATAGGCTATCTCAAAAAGTAAATATTCAAGTAAATTTATATTTAGCAGACGTAAGGCTCCGATTGATGATTCGTGGATATTAAGAAAACCTTTTAACGATTGATAGGACGGAGTGTCAGATTTAACGAAATTGAATATCTGATTTAAGTGAACATTTGCTATGCGCCTTGAGTTGGAGTAGCGCTCAACAATTAAATTGTACGCTAACGTATAATTTTCAAGCGAGAGAGGCAGGTGTTCTATTAGACGCAGTGGTTCACCGACTAATGAGCACCTCAAATAATGAAGTTTTTGAACAAATGATAACTCAGAATTATTGTGAATTAAATCATTGAACAAGCTGATGAAATTCTGGAATTTTGCAACATCTCCGTCGAATGAAGGTAGGCGAATTCGAGGTAATTGTATTAATTGCGAATTAGAAGACTTGACTTGATTTGGTAAAACGATTGTATTGTCCAGAGATTCAATTAATTTCTGGGCGCGATCAATTAACTGGAAATAATGAGTTTCGAAAGCAGTGCGTTCTGATTCGAAATCTGTTTCGGGTTGAAGTAATTCGATGTTCGTTTGTATTTGTTCAAAGTCACACCAGAGGTCTAAGAATTTGTCAAGTCGTAATTTGACTTGGTTAACTTCAACGTCAGATTGAAGAAAATTATTAAAACGAGAAAGATGATTATTAACAACGTTGCGTTTTTTGATTAAAGATTGTAAATCGTCCATGTTGAAAATAATGAACGAAGACAACGAGCGAAAAACAAATAATAGAATGTAAACAAAACACAGCTGTTTATTGAATCTAGGTTAGTTGCAACTATGATGTATACGTTGCAGACGACGCAAGTGAAGTGATTCTCTCAGCGCTAGCAGTAACGACGGACAGCACGAGAGAGAGCGAATGAGAGAGAGGGCACGCATGCGCTGTAAGCTGCGTGAACCAGTTAACAAGAACGAAGGAAAAAATGGCGACTCTAGCCAAATTCTGGCCGTGTCGAAAGATATAGCACTGAACCGATCTACTGTGACGTCAGCATAGCGTTGGTTGCAACTTGTATTGAATGAACGCGTCACAACACTGATAATGCGTTGCATTTGTTATGCAACTTACCCCGTATTTTTTAACTGAATAAATGAAATTGTTTTTAATATTAATATTTTTATTAATGTTTTTATTAATATATTGAACACATGTAAGACACGAAACACAATAAACGACACGATGAATGCAATGTAACACCATGTAACAACGAATTAAACAAAATACTGAAATTGTTGACGATTGAAAAAATTAAGACAATAGACTGTATTTCCAAATATGCACTGATAAATATCCTGCCCGGGACGGACCAAATGTTAGAGCCTTGATGGCAGGAGTTTTGAAAATAACCCAAAATAAATTGGATAAAACGAGTTAAGCGGTAAGCCGACTTGTAACTGTAGGACATCAATCCACTATCAACGACTAATGGCAGATTAATGTAAACTGAAGCATAAACGACTTATTCCGGAGGACCTAGTTTCATTTAATGGCGCCAGAAACCAACGGCGGAACGACTGAATAAGCAAGATACAACGATGGAAAGTACACTGAGGGAGACAAAGGAAAACAATAAGTAACTGCTGGAACAGCAGGACATCACTGGTCAACTCAAACACAAAATTAGAAAGCGTACAACAAAATAGACTAATTCGCTTACCTGTTGAATGGCCTGAAGTGTAGAAACGGCGTCCACGCGACACGTGTCCGGGGTTCGATTCACACTGTAACTTTAATGTTTGATACGAAAACAAGAACAATTGTAAATGATTATAAATTACACACATAAGCAAAATCACACTTGAAAATGATGTATGGTACATCAGAAACGAACGAAGCATAACGACAATTGCAGAAGCGACGCCATAGGATGGCCGGCGCAGAGAAGGCACGAACAGTCTACATGCCGCAGAATCCAACCAGTGAGTGAGTTGACCGGGAAGAAAGGAATGTGAGTAGTGGGAGAATAATTACGTCATGAACTGAGATCACCATCGGAAATCAAGACAAGTATTCAGACAGAGGCGGGAAAAAGGTTATTAATACAAAATCAGTGTATTTAACGACGATAATAATTAGCGGGGAAATATGAATTACTTAACGGGGGTGCGATTGGCCTTAACAATATTATATAATTATTTTTGGTTATGTTTGCTGTAACATAATGATTTTTTAACAGTTTTATGTTAGTCCTTTGTTTTTTGGTAAATTGTTAATTTTACTGTGTTATTTGTTAAACTTAGTAAGTTTCTTTTTGAACTAGTGCTGGTGGGTTTTCTGGTTTGTCCAGGGTCCCAGGTCCCAGTTCGGGGTAATACCTTGCAGGATGTTTTCTTGGAAGTATATCTTTAGAGCTCAAATCATGCTTTGATAACTAAAAATATTTTTTTGAAACAACTAACATCTGAACAACCTGTGAAAAGTTTTCAACTTTCTACGCCTGTTTTTTTTCATTCCGGAAAGTATACTATGAAACCGGTTGTATTTCTGCTCAAACTAAATATTAAATTTTTTATTCTTGTTTTGAAAATGTGAGGTCTCTACTGGACTGGTAAAACTTGCTACTTACGTATCTGTTTTAGTTTTTTTTTTGAATTTATTATTTATCAGAAACCAGTTATTGGTAAATCTAATATGACGTTTTACGGTGTATACATCCGAAAATTTGCTTATGTTAAACTTCAGTTAGCAAACATTTATTAATTTAATATGAAACAAAATTCTATTTTTCAAAACACGCATATGCAATATTATTTTTGTAATTTGTTTTTATTTTAGTTTTATGTATGATTTAATTTATTAAAATTTAAAATTTACATTTCTGTTGTACAAATTTAATTGCTTAGGCTTTGCTAAAATTTAATGTAAATTCTTATTTGTTATGTTTAGCAATCACATTACAACTCAGATTTAAGTAATGTTATTGTTAGGATGGAATATACATTCTGGCTACAATTTACTTTGTGTTTTGGTATGGTTTTTGCAACAAACACCTCTTCCTGTTTCTGTGCCGGGCCTATGTTGAGGTCAAAAGATTTACAGCTTACTCCGACCCAGCCACGAGTTCTCTTTAACTTTACTTCTCAAGACTACGGTAGTAATCTTTGTGTCGAAGCAGAATACCAACCAATTTAACATGCTTCCAGTTCGCGTTCATTATTACCATCACACAACATTACGAGGTGTGGCTATTAAATAACGAGACTGACGTTGTAAAAAATGTTATTTTAATTTTATACTTAATCACTTATTGCCTCCTTCAATAAACACTCCTTCTCTATCCCTACAACGTTCCATGCGAACTTTTCATTGTTGGAAACCGTGCTGCAAATCATGTTCTGTCAGCTCCTTCAGGACACGTGCCGCTTTCTCTTTTACAGCTCCCTTAGACTTAAATCTTATCCCTTTTAATGCAGATTTCACCTTAGGGAACAGGTAGAAGTCACATGGTGCAAGATCTGGTGAACAAGGTGGATGTTCTAACACTGAGATGCTGTTCTTGGCTAGGAACCTCTTGACAGATAACGCGGAATGAGCTGGCGCATTGTCTTGGTGAAGAACCCATGATTTGTCCTGCCACATTTCGGGGCGTTTATTCGTTACTCTTTGACGTAGTTTAGAGAGTACCTCAAGGTAGTAATATTGATTAATTGTTTGACCTTAAGAAATCCAGTGAAGGTACACAATCCCATGGATATCAAAAAAAAAAAATACAATCATCATTGCTTTAAATTTTGACTTGCTCATTCGAGCTTTTTTGGCTTTCGGTGAAGTTCGGTTCTTCCAGTGCATGAATTGGCGCTTCGTTTCCGGATCATAAGTAGAAAACCACGTTTCATCACATGTTATTATCTTCTACCTGTTCCCTAAGGTGAAATCTGCATTAAAAAGACAAGATTTGAGTCTGTAGATGCTGTAAAAGAGAAAGCGGCACGTGTCCTGAAGAAGCTGACAGAAGATGACTTCCAACACTGTTTCCAACAATGGAAAATTCGCATGGAGCGTTGCAGGGATAGAGAAGGAGTGTATATTGAAGATGACAATAAGTGAATATGTATAAAATAAAGATAAAATTTTTTTTACAACGTCTGTCTCGTTATTTAATATCCACACCTCGTACATACGGTAGCATAGTTGGTGATTAGTCTACGAATGGTTAATATAATAGGTTGTTTTTTTGTATCCGTTGCTTTAATTTTTAATAAATTGTAGGCCTATATCGTATGGGGTGGATTGTGTTGAACAAGAATAGCAGATTTTGATGAACGAGAGGTTTTTCTAAAAATTGGAAATAGTAGAAATGTTCGTTTTCATCTTGATCCCTTCTGTAATGTTCCATTAAAATGGAGAAAGTGTTTGAAGGATCTAGATTAACTGTCAGACCCCGGGTGTAAAAACTGTTAGCGCCTTTATAGTCGAGCAGTCAATTGTTGAACTTGTGAAAGAAAATTGTTAACCAGCCGTTTGAAATAGTGTCGTTACGGGACCGGTGGCAGTAAGAGTTTATATACAGGTAAACGTTTTTGTTCTTAAGAACATTAATCTAAGTTTGTTAAGCTTAAAATTTTGTAATTTCTTTAATATAATAGTATTAGTTGGTAAGCTAAGTTAAATCATCAATAAAATTTTAAAATAAATAATTAATTGCGATAAATTTGTTTATTATTTATTACCCCCAAACCCAAACAAACCAAGTCATATGTGTCATACATTAAAAAGTGCTTGAGTAAAATTTACATCAGATTTCTAAGGAATTATACGAAGATTCACATACATGTCAAATATTTTGTAATATAATATTTGTTTTTCTCCAAAATAATTCCCATCCTTTGAAAAATTTACCCACCCGGAACTATTCAACAATATAAATTATACCCTATATATTTTTTCATTTACAATAATTATTTTTTACAGATTTATTGGCTGTTGATTGAAAATTCACTGTTTTCTGATTAAAAATCAATTAGGTAATCGCAGAAAAGAGTGTAATTAAACTCTAGTTTTATAGTAAAATAAAAATAATTTAATTCTACGAATGATAATGGTATTATACTGGTAACCATGGAATTGCGAGCCTGGATCCAATTAGACAGTAATGCAGTGTTGCCGTATTTGGCAGAGTGGGAACGAACCTTTTATCTTTTATTATTATCTTATTATCATAAAAATTATAAATTTAATTTTGCTCTTGCTTCAGGATTGTTAGCCAAATTTTGAAAAAACTTATAAACATTTCTGATTATTTCTTTACTTTGTTTTCTAAGGTCTTTCTTTCGATAACGACGGTTGCTATTCGGAGTTAATTTACCGGATTGTTCGTCAAAATTACTGAATTCATTCATATTTGCAACTAAAACTACATTTAAAACACTGAAAAATAACAAATTAAATTTTAAATTTTTTTAACGAAACGCTGTATTGAACAATTAAACGGTAGGCCTATAAAAAACAAGTTTTTAAAACGAAAATAACTTTTAAAAAACAGCTTACAAACGGTACGAAACGTAGAGTATGTCACGCTTGCATTGAACTGAAAGAGGAAGCGTTCTAATGCCACGGGTAGGGCGGATGGAGTGGCAACATTATAAGGCAGGACGGGTGGAAATACACGACTGCTTGGTTTATATGAAGCTCGTAATTTCGTGCTTAATAGTATAGATTTTTAATTGGCAAATTGATAAACAATATGCAGTGGAAATAAAAGTAATATGACAACAGCGCGTTCACTCATCTACCAGTAAATCTGACCAGTATTACAAATTTTTAATCATAAAACTAATGTACTTACCTTTAGTATTCATCAAAATTGAATCATCATACCCGGAGTTTTTATCAGTTAGAAGTAATTGATAAAATTAAAAAGTACTTATTATATATGTTTTATTTTTGGGAGCTATTTAAGAAACATGGCTTACAATAAGTGATTATATAATTATCTAGTGTATAAAATATGGCAGTACATTCTAAAATCGTATTGAAATATATATGAATAAAATACAAAAGTGATTGAGTGATATATCATGCAGAAATTAATTACAAACCAACAGATAATCAGAACTACAGATTTTCATAAAAGAAAAACTGAAAACCTTATAAATAGCTAAACAATTTCGAATCACTTGAACATAAGGTAAGAAAAATTGAAAAAAATAATAAGTTCAAATAAATTTGGTAGATTAATTATATTGAACGCTGATGGCACATGGTCCGTGTGACACACGGATGATATGTCCGTGCAACGCACGGACAAGTAAGCAGCAAAAGGAGAAACATTGGGGTTGACGCACGGACCGTGCGCCGCACGGATCCGGGCGAAAAAAGCGTCCAGACCTTCTCGCTTCAACTCATCCGTGCGAACGCCCGGATGAAGCTATGACTACGTGTAGCAGACCACTGTTTCAAATGAGTGCTGGCATACTGATCCGTGCGTTATTCATCCGTGCGCTGTCTAGTTTACTACACTTGATTCGGTACACAGTATTCGCAGTACATATTTTTTGTACTATATATATATATATATATATACTATATTTACTATATTTAATTACATTAGGCCTACATATTTTAAAATGCAGAGAAAATATATCGATAGATCTGTTATTAGTTATGCATACAAGAAAGCCTGTAATAAAGAATATAAATAAATAAATAAAATCTTATTTGTCAGCGACCAAAAAAGGAATAGACATAGGGTAATCAAATAAATACGTATAGCCTATAGGCCTACATTAAAAAACTATTTTTAATTTTTTATGTTTTCACTAAAAAAATAACTAGGAAGTTTAATTACTACGTAAAATTTACTAAAACTGTACATTGGCATTCCATGTTTTGTCATTTATACTATACAATCTTATAATATCTAATGTTATAATTCTACACAGATTACATTTGAAGAGCATTATTTATAAGATAATTTAAAAACTCCTGATCAGAATAAATATAGTAAATGTTTTATTTTAAAAAAGCCTCGTTCTTCCCGATCACAGTTTTATAAATTAAGGAATCTCATTTAGATGATAATTTGTTGAAAAACCGAACGGTAGTGAATTCCTTTCGAGAACTTTGAAGTTCTATATTTTTTAATTCTGTAGTCATCGTTGTGGCGAGTTTCATTGTTATGATTGTACTTATTTTTTGTAAATAACACTGTGCGAATTTCCTTTTTCGCGAATTTTAAAACGTTATATAAATAAAGAGACGGTAAGAAGAGAACATTATATTTAACAAACAATATTTGGCAAGAAAGCCTTGAGATGTTTGAGATAATTCTAACCGGGTATTTTTGTATGCGAAAAATCTTTGTTCGGTTGAGTTGCTCCCCTGCGTAACCCCATACCTGAGTACAGAGTGGAATAACGCAAAATATGTAATATCTGTCTTCTTCCGACAGATTTTTCGGAGATTTTGCAAAATAAAACACACTGAGCGAAGACGGTTCAATAGGTAGGCTATGTAATTTCCAGGTTAGGTTCTCATCTATGTAAACGGTTAGACCTTTTTTTCAAATCCGTTTTTTTTTTCAAATATTTCCGTTCAAAACGATACTTGGTACCAGAGTTATCGGATGTGAAGTAAAATGAAATTGAATGTAGTTAGTTTTGTTTATATTTAATTCTAATTTATTACAAGAGAACCATTTACACATTCTGTTTATTACGTTATTAGTTGCCGTTTTAACTGTTCTTGTCATCAGCCAACATTACAGTAACGAAATTTGATAGAAAATATGGAGATTTTAATTAATTTAATTATAAATTATTATAAATTTATTAATTAATTTAATAAATATAAGTATCAATAGAGAGACAGAATATACCACTGTGGTATTTCGCTTGTAGATAATTTGCAGTTTTATTTAAATGAACTCGTTTTGGGTCCATCAATATCCTCACACTGTGATCGGTTTTTAAGAAACGACTCCATCAATTTTACAGAGCTATTGCAGTAAAGTGTTTGATATCCGTAGTATTTTAATTTCCATAATAAAATAGTGTGATCTAATAGGTCAAATGCTTTTTTAGATTAGTAAAAATTGCTAAAACTAATAACTTTAGGTCAGGCTGTCTTAAAATTGGGTTTGATAAGTTAAAAAAGCTGGCTATCTTCAATAAGTCAGGAAAGACCGCTTTTTATGAGTGAATAGAGGAGTACAAGACAGAAATAACAGGTCGCCCGGACATAACATCTGTGCATCGCACGGACCATGTGCCATGGACAACTTTACACCGCCCGGTCCGGGCGATCGCACGGATGATTTAGTCCGTGCAATCGCACGGACCATGTGCGCCCAGCCGAAGGTCAGGGAAATGGAATCAAACAACAATAGGTGAGGAACGGTCGTCCTTTCATTATTCAAGATCGAATATAATTGCTTAATACTGTTATATAACTAATAAATGCCTTAATCGACCACAGTCTGACCAGTATAACCAGTATGATCAGTAAGGTAAGTCTAAGAGAAGGAATGAAATTAAAATTAAAAAACACAAATATTGTGGATTCAAAGATATTAGAACTTAACAAAAAAAAACCCAATAATATAGACGTTCAAAGAATGAAGATTAAAATTCGATGAACACTTGTCCACTACATAGTTCACAAAGTTCAATTTTAAACATTCTAACTTGTGAAGAGCGTTCAATGTTTCAACCAGTCACCGTGATCACGGTGACAGTGATTTTGCGTTCACCGTTACTTTTAATAGTTACTAGTGATTTAGTAATAACTGTATATATACTTAGTATATTTTTCAGTTGTTATCATGAAATAATAATAATAATGTTTTCAGTTGTTATTTCATGATAACTGAAGTTTTGATATATTAAAAAAATGGGCTACATATACAAATAACTAAAATAAAAATTTAACCTAAAACTGATTAACACAAGGTATCCTAAATTAGTAATAAAAAGAACATTTTGTACAAAAAAGAGAAAGTACTAGAAACAATTTACAACTGAAAAAATTAACAACGCACAATACTATAAATAAAATAGCTACAGTAGGTAGAACGCGGCGTGCAATAAAAATAACACTAATGTAATTTACTATGTTACCGCGATCAGAAATGTAAAGGAACTACCCTCGCTTTGTTTAGTTTAGTAGATGAAAATGATGATAAAGGGACTGTGAGAGGGTGAGAGAAAGAGTGAGAGAGAGAAGAGTGCATAAAAATTGAAGTAAAAGAGAATGGACGTGACGGTTATCAAAGGAGAGCACTACGCCGAGTGAACAGACCAACATATCTTACGTAACTATTACGTCGTTTTGTCTATTAACTGTGAACAGTGAATGAGTGAGTGATTTTTTCACTAGTTTCTAAGGTAAGCATTCGCTCTGTTTTAAAAGTGACAGTGAACAGTGAATGAGTAAGTAACTGATTTTTGTAATAAGTGATTCGGGGAACGAGAGATTTGTTACTCTTCTATCTGCAGAATTACGGTCGCCGTGTCGCCTGCCTTAAACAGTGAACAGAGAATGAGTAAGCGATCTTTGTAACAGTGACTGGGGAACGGTTACTCGCCTTTCTGAATAACTGTGGTCACCGTGAATTATAAGTAACCGTGACTCGTTCACAGTGACATTTCTTTTGTCTCTTCTCTAATTCTAATGAATTGAGGTAAAAAAAATTGTTTCTCTGAATGTAAAACTGTTAGAAAACTAAAGACTCAGAATCCACACGAATTTCATTTAATATTTTCTCTTCATTTTTACTGAATAATTGTCTAATGAATACGAATATGTTCGTCTTCAGTTCTAATTGACGTGACGTATGCGGATATATCCATATTTTTAAAATTGTTTTTGTTTTCTTGTTCGTAAAAAGTTAACAGAATAATTCTGTTAACTTTTTACGAACAAGAAAACAAAAACAATTTTAAAAATATGGATATATCCGCATACGTCACGTCACAAAAATTATTTCTGTTTTTCATAGAGAAGCTTTTAACTAAAATTATTATTTTTGTTTAATAATTATTGTAATGTAAGTTACTCTTTGTTGTTTATTAAATATGGAATAATAAATAAATGAAAAAAATAAAAAAATCCGTTGATAGATTGTTTAAAGAAATATTATGATTAAATTTGATGAACGTAACAGTCGTAAGTAATAACGAACAAAGGAAGCACGATCGATACGAAAAAATAACAACGTGACAGCCAAGAAACACTGGTGTGCCGTGCTGACAAATTTCCTGGAATATTTATATAATTTTTAATAATTTTCATGACTATTTAAAAAAATTTACTCAAAATTTTTATATGATTTATTTGTAAATGTCCTTAAAGTATATCCCCCATACGAACAAGTTGTCTAGGTCATCAGCCGAAAGGCTGGTTTGAACCTCTGAGGCTCTGTACTCTCCAACATTCTGAACACTCAACCTGCCTGTTATGAGCACACGAACATAACCATTCAAAACTGTATACGGATCTATAACATAAAACAACCTACGGAAAAGATTTTCTGCCGCAAATTAATATCCGTCATCAATCCGGAAAGACTAAGACAATAGATGTAGTGTAAGTTATATGATCAAAAAAACATAAAGCTAAAAGATATTGACAAAATTAGAGTTAATAGAAAAATTCAAATTGAGATTGATTTTACGAAGAGGGAAAGCAATACACAGGGGTTGTTAGATGTAAAGTTTAATTTTAAACCTGGAAATTGCTACAAAAAACTGACTTTGAATAGCGCGAAACTTAAATTAATCATCAAAAGGTTATGTGCCTTTAGTTAAGTTTCATAACTTTTGAATTATTTTGAGGTAATGAAGACCAGAGTTTTATAATGCGGAAATTGGAGGAAGAATACACAAATTTAGGGTTAAAAATAAGTTCTAAGAAGACAGAATATTAAAAAACTATAAAAGAAGATGTAAAAGTTGTGAAACTTTGTGATGTAAAGATAAAAGAATTTAAACTTAAATACTTAAGATTTTCATGCTCTAAAATATAAGACACAGAGGAAGAAAAAAGTACAAGTTGAGGCAAGGCAGAACACAGATTAGGCAACTTAACTCAGTAGTATGAGATAAACACATAAAAAAAAAAAATTAAGATAATAATCTCAAACAGTACAAAACATAATCACTTATAAGGCTGAGAATTGGCAGGTGTATAAATAATAGGGCAAAAATTAATGATTAATGATGGAGGTCTGGAGGCATAATTGTGGGCTGACAAAAATGAACCGAGTAACCAATGAGAAGATGCGAAGGAGGATGGCGGTGGATGTTTTTGAGATTCATCTAGGAACTGACAATTGTTTCTAGGAGAACAGAAACAGTTATAGAAGAAATCAACGCGTTAGAAAAAATTTAAAAAAAATTTGAAGGTTCAAATACCATCAGGAGAAGAAATAATAGAAGACCAATAATAATGCTTCTTTTTCAAAAATGCTACCTTTTCTGAAAAGGTAGCAAATAGTCGAGGAATGACCGCATTTGCACGCTGTAGAATTCAATCGGTATAAATAGAAAGCGCTCTCCTGACTAACCACGATAACAATTCTGTGATAAAACCTATGTGTCTATATGCAAATGAATGCATGGAATAATCGGTCAGTTTGGTCTAAAAGAAGCAGAGAGTTTTGAGAAAGAACCCACGGCAAGAAAATAAATCCGTAGAAAGAAGACGAACAGAGTTTTGAGAAAGAAAAGAACTGTAATAGATTAAAGGTCATGATCAGAAAATTATTGCGAAAATTTATCCACGGAAAAATTACGAAAGTTGATATCTTCTAGTTCCTCGAGAAGATAATACAACCAAAGAGCAGCGAAAAGGAAGCGAACAACAACAGACGAGGAAAGATGGCCGGTACACTTTTAGGAACTCATTACTTATACGTATAAGAAGAAAGCATTCTGAAATCAAATTAAGATTAGACATTATAATACTGTGATAAAACCTGTGTGTCTGTTCGCGAGTGAGTGCCTTAGAATGACCGGCAACCATGGTGTAAGAGAAGCAGAAAAATTTGAGAGAAATATCTTTCGCAAGATAGTGGGTTTGGAGATAGTAGACGGACAACGTAGGTTACGAGGTCGAAAATAACTGTACAAAAAAATGAACGATTCATGGAAACGATTAGAAAAAGAAGACTAAAATCTTACGGACACCTGTATAGAATGGATACAACTGGTTGAAAAAAAAATTAAGACAGTTTTAAAGAAGTTAGTAAGAATATTGGGAAAACCAGAATAAATCGAAAAAAATTAATGAACCGAACCAAATTCAGACAACTAATTACGGACTTTAAGGGCTTCCATGAAAAGCAAAAACAGAACACCGCGTGGACTGAACAAAAGAAAAATGCCTACAGTAAGTGAATGATGATGATGTGGGCTGCAAAAAGAGCTTCCAGAAACGTCTAAAGTCACCTCACGGGGTCTAAAATTGGCTTTTTACGAGAAAAAAAAACAAACGGTTGACAAATTTTTGAAACACCTAAAGCATCGAACAAGTAATCAAGAAGGATATTGAAAAAAAAACTGGAGTAAATTGGAACCAAATTCAAAATCTAGGTTACTGACTTTGAGGGCTTCCACTAAGAATAAAGGTGGACGTTGGATAACTGAAAAGAGGAGAAAAACTTAAATAAATCTTAACGTTTGGTGATATTAGAAATACATTTTCGTATTACTTCTAAATTGGTTAATTATTAACATCTGCATTTCGATTCAAGATGGCGGATCATGTTATTTAAAGAATTTATTAGATCATATTACGAATTGTACATTTATTTGTTTTTAAATCTATTACGTACCTGTTGTATTTTTAAACTCATTGAAATAATTTTTTCAAACTGTACAGCTATTTTACAATATAAGAGATAAATATACTGTTAAATAATTTCAAATTCAAATTACTTACTTATATACAAAATTTCATATCGTTTGGCTATATTCAACTAGATAGAGGGAAATATAAATCATGAAAATAATTTGGGATGATATAGTATGGTAAAATATCATTCATTTTCATCTTAATATTTAAATTTTTGTCTTATACAATTCTAAGTATCATATATAAATTTCTTAAGACTAAAGTTTGAAAATGTTTTTATGAATAGAAAATAATATATTATTTCAAAATAGATAAATAAATACGCTGTCCTTATTAAAATATATTTTGCCAAAGGAGAATTTCTCTAAGATAATTTATATCTTGGTTATTTTTACTATATTTAGTGTAATTTTTTACTACATTCGCTTTGCTAATATATAATTTATTTGTTCCCTTATAGAAAATTATTTTAAATATCAAACACACACACACACACACACCGTGCTTCCTAGATAATTTGACCTTTAGAGAAATTAACATAGGACAATTGTACTGGAACATTAATCTTATCAAAGGTTGTAATCTTACTTTTATTACAACAGTTCTTTAGCCAGACCAGTTGCTTTGGAAACTGATTAAAAATGAGTCTGCAAGAGATTTTAATAACTACCTAATCATTTGATTATTAATAAATAAACACATAATGCTATTCAATTTCGGTAAAGCGCGGTACTTACATAAGAAATTTTTTTGCATTCATTCTTGTTTGAAGCCGTCGTGCACAGTTGATGTTTTACTTTTGATATTACCGTACGAGAGGTCGTAACTTTGAATCCCACACACTATTTATTTTTTTTTTGCTAAATATTTTATTAAAAGTATTATTAAATAATTTGTTAATTAAATTAAAAAAAAAAAACATTATTTTAGGCTACTACTTAGTTAGTTACTAATATTCAATTGAATTAAAAATTACAATATTATATCAAATAGTTTTCATAATAATCAATGATCAATTAACAATAAAATAAAAAAATAAATAAAATTAAAACTTTTGATTTGTAGGATTCGATCTCACGGCCTCTCATACGGTAATATCAAAAATAAAAATTAACCGAAAACTTTACAAACACGCTATTGATCAAACAACAATAGTGACAAATTTTTTTCTTATGTAAGTACCGCGCTATATCGAGATTGAATAACATTGTCTTTTTATTAAAAGTATTAAAATTATTAGCTATTCAAATCTTTTGGAGACTCAGTTTTATTTTTTCTCTAAACGCTGGAGTAATAAAAGTAAGATTACACTCTATTATAAGATTACTGTTGACAGTACATCGTTCAATGTTATTTTCCCTGTTGTTTTTGTTTAGGTCATCACCCGAAAGGCTGGTTTGAACCTCTAGAGGTTTTACTAAGTAAAAACGAGAAGTGAGGTGGTTTGCCATGCCTTCCTCACTGAGTGGAAAAGTACGCTTATCAGCATGCCGGGCCCTCCGAAAAGCACAAATTTTCCACTCTGCAAACGACACCTTCACTTCATTCACCACAGGGTCTGGCTGTACAATGAAATTCATTACTTTCAGAGGAGATAACTCTGATTAGTGTCTTTTAAACCTCTACCTCTGGTTCTCAAATGATTCAGTCATTTAATTGGCTGACCATGTGATGAGAAATAGAACTATTTATTTTAGCCCTGCAACGAACAGATTGAGTGTAAATTATTTATTTATTTATTTTCCCTATACGTCAAATTTGTTGGGAAGCACAGTATATACAGTTGAATCTCCATAACCCAAACCATGTAGGGAATATGGAACTAATTTGAATTAAAGAAAATTTGAATTACAGAACAACACAACTATAAAACTTTGATGAATTTTTAAAGATACTATTAAACATTTAAAACTTTATATTTTAATGGCGTTTAACATGCCTTTTGTGCTTTAACATTTGATTAGGGGAAGTAATATTGATTGTTTCTAATTTTAGCAGTTTTCGTTAGAAATTGAGGCATTTTCATCACAAATAACCTTTAGAATGATTCCATGTCGATATTTAGTTTCTTAGAGTGGTCTATTGCTGGCTTAAAATTTGATATGACCATATTGCTTCGCTAATTGATTTGATTTTTCAAGAAACACCTGATACGGGAAGACTTTTCCCTCGTACTTCTTGCGGCCAATTTAATACACCTTCTCTTTTCCCGGCTAAGAAAACATTTTCCCACACATTTGCGTTAAAAACAAAAAAGAATTCGTATTTAAAAAAAATATCGAACATGAATTCAAGTTACGACTAATTCGAGTTATGGACGCTAATTTTTACGTAAATTAACAAGTAAATCCTAGAGAAACCAAATTTAATTCGAATTATAAAAAATGAGTTATAGAAGTTCGAGTTATGGAAGTTCAATTGTACTGTATATACATATTAGTGATGTGTTGATTGCAAACGTTGATTCTCTTTACCACCGATACATAAAAAAATAATCGGCATCGAGAATCGAAAATTGTTGGTATCCACACATCACTAATATAATATATTATATAATTTTGTTTTATTTCAACAATTTTGAAATTAGGGTTATAAATAAAACGAAAATAAATTTTTCAATTTTGGAATAATATGATATTGGTGGAGGTGTCCAAATACATAGATATTGGAGTCCTTCAGTTTCAGTCATCTACCTTAACCAGAACTTAATAAACAAAAATAAATATTGAATAAAACGTTGAACACTGCTTTTAAACTTTTTACGGGTACATTTTTGTAATAGTTAGAGGGGTAATTTTTTGAGGTGGTAAATAAAATCTCCGCCGAGTTTCAGCCACCTAGCTCGTCTGTAACTGGATAAACTGAAATATTAATTTATTTGGATCCTTCGTTCTACCACTTTTATTTACAAAACCCTTTTGAGACCAATGGTTTCCAGTTCTTTGAAAATGCGACAGAGAGTGACTAAGTAAATCCAGACCTTTCAATTAAAATTGTTAAAAAGTTTTTCTGGCGTTCGTTATTATCTACGCAAAAAACCTTCCTCGACGACTTCAAAATTCTGACAGTAAAGGAACGAATCCCGTACTTCTATAGTAAATTTTGCCTACGACTAGATAACCATCTCAACCAACAAGCCCGTGACCTAGCAACAAGGAATTTCCCAACAGTACAACGTCTAAAGTGAAAATGGTGGAGGGACGTCTTGGTCTGATTAACGGAAAACACTTGTAGTTGTAAACGGAGAAGATATTTTTGGGTAACACTTCTCCTGAAAGTGAAATACTCCACCGCCCGTTAAAGTAAATATCACACACAGAAAGTGCGCAGTTCCATTGTATAGTACCTAACGGAATAAAAATTTAAGCCAAAACAATTTGGTATGACATATTTTTACAACTTTCTCTTGCCAATGTAAATAATGAACAATATAACCTATGTTTTATTGTGAGTAAACATTAGAATATGAAAATCATAAACACTTTTGCCCTAAAACTCATTGCTTTGTAAAATGAATATTAGGGCCTTACACTTAAATTTTACAAGAATTTCAGTAGACATGGCGCTTAACATATCTTATAGAGCATAACGAATGAAGTAAATAAGCCGATTTAATAAAAACAATAAAATCGTAAAAGCCTATTTTGAGAAAATCGCATAACACAAATTAACTACTATTTCCGGTTGACCGATTTTGATGAAAATGTTCGTGTTGGTTTTCCTAGAAAAACCTAACCTTTGTTCAACTTTGCACAATATTCCGTTCTTCAGAGGTTTTGTTAACACATACAGACCAATCGCTGAAATCATGTTTTTTTGTGTTCAGAGGGCCTGGTTTTTTAATTTTTTTCCGGTGAACACTCGACATGAAAACAATACTCTCATTCCTTACATATATTCATATAGGGCAAGAGTTAGTAAAAATTTAATAAGAACAGCGTATTTAAATAATAATATTTAATTTATAAATAAATAAATTTGTACACACCACATTTCCAAGGAATTCCCAATCTTTTCGACCACGTTCTTCCTTCCATTGTAAATTACTTGCTCCTTCACAAGATGGCGCTGTAATATATACAACTAATATTATAATTAAATATATAATTAGTCTTTTCATATCATAGTCCTGTACATACTCATATTACGATTCGTTTTTATTATTAATTTTTTATTTATTTTATTATTTAAAATCTTTTGAAGATGTGTTAATGTTTTTGATCATATCCATTTGGTCGACGTAATTACGTTGTATATTTCTTAATCATTTTTATTATACATTCTATATTTATTTATTAATTTATTAAATTATTTATGTATATAATTTATATTTTTTCACAAAATTCACTCACTAATGCAATATTATGTTCAAGTATTTTTAAAAAGTAAAATATCTGTTTTTTTAATCTGTTAAAAATATTTCTTTGATATTATCTAGTAATTTTATTATTGTAGTTTTATATAATTTTATCAGAATTGTGATTTTATCAATTTAATGACGATTAAATTCCATTGTAAAATAATATAAAATTTTATTGTTTTATTATTTTTATAGTACGGTTTCTGAATTGTTCGTTTCTTAATGTTAAATGGATTATTGAAATTGATGTTAACAGAGTGGTATGTGAAAACTATAAATGTTTCACCTCAGAAAAAAAAACATTTGTACAATAATGTAATACCTAAATAGGTTCGTCCGGGATCTCGGTTTAATAAATAAAAAACAGATTTATAGCAACTTATTACAATTACTTTTTTACAAATTAATAATTAAACTTGGCCTACCAACATATACAATTCGATAAATTAAATTGATTACATAAAATATATAAATTACAAAACGTAACCCTTAAACCAACTTGACTGACAATAAAATACTGTTCTTAAGAAACAAAACGATTACCTTCAGAAACACTTGCTACCTCCCGCAAACATAATTTATAGTAACTCAGAATCGGTTCCATCACCACACTATTTCAAACGACCCGATTACATTTTCATTTAACGATTCAGCAATTGACTGCCCACTACAAAGGCGCTAACCTTTTTATACCTGCGGTCTAATCACCCAGACCCTTCAAACAATTACGAGAAATTACGGCGCTATTCTGACACCTTGTAAGAGAAATAAAAACAATTTTTCCTACTTCTTTCGATTTCCTAGGAAAACATACGTGTACAGAAAAAGTTTGAAATAAAAGTTGTAGGTTTTTGTTCAGACCTATTTCCTATAACTTTAATTGAAAACACTTTTGTTGTAAAATGCATACTAAGGCTGCAATCTTAAAAAATTCAATTATTTACTGAATTTGATGATCAAAATACAGAAAATCGCTAATTGAACTAAGTGGTTTAAAAAACTGTTTGAGTTAAAAGTTTTAAGTTTTAATTTTGCTACAACTTTAATTATATACACCTTTGCTCTAATGTATATTAAGGCGGCAGTAAAAAATATACATACCTTTTTATATATGTATATATACATATATACATTTTTATATATTTATATGTATATATACATATGTGTGTGTGTGTGTGTGTGTGTGTGTCTTTGTTTGTATGCCTTTACTGCATGTGTTACAATACACTCTTCTCAACCGAGTAATTAATCTGATAAATTGTTCCATTGGCAGTTTTTGTAGGCGCTAACAGAGTGCGGGTCGTTTAACAGATAAGACCCTTTTACCTATTTTAAGCAAACATTACCTACTACTCCAAGCTTAGCTTACTTACTACAATAAATGAGTCATCTTCGAATATTTACTCATTTTCTGCGTCGCTCGAAAATAAGCCTCAAGGTCATTCACTATTTGCTGCTGCTCCTTACCCTTCGCCTATTAGATTATCGTCCACCAGTGTTGTAATTTATTTCACGCCTTGTCATGCGACGGATGAGGGAATGCCAAGATTCTGTCTTGTTTTGGAGTGTCCGGGGGGTGTAGAGTGTGATCTGGCAGTATTGCAGCTGGCTACAGTGACCTTGAAGCTCATTTTTGAGTGACGCAAACACTAGTACAATTCATATAGAACAAGAGAAAGTAAATAAAATTATCTGTAATATGTGTACGTTGTAATCTGTTCAATTGAGGACAAGCAACTCCATGACGTAAGCAGATGAGAATGTTGTGTATGACGTGTAAATCAGGTGTAGGCTTCTTGAGACTCAGAGAGATTAAATTGTTAATTTAATTCCAACCATCAAGGTATAGGCCGGCTACTGACTTCTGGCCCCTAAACACAAAGCGAAGAACAGCCCAGAACGGGCCATATTGACCTCTAGAATTGTATAATGCCGTCTTGTGTGAAACAGCTGATTTTTAGAAGGGTGCTTTTATTATTATTTAACTGAGCTATGGATTTAGAAACGTTATTTGAGCTATCCGGTCTCTGAGACCGGTCAGTGTGTTTTGGTTTTTACCGGTCAATTTATTAACTATTTCTTATTTAATACATATTTTTAGTAAACATATTTAATGGGGAACGTATATAAAAACAATTAAACATTTTTACTTTTTTATTTGCAAACCTTTAAATATAGAAAATAACAAAATGAAATACTGCTGCTGTTGTACTACAAACAAACAAACTCTTGCTCACATCGAAAATTTAATTTGAAAAAAACAATTATGATAAAATAATACTTTGCAAGATATTTTTGAGTAATTTGCTATAATAATGGATGATAATAATAAACAAAAGAAATAACAGTTCAGTTTATGAGTTTACACAGTATTTTGCACATTTATAGCAGACTTTGCGACTGCTCTCTAAACAAATGGGATTAGAACACTTAATGCATTTATATTGTGTTTTCCTCTCTGGAATAGATGGACACTTGCTGCACGTTTTTCTCTTCTCCATTCGGTCGGAAGGGACTTCTTCCTCTCTTGCATGAACAGGGTTATTTTCTGCCAACACCATCAAAATAGTTTGCCTCAAATCTCGCCGGAGATTGGGAATTTGTATTCTTCTCTGAAGGTGAGGTCTGATAAGGCATAGCCCAAGGCTTTGACGAATTCAAAACGTGAAGTCACTTTATGAACTGGAATCACTTTCATTTAGCAACACAAAGTCTGGATCTGCATCAGAATCGTGTATTTCACTCTGAATATCTGAATCATCTAAACTAGACTCATCATCCAGCATTTTACGTACACAAACGGCAAAATCATCGTCTTCCACGTGTGCAGATCGACTGGTAGAAGGTCGATCCATTTCACTAACACTGACGCACTAACACTTATATGAGCTATCCGGTTTACAGGACCGGCTAATTAGTACACGATAACTGAGCTATCCGGTATGACAGACCGGGTGGTTTTCAAAAAGCGGTTGTCACCAGAGAACGACAAACGGAAACTTAACTAACGCTAGTGTTTAGTGAAGAGGGGGAGTTAGAAGTCAGCTACTGAGCCTATGAACGACCTTGAACAAACAGGGCTGAAACTGTGGAAAACTTAATATACCTCCCGGTCTGAGAGACCGGTAGCTCAGTTAAAGTGTTAATAATGAGATTATTTAAACAAAATCATATGTACAGAACCATATGACAACAATCATAATTATTAATATAATGATTTCATTATTAACATATCCTGAAAATACTTTGTGTTATAACATAAATAATAAAAACTAGGTATTGCCTGTTTATTCCAGAAATTGTTTTACACCAAATATCAATTTATTTCAACAACTTGCTGTTGAGTGAACGGATTGTTTATAAAATCCGAGCTTATAACGAGCATAACATTACTACGCAAGAATAAAACAATTGTTCTAATATATCGTCAGAATGACATTTGTTTTTGTTTTACAATGCCATAAATAACTAATGTAAAGTGTGAGCGTATGAGAAGTAAAGTGACTGTACGTGATTGGTGATGGACGGAGAGCGGGGGATATCAGCTGATCTTCTGTAGGAGCCACAAGCCAGTAGCCGGCCTCTATTGCAGCTAGCTACAGTGACCTTGAAGCTCATATTTTCATGTGTCGTAAATATTAGTACACTATTCGTATCGGGCAAGAGAAAGTAAAAACAAACATTTTTTTATCCCGAATGTGTGTACGTTGCAATCTGTTCAATTGAGAACAATAAGCAACCCACGACGCAATGAGATGAGGGCGATGTGTAAGACATGTAAATGTAGGTGTAGTCTCATACAAACTTGGAGAGTATGGCTAATTGAACCTCAACCATCAAAGTACAACGCTAACCACTATCCAGTGTTCAAATCCTTTTAAAAGTAACTACCTTTTCCAGGATTTGAATCAGGAACCTCCGTCTCCGAAAATCAGCTGTTAAACAGTGATTTGCGGCTACGCTTTAACCAACCCGGTGGCAACATATTAAATTAAAAAATATAATTTAATATTTAATTTTTACTATAAGTTATTAATTTTAATATTGTTGCTATTTCTGATATAAACTTTTTCTGAAACTTGTATCGCCGTTACGTTAATTGTAACAGCCTCTGATATTTGTATAACAGTTTCTGTCATATCTACATCATCAGTTTGTTCAAGAGTCGGTAAATAAAACTAACGAACAGTTTTTCTTTAGCGATATTATCCCCTCCTCCCAATGTTTATAATTATGCAATCACCTACTGGTGCTAACACATATTTTCTTATGACTCTTAGTCTTCTATAAACATATTAATTTACCTATTAAATCTCTAACATAATCCTATTGATAATTTAAACATTCCGTTACTAATTCGGGTTATATATATATATTCCACAAGACCACACCCCTCAAGAATTTCAATAGACATAACGCTTACCCTATCATGTATAAAATAAAAAAATTAACAAACGGGGCCAAAATTTGTAATAACTCTGTAATACTGTGTAATAACTGTGTGAAACATCGCACGAATAAAACTATTATGTTTGGTTCAATAATTTTGATAAAACTTTCCTGTCAGGTCCTCTTGTGGTACTTACATTAAGCTTTTAACTTTCAACTTCTTATGCTATTCCGTTCGTGACTTATTTCGTTCACTCCCAGACCAATCAGTAAAAACATGTCTTTTGGGTCCATGGGGTCTGAAAACGTGCTTTTTCGGTGAAAACTTTATTTCAAAAAACTTGACATTAAAAGAGTACTTTACTTCCCTAGATTTTCATAAAGGGCAAGAAAATAATAATTTCTAAAAAAAATAAGTTATAATATAAGGTTAAGAGATATAAGGTTAAGATTAGGTTAACTGGTAAGCTGTTTCCCTAAATCCAACTAATCTTTACTTAGGTCATTCGCTCTGAATTCGTCTCCTTGAAATATGTAGTTTGTTGTTATTTCCTTTGTATTAGTGTGCTTGGGGTGAAGTTCACCCCTTTTACCTTTAACATCAGTAAAATTTTTGTAGTGTATCTTCGATAAAAATGAGTACTACCAGTGTAAATGATCAATTTTTTAAAAATTTTGTCACAAATGAGTTAAGAGTGATGATGATAACAGTGTTCCTGATCGTCTTCTGAAGTTCCGATTTTTTTCTTTCGATGTTCGTCTTCTGAAGAAGATGATTGATTTTATGAGTGATTCGTATCATGAAGTAGAACCCAATTCGTCAAATGACTAGAACACAACATCATCTACTTCAGTAATTATCACAAGCAAGAATGGTCATATATGGTCACTAACACCACCTAAGCGAACCAGAACACAGCCCCGTAATATAGTAGTAGAAATTCCAAAAATAAAAAGTTCTCTGAATATTGCGTGTGACTTGATAGAAATTTTCTCGGACAATATCGTGGTTTAGATTGCAATGAAATATACAATTTTCTAATTAACCTTCCAAAACAGTCTACAAGTTATTTTTAGACCAAGAGATAGAAATTTCAACAGTGTACACAAAATGTGGAAAACCAACATGTCCTAAACATTGGAGAGACAGATGCACATATTGTTTTAAAACATAATTTTTATTATATAAAAGAACTTATGTTTTTATTAACTTTCTACCATTACCACAAAATTTTATCAGTAAATGTTTAATGACAAAAATAACTGTTTTCCTCATTTTAATCCCAGGGTGATTCATTGCTCCTGTTACCTAACGAAGTAGTCAGATTTGTGTTACCACCAGAAGGTAAAGACAAGATGACGGACGGGAGTGAACATGAGTTTTTCTCGCCACCTCGGATAATAAAAAAAGAAAAGATGACGGACTTTTATCCGCTAGAGGAAAAAACTAACTGACTGGGTTTTGTTAAATATTTGGCTCTATTGGCAAGAGATATGGAAGGAGTTAAAAATTTAATAACAAGTTTACAAACAATCAGAGGGAAGATAGGACTTAAAATTTCTTGTGCGAAAACAGTAAAAATGGTGTTAGATTGTTAACGGTAAAAATAAAATTCAAATTAATGATTGAAGTATGAAAATAGTACAAAAATTGTGATACATCGGTGAAATAATAGATAATTTGAAGTTTTAACTTTAAAATTTATAAAATGCGCAAGACCTATAACAAAAAATGTCTCTTTTTTAAATTAGATATAGAATAGTAATTTTACCGGAAGCAATTTCTGCCAGTGAAAGTCTAATTAGAATCAAAAATAAAAGGAAAAGTAATAGGACAATAAAGGCCAAATGAGAATTATCAGAACCTACATTAATAAACTTACAAAAAGGATGGTGTGTGGAGAATTTCCACGAACATAATGCTACAGAACCAAATTATTAGTCTTATGAAAAAGCAGAGTATTTCTCATTTTTTCCACATACTGAGAATACCTGAAAGCTGGATACTCAAACAACTTTTAACCAGAGGGTTGAGTGTGAAATCTGGAGGAAGATATATATAGCGGGTATTAAAGAAGATAAAAGAAATTGGACTGACGACTGAGGATGCAACGATTAAACCAAAGCTAAATAAATGTTTAAACACGAAATAGTTTAAAATGTACAATGTGACAGTTGCGCGGTTGACAAACAAACAGCGGAAAGCAAGATCGGAAAATATGAAGAGATATTGGGAGAGGAAACGAAGCTAATAGGAAACGAAGAAGATCAATCAAATAATCGAAAAGTGAGCCAACGAGGTAAAAAAGGAAAAAACACAAAAATTGATAGCCTAATAACACACTGGGACTTTTATTAATACTCAGTAGCTTTTTATTTTTCTACTTCATAATGACCAATTTTATCTTAACTTTTATTATTTTAGTCCCAATGTCATTTAATTATTTTATAAATAAGTTGTTATTTTTTTATCTTTCCAAGATTACCTCCAGATTAATTTATTATGAAGTTGAAGGAGGATTTTCCAAGGATGTTGAAAAATAAGTGTATGAAAAAATTAAATATTTCAATTCCCGTTAATCAAGAGTTAATGAATAGACTTCTTTTAAAATAATCTGGAGAACATTTTATATTATATATTCATAATCCAGTTTTTATGAACTAAATATCCGTGAAATATTACTAAAGCAATCCGTATAATTTCTTGAAATTAATTTTAATTGTTCTAGTCTAATTTATCTGTTTAAAACAATGCAAAGTACAGCCAACGGGAAGGAAGGAAGCAACCTAAATTCCTTTTTTTATAAACCTTATATAACTACCAAGTAATTAATTACTCTACCATATTATAAAAGAATAATTTGTTTAATTAAAACAGAAAAAAGAAAAAGAGAAAAAAACAATCTAATAATTATTCATTTGATAAACTTATCGTAACTTTTTTTATAATGATATAAATGAACAAAAATTATCATTAAAGTTCATTTGTATAGTCTACTTTTTGTCCAATTAACAAAATTAATTGTTTTCTTATGAAGAAAATGTTTAAATTGAATTCATCAATGGATGTTATTACTTTCTCTTGCCCTATAGTTTTCATGTAGATTTTTCGAAAAATTACCAAAAATACATGTTTTCAGACTCCATTAACCTAAAAAAAGTGTTTATGGCAATTTGAAAAGTTTTTAGTGTAAAGGAAGCAAACAAAAACAGATGAAAGTTGGCCGTTGCACTCCGAAGAACTTACCACGTGTATAGGAACAAAGTACTCCCGAGACAAGCCAAGATTAGACATTATAAAACTGGGATAAAACCTATGTGTCTGTACCCGAGTGAGTGCCTTATAAAGACCGGGAAGGCTGGTTGGTCTAAGAGAAGCAGAGAAAATAAAAATACAAAATCCTTCGCAAGATAATGGGCCCGAAAATAGTAGACGGATAATATAGATTAAGAGGTCGGAAAGACTGTACAAGGTCAAAGAGCGATGAAGTGAAATTTCTTTTCTCAAATATTATACGAAATATATATAAAAAGAAAACAATCTATCAACATTAACTTTTTTAAAATCCTTATATGTATTGCTCTAAAAACAGAACAGATTAATTACTCGAAAAAACCTGCAAAGGAGGCCTCTGCGTAGGTATGAGACTGTTATGTTTGTTTAATTTTAATTGAATATTTTAGTTGATGTTAATTTGAGTTTGTGATTCTTTAACAACTCAAAAATAAATTAAACTTATAAATATAATTTAAACAAACTCAACAAAGATAAATAAACGTTTGTACAGAATTTATTGGTACAACATTCCTGATTCCTTAAAAGTTATTTGTAATATTATTACCTAATTAATATAACAATGAAAGAAAAACTGTTAATGGAAACGATTAAAAACTTAAGAAAAAATTTATAGACACCTGTATAGAATGGATGAAAAACAAATTTTTAAGACACTAGACAATAGACCTAAGGTGTTGGATAAATGGTTTAAAGAAGTCAGAAACGATACTGAAACACCGGAATAAACCAAAAAAAAAAATTAATGAACGAATTCAGACAACTAATTATGGATTTTAAGAGCTTCCATTAAGAAAAAGCCGAACGCTAGGTGGACAGAAAAATGGAGAAAAGCCCACAGTGAGCGAATACTGAAAATGTGGGGTTTCAGAAACGTTTTAAAGTAAGCTCACGTGGTCTAAAATTGTTTCTGTACTAGAAGAAAAATCAATTTCTTCATTCGTGTGTGTCAGTCTTATATTTCTCCAATGAACCTGCTAATTTCTCACTCTCGCAATATTAAAATCTGTGCCGTCTAAGTTTGGTTACTAGAAGATTTAGTATAGACGCTTTGGTACTAGAAGATTTTTTGCCAATTTTTGGATCCTATTTTTAAATATTTTACAAAAATTTTATGGTGGACGCTCAGAAATTTTAATTTTAGTTTTCTTTTTGCTTTTGCCATTTCTGACAAAACGGGTTCTTAAACTTTACCTTACAGAAATTGAGGAGATCATTGAAGCGGTAACAGGCAGACACACACATCAACACTCAAAGACCAATCCGTAAAACATGTTTTCTAGGTCCAGAGAAAAAGTAAAAAATCTGGTGTGAATCAGTAACACAACTTTCTCTTGCCAATGCAAATAATGAACAATATAACCAAATATTATTAATAAAACATTAAATAAACAAACAATCAATCTTAAAAAACATACCCTCATTTTAATCATGAGTGAATGATGCAAAATGAAAATGAACTCAGCTTGGCTTAATAATACGAAAAATCACTCTACGCTAAACTAGGCTCTGTAGAGGTAATGCTTAATTAAAAATTGTAGATCTTTTAATTTTCTATAAATTTTATTATAGCACATTTTTGTCGTAAAATGCATAAGTTACTAAGGCCAAAATTTAAAAAAATTCATTTTTTACAGATTTTCATGAAAAAAAATCATTAATTACGACTAAACTAAGCGTTATACAAAGAAATGTTTAAAATAAAAGTTGCAGTTTTATTAATTTTCTTCAACTGTTTTTATACACACTTCTGCAATAAAATGCATGTTAAGGCCCCAATTGTAAAAAACAAAATTTCTACGAGAGCACAGCCTTCCCAAGAATGTCAGCCGACATGGCGCCTACCTTATCTTGTAGAACATAAAAAATGAAGTAAATGAGGCGATTTTTAAAAATATCGTAAGAGCCGTTTTTGAGAAAATTGCATAAGAGTTAAAAATTAATCGAATAAACTACTAATTCCGGTCGACCGATTTTGATGAAAATTTTCACGTCGTGTTCTCCAGTAGTGTAGTATTAAAAGAAAGAAGGTAACGTAAGGAGGCGGCTTCTACCAATTTTGTAGTAAAAACCTGTGTCACGCGACACGACCAATTTTGTAATGAATAAATTGGCAGCTGCAAAGTTCTGTAGGGTAGACAGCGTTTTCCCCTCACCGAAATTCGGAGTGGAAGAGCACCATTGTAGTTGCCACCAGGTAACCCCAAGGGTGGTCCACACCAAACCATAAGACGAAGAGAAAAGCAGTCCAAACCACAAAACATTGGAACATTGATTTTCGGGGGCTCCACCATCCAATTTTTGATTCCAACCAGAAACTGAAATTAAATTCAGGATTTTATTGGCAACCCATCGACTTAAAATAACATAGCTCAGATGATGGTAGATCAAAACCTCGCTTTTATTACTGCTGAGGTTTGGTTAAAGAAACACACAGCTCTAGACGCAATGATATTTGGCACAGAAAAATAATAAGCTGACTAAAATAATTTATTAATAAATAACTAAAAAAACTAAATAATAGAAATAATCTTATGAATTTGATTAAAACAGGTATAATTTTAAACAGATTATTCATTAAAATTATTAGTTAAATAATTAGTTAGTTAGCAAAATAGTTAACTACATGAAATCGGAATAATTGAATTTATTCAAAATTAAGGATAATAATTTTATAAATGGGTCACAATGAATTTAACCTTTATCATAACCAAAAAAAAAACCTTATTAAACAATAGAATATACTTAATAGGTAATTACATAGGTTAATAAATACAAAAATAATAAAATAAATAATAAATGTAATAAATGTAATAATTAAATAAATAAAATAATAATAATATAATGTAATAATATAATAAATGTAATAATAAATGTATTAATTACATAGGTTAATTAATAGGTAATTAATAGGTTAATTAACATAGTTAATTAATAGGTATATTAAAACTAGTTTTAAAGTTCTTGGACTAAAACGGAAAAATCTCTTAAGCTGAGTTTAATAAATAATTAAGGTGAAGAAAAATAAATACTGTGATGTATTAATTTTTCGGAAAACTGAATAAAATTAGGATATAAAAGAATAAATTGTTTAAAATAAAATTTAGTAAAAGAACTACTTAGAAAAAATTTAAGTAATGCAGTGGTCGTTGAACAGAAGTTTAAAAGAAATTCCAATAATTTATTAAAAAACTTAAAAAATTTAGAAGAAAAAAAAATACTGAATTATAGGCTATGTTTTACAGCTTAAAATTAATAAAAAATAATTTATTTATAAATAGGATATTTAAAACACTATAATATAATTTGAAAATAAAATAAATTAAAAAAAATTTACTTAAGTTATAACCTGAAAAATTTATTACACATGGTACTTAAATTTAAATTTAGGTAATTTTCCCATATTGGGAAAGGAAAAATACTTTACTTGTAAAATTTTTTGTTATCTGTACGGCATCCTGTCCAAGACAAAACGTAAAAATTCAACGCACACAAAGGCAAGAAAAGGTTACTCCCCTAACAATCACGAATGGGAGCGTCCGAGGCGGCGAAAAATGACGATACATCTAAAATACTTAGAAATCAACTAGGAAAAATTATATGGAAAAAATGAAAGGACGGTAACAGTGAGAGTGAGAGAGAGAATCAATCGTGTAAGATAGAAAGAGAGAGAGAGATACAAATTACACGTGCGAGTAATTGAACAATAAAGAAGTAACGACGAAACGAAATCGGACACCGGACGTAAGCCTAAGAATTAAAAGCGTAAATTAAAATACGGAATAAAATCTCGTGAAATAAAACCAACTAGAAATAAAATGAATAAAATAATTAGATTCAAAGAAGAAAAAAATGTAACCATTAAAAAAATATATAAATCTTAAAACGGAATTGTAAATGAATTGAGGAGATTTTGGAGACAAAATATTAGAAATTCATTACAGCAGTACCTAACTTAATTTTTTATTTTCAACTTCGTACGATGCTCCGTTCTTGAGATATTTTGTTCACAGACACACCCATTCACACGGATACACACACACGCACCCCAATCGCTAAAAACATGTTTTTTTGGGTTCAGGAGATCTGAAAACGTGCATATCTGGTGAAAAATCAAATTCGAAATACCGACATGAAAATAATACTTTTCTTTCTATACATTCATATAGACAAGAGAAAGTAATAAGATAATTTTCAGATAATTAGATGTTATTGTTAATCGGTGTATTTCTATAAAGTTTATCAATTACAATTTAACAAGTAAACTTTTGTAAAAGATATTAATCTAAGGTAAGAGATTGGATGCTATAATCTCTTCTAGATCTTAAATACCAATACAAATAATCCTAACTAATGAAATACAGCCTATCGAATTTAATAGAACAATATTAATATATCATGAAATGCATTGTATACATTGTATGCTCCATCTGACAATGCCACTTTCTCAACTGCTTCTAAACTGCATGCTCATTAAAGTGCATCCATTAATGTCATACTACCTTTGCCTATCCATAATATAGGATGTAATTCAGTCATGTCTTATTGAATTGCCGTGTCAACCTACCTCAATCTATAGATTAATAGTCCTTCTCCATATATATGTGTACCTCGGATTATGATAGATAACTGATATTATCTATCCGTAATTAATATTATTAATTATTCACAAATTGATTAATAATAATAATAATAATAGAAAATGTGGTCTGTAACACTCACATAACTTTCTCTTGCCAATGTAAATAATAAAGTATGTAGCCTATTTTTAATCATTAGTAAAACAAAGATATATGAAAAACATAACATAATATTAATTATGAGTGAATGACACAAAATAAAAATTAACTAAAGTTAAAAACATGGAAAATCACTAATTGATGTTAAACTAGGCCTCAAAAAAAATGCTTTAAATACTACTTATAGGTTTGTTTATTGTCTATGATTTTGATTATATACACTTTTGTCCTTCTTGCTTATTACAGGTAGGTGGCGTGTTAAATTTGTTTCACTCGATCTGCTAGTTCAAGGACTACAAAAAAAGTTTTATTTCTTATTACATGGTCAGTTAATTGTATGGTTAAAGCATTTAAGAACAGAAAAGGTAGAGGTGAAAAAGACATTAGTCAGAGTTATCTCCTCTAACGGTAAGGAATTTCATCATTATACAGCCAGCCCCTGTGATGAATTACGTTTGAAAGTGTCATTTACAGGGTAGAAAGTAGATGCTTTTCGGAGGGCCTAGCGTTCTGATAAGCATACTTTTCTACTCAGCGAGGGAGGTATTGGTAAACCACCTCACTCCTCGTTTTCCTCAATAACTTTCCTCAATAACTTGAACCAGCCTTTATTGGCTGATGACTTAACAAACAAGAGCAAACTTTTTCGTTCTTTCCTTTTAGACTTGTGAGTAATATATTTTCCATCTAAAAGCGCTAGTGACGCCTTATAGAGTAGTCCAGTGGTGAGGCTGCCACCTTAGAGCCTCTGGACATGCCCTGGGATTCATTCGGAAACCCACCTCCTAGGTTCTTCTGCTCTCTGCGCCGTTGGGAAAGGTTTCCTCCTCTGCTGTCGAGACCATTAACCGGTGTTCACCTGTAACCCTAGGCAGGGGCCTTATAACTGGGGGTAAGAAGGGTGTAAGAATATGGAACGATGTGGTAAAGCAAGCGATAGGGAATAAAAAATGCGCTTATCATCATTACCTCCAAGCACAAACAGCGGAAACATTTGAGGAATATAAGGAGAAGAGAAATTTTGCTAAAAATATCATACGTAGTAGCCTATGCACGACCAATCGTGGAATAGATTTATTTCCAATATAGAGAATGACATACATGGTCGCCAAACTGTTGCTTTCAAAATAATGAGACATCTCAACCAAGAGGAAAAGGACACGGTTAATCTGAATTTAATTGCAAAGGATCGATGAGTGAAACATTATGAAGAGTTATGGTATGACCCAAATGTTACACACGAAACCGTGAATGAAACATAAGTGTAGTATGTAGATTCACTGACAATAGCGGAATTAGAAAAATATAAAGCAATATCTTCTATGAAAAATTGCAAAGCCACAGGTTTGGATGGAATTAACTCTGAATTAATCAAATATTCTGGAACCCTTTTTAAACATAGATTTCTACATCTTTTAATGTGTTGGAGGAAATTAATGATACCGGATAACTGGCGGAAGGCAAAAGTTATCTCCCTCTTCAAGAAAGGCGACAGAGCCTTCCCAATGCCTGCGAATTACAGGGGGGATAAGCCTTATAAACACTGCCTATAAAGTTTATGGAAGAATTGTTAATGAGCGAATCCGTTTGATATCTGGCGTTCTATTACTGGAAGAGCAGGCAGGTTTTAGGAAAGGACGATCTTGTATAGACGATGTTTCTTCTTTGAAAAATCTGATAGAAAAAAGAAGGGAGTTTAATTTGGAGACGCGCCTGGCATTTATTGATTATGAGAAGGCCTTTGACCGAGTAGACAGGAATTTTGTGGGAAATAATGGATAACAGAGGTTACCCTAAGCATCTTATTAACGCCATTAAGTCATGTTACCAAGATACAAGGATAATTTTGGACATGGGAGAAGAACCATCTGAAGAAATTTGTATTAACCGGGGGTAGCGCCAAGGCTGTAGTATGTCTCCTGCACTTTTCAATATTTATATAGATGACATGGTTAGAAGATGGAAAACATAGGTAAAGATGGGAATTGCTGTGGGAGAGATGGTGAACTTAAATACCCTACTATTTGCTGATGATCAAGTAATAATTCAGGAAAGTGAGGAAGCTCTGCAGAGATCGATATTCCAACTAGAAAAGGATTGTGCAGCCTACAATATGAAGATTTCCTTAGAAAACACCAAATTCCATGGCCATCTGGGGTAAATACCCAGTACGTACGAAAATATCTGTTCACAATAAAAATATTGAACAAGTGTCCCATTTCCGATATTTTGGTTGCGACATCACTTATGACATAGATACAGACATTGACTACAAACTTAGTAAGTTCCAGTCGGTGTGTGGAACCATTCGACGAGCACTCTCCAAGAAACTAGGAAGGAGACGCGATTAAAATTTTATAAGGTGATGGCAATACCAACATTATTGTATGGTTCAGAAACATGGGTGAAGAGTCGGAAACAATTAAGGAAAATTCAGCCATCGGAAATTAATTTTTTAAGGTCAGTAAAGGGCTGTACAAGAGTGGATAGATTATATAATGAAGATGTGCGTAAGGCATTGAACATCTTTAAGTTGGAAGACCGAATAATAGAAAACAGGCAGAGATGGCTGGCACACTTTGAAAGATTGCCTGATGGGCGTATACCTAAGGAAGTGTGGTGGTATAGGCCGGTTGGCCGAAGAGATATTGGAAGACCCAGGAAAAGATGGTAGCTGTCCTTAAGAAAATTTCAAAAAAAAATTTTAAGACCGGAACAGGCCATTCGCCTAAAGCCAGTAGTGAAGAAGAAGAAGAAGAACAACAACAACAATAACTTTTTTCGTAAAATTCATACAAGGGCTGCAATGTTAAAATATCCCATTATTTATCGTTTTGATAAGAAATACATGAAATCACTAATGTTCTTGAGGTATTCTGTTCTCACACACACAACGGAGGCATGAAACGTATATTTTTGGTGAAAACTCGACATGAAATCAATTCTTTCCTATATATATTCATGTGAGGCAAGGTTTATTCTCTTGTTTGGCAAGTCGCTTACCCCAACCTGTAGAGTATAAAAAATATAGTAAATGAAGTGATTTTAAGTAAAATCGCACGAACCAATTTAGATAAAATTATAGAAACGTGAAAAATTGCATGAATACACTAGTACGTTAACAGATTTTTGATGAAAATGTTTGTGTCGGGTTCTCTTTGTGGTACCTAACTTTAGTTTGAAGTTGCAAGGTCATACGATATTCCGGTTTTGAGTTATTGTGTTCACATATATCAACTGGAAACAACATGTTTTTGGTTTTAGATAACCTTAAACCGCGTATTTTCGGTGAAAACTCGATTTTAAAAAACAACATGAAAATGATACTTTCCTTTCCAATATATCAAAATGGTGTAAGATATTGCCCGTAATAGGCAGATGGGTTGTTAAATAATATTCACTTGATCTGCTAGTTACAGGGCTACAAAAAATAGTTCTGTTTTTTATTAAGTGGTCAGCCAATTATTATATCACTGAAGTATTTAAGATCAGAAGAGGTAGGTCTAGAGGGAAAAAGACATTATTCCAGAGGTTTCTTCTTCTGAGAGTAATTAATTACAATATACAGCCAGACCTAGTGGTGGATGAAATAAAGGTGTGATGTGCAGGGTGGAAAGTAGGTTATTTTTGGAGGACTTGGCATGCTGATAAGCATAAACTTCCACTCAGTGAGGAAGGCATAAGTAAACCACCTCACACTTCGTTTTACTTACTGAAGCCTGAAACCATCCTTTCGGCTGATGAACTAAACAACGCAACAAATGCCAAGAAAAAGTTAAAGAGATATGAGATAACGAACAAACGCGTAAGGCCGCTCTCGCAAAAGGTTTCATTTTCTTGTATGACAAGTCGCTTATTCAAACCGCTAGAGCACAAAAAAAATAGTAAATGAGGAATTTTCAACAAAATTGTACGAGCCGATTTTGAGAAAATTACAAAAACGTGAAAAATTGCATGAATAAACTACTATGTAAACCGATTTTGGTGAAAATGTTTGTGTCAGGTCCTCTTTGTGGTAGAGTACCTACCTAATGCAAGTTTAAAGTTTCAACATCGTTTGATATTCCGTTTTTGAGTTATTTTGTTCACATATTCTAACCAGAAAAAACATGTTTTTTTGGCTTCAGATAACCTAAAAACGTGTATTTCTGGTGAAAACCCAATTTTGAAAATTTAACATGAAAACCATACCACTATCCTTCTTTATGTTTCATATAGTGCAAAATAAAGTAAAAAGTCAAGTCGTGTTTAGAAAAAATACCATTTATTATGTTTGTAATTAAACCACAATTTAGACTGACCTATTATTCAAAATATTTAACCTGTTACAGTAATGTTTCGACAAGAAGTTGTAATAAATAATAATTGTTATAATTAAAGCACAAGTACATAATTGGTATTACATTTAATGCGTGAATTTACATTGTACAAATGACAGAGCTTTAACCTAATTGAAGATAAAACATAATAATTATGTACCCGAAGGCAAATATAATAATGTGTTACGGAAATTAAATTGCACGGTAATTAACTAAGGTTAACTAAAACTAAGTCGACTAATGGTTACACAGCCAGAGCTCATACCCAGTAACTGTATTGTGACATTTTACCCTGTTTCAATTACGCGAGTTTTAACTTAGGTTCTACCTACACAAATACTATTTTGAATTTAAATTGTCTACTTAGTCTATATGTCGTGTAATTTTGTAATTTAATTTCCCTTTATATCATGTATAAAAGAACATGTAGTTAGCTAGAAATTTTAATGGGTTATTAGATCCATTAATAATATTAAACTTCCTGAATTATTGATTCAAAAATAGAACACTATATTTGAATTAACCCACAGGGTTGGTCTACAGATAAAGTCATTTTAGAGGCGAAGGTTCCTGTTTCAAATCCTTGAAAAGGTATACACTGTTATACGGATTTGAATACTAAACAGTGGTTGCCTATATACTTTGATGGTTTGGGTTCAATTAACCCTCTCTCAGGAATGATCGGTCTGAGTTTGTACAAGACTAAACCTCATTTACACGTCATACATATCATTCTCATCTCATTGGGTCATAGGGTTGCTTATTGTTCTTAAATTTAACTGATTGCAACGTACACATTTTACGGTAAAATATAGAGTGAGCCGAAATTTGAACCCATTGAAAACATTAAGGTAAACTTGTTTGCGATTCGAAATTACTTCCTTCATCCGATATTAATAATTATTATTGATACAAACACCAGAGTGTACTGCTATTAAATCAAACAGGTGATGTATACATCTGTGGCAGACGACCCCGATTGAAGGCTTCAATTTCGCAAGACAATGTTAAATGAATCATAAGAAGGTGATAATCAGGGTAGTTGGTAGGGGTCACGTAAGGATGCGCAGTAGCCGATGACGTCACCGGTGCTTAATAACACGGCCAGCAGTTTGTATTATTTCGGTATTTGAGAATGTTGTCAGTCCGTCTAATTAGCGACTAACGTTATGGTGTGAATTCTTTGTGCATTTACTCGTAGTTTAGCGAATATATTATTGAACACAACAAGAATTAGTAAATATTTAGGCCTACTAATACTTTTTATGTATTAAATTTGTTTTTGTTTTTTCTAATATTTAGTACTTGTTTATATCTACTGAGTTCTAATATTATTACAATGAAAATAATTGTTGCGAGTAATGGTAACAATGAAAAAAATATATTTAAAACATTCTTTTCAGAAAAATACATATAAAACTTTATTAATTTTAAATACTGTTAATTACTTTTATTTTAAGAAGTATTTTTTA
Organism: Catonia carolina; assembly: GCA_035578175.1. NCBI lineage: Eukaryota > Metazoa > Arthropoda > Insecta > Hemiptera > Achilidae > Catonia > Catonia carolina. The sequence continues at coordinate 24,797,212 of JAQMRL010000012.1, forward strand.
AAATTTGTCAATAAAGCAATCATTAAATTTTTGTTTTTACCATTATTACATTTTATGTATTAACTAACAAAACCAATAAAAACAATTTAATTAAATAAGTTGGCCTACAAAAAACCATAATTAAAAATTATTTTTACTAATAGTGTATTATAAACACAATCTGGTGTGTACGCTAAAGAAGAATACAAGTTTAATTTGGATAACCATTACAAAGGTACATTGCGTTTTATAAACATCCAAAAATAAATTACAACTGATCAAATATTAATTATTTGTAAAATTAATTTTATTCAAGCAAGTAACCAATTAAGTATGATTTACTCCCATTTTTAAATTAAATCAAAGTTTCTAATAATCAATATGAAATAAATTTATACACTCGGTTGTCGAGCAATCCACATACAGCTTTTCGAGAAAGGAGACGCAAATCACAAGTGAACAGGATCCAGCCTTGGATGCAAACTGGCATCCGAACTCGGACCCTTGACAAACCAGAAATCCACCAGCATTAATAGCGATACAAAAATGAGCACAAAACACAGTAAAAAAGATTTACCATAGCAGGTAGAAAAAGCTGTACTGATATGTCTACAAGACGTAAACTTACCCAAAATAAAATTACATTTTAATTTAATTTTTTTTCTTTATTCAAAAAAATTCACAATCTGTTAGATACAATCAGTGAATGTGATAACACAAAATATGAAAAAATTACCATGATAAAAATACGTGGGTGGAGAAAGTCCACTGACAGAACTCCGACGTGAATTTTTATAAGTGCAGCTTTTATCACTGCAATGGATAGTCTATTACAGTACTACGCTAACTGATCAGATCCCGACTCTGTCGACGTTTTAGTCGTATTATTGGATTGTTTGGGAGAGTCTACGTAGACAGATTTGAAATCAATGGGTTATGGTGGTTCGCGAGTTTCGTCCTAAATTTTGTATAGAGTTTAAAGAAAACGTCATTTATGTAGGGTACGTTTAGGTCTGAGTGAAGCATTTAAATTTAACCAAGAAAAATTATTTAGTAAGAATATCAAACAAACAAAATATCAAAAGAAGTTAGTTTTATGTGATGTATTTTAGCAAATAAGTTGCATACCAAAATAAAGCAACATAAACTATCTAAAAAAAAAAATTACCAAGAACGAATGTTCGAGAACAACAAGGAGAAATCTGAAAGCATTCATAAACACTAGGCAACTGTACTCCAGGTTTTTTTATAAAATTTAAAATTACAAAAGAATGAACGCAGAAAGCATCCAAAATAAAATCAATGTCGTAACATAAATTAGGTTTTCAAGGCAATAATAGGTATAAAAATCAGAAACATTAATAATCCATTTTACAATAATAACTTGGTTACAACAAGGAAAATTTTGTTGAGATACCCAGACCCCTGCTCCTATTTAAAAAACGAACGAAAAGTAAAATACGTACCTAGATAAGGGTCAACCAAAGAAGAACTCATTTAAATTTAACTTTAAATAAAAAGTTAAAAGTGAAAAATATTTCAGCATAGCCTAATGCATTTTAAACGTAATAAGATTACAATAGAAAACAACTGGAACATCTCACTACAGAGGTTATGCAAGCAGTGGACAAAAACAGGCAACAACGAGGCTTCCAAAGAAATAAAAACCAGATAACCAACCATCCAACCAGATAAAAATCCAGACGGCTAATAAACAACAAAAAAACGAAATGCGGTAAAACAACAAAAATACAAAAAACCTTACAATAACCAAGACCATTTTGTAACAGCAGTTACAGAATTGTTCTTAAAAGGCAGTTAAATCAACCTGGTGTTACCGTTCGGGTTGTTATCTTATGTCGTGGAGTAATTGGGTTTTTATGCAACAGTAACTAGAGAGAAATACCTGGAAATATTGACAACTTATGTCATTCCATATAATTAACCTATGACAACATCAACTCAGTTAACTTTCAACGTGATGGAGCCCCACCGCATTACGCAACAGCTGTGTGAAACTACATTGCTGAGGTATTTAGAAAGTTATTGGTCGGCAAACGACAATAAAAACGCCACCAGACCTTCTATCCTCACACCAATGGTTTCTTACTTTCTATTGCGTATATGAATATATATATGAAGGAAAGTATTGTTTTAATGTCGATTTTTCAAATTGGAGTTTTCACCGGATATACTCGTATATACATTTTTCAGCCCACTGAACCCAAAAAGGTGTTTTTAGCGATTTTTCTGTGTGTGTGTGTGTGTTTGTGTGTGCGTGTGTGCTGTGTGAATGAAATATCTCAATAACAGAAGATCATTCGAAGTTAACTTAGAACTTAAGTTAGGTACCACTAGTGGACCTGACACAAATATTTTCATCAAAATTGGTCTACCGGAAGTAATAGTTTATTCGTGTAATTTTTCACTTTTTTGCGATTTTCTCAAAAACGGCTCCTACGATTTTTTTTTTAAATCGATTGTTTTTCATGAAAATCTGTATAAAGTGACTTTTTTGAGATTTTGGCCTTAGTACCCATTTTATGACAAAAGTGTGAATGAAGTTTATAGGAAATTAAAAGATGTACAACTTTTATTTCATCCATTTTTCTCTAATTACACTAGTTTACCGTGAAATAATGATTTTCCGATTATTAGGCAAAAACTAAGGTTGATTTTCATTTTCCATCATACACTCATAATTAAAATTAGGTTATGTTTTTTGAGGTTAGTTTTTTGTGTTTTCTAATGTTAGGTTATATTGTCAGTTATATGCATTGATTGTGTATTGATCGTGTGATTATTTCATGCCAGATTTTTCTTATTGGGTTTAGTTAAAGATAAGGTGTACGCTACAAAACCGCAAGCAATTGAGGACTTGACAGAGGCTATTTACAAAGCTTTTGAAGACATAAGTTCTAATAAACAACTGTGTAAAGAACTATGCTTAAGCGTCCCAGGTCATCTCAGAAATGTATCAATAAAGATGGAAAACAATTTGAGAAAGAATATAATAAATAATCCTGTAGCTTCAATAAAGTGTTCAGTTATTTCAGAATTCCACTTGTTTGTTTTTTATTCAATTAGGTACCTTTACGATGGGTACCTAGTGACTTTTGGCCCACTTTGTAATTTCAATTACACCAGTCTGAATTTGGTTCGGTTCATTGAGTTTTCTCTGTTTATTACGGTTTTCTCAATATCTTTTCTGACATCATTGAATGGAGACGGAGTCTTTATCTTCTACCATGTTAACATAAGAAACATTTTATTAAAAACTTTTTAACCAATCTCGGTCAAATGTTTACACTAGTTTAAATAGACTTTTATACACAAGCTGAGTTTTTTATATTTAAATATCTGAAACAGTGCCATAAGAAATGACAAAATATTTACCAAAAATATTTTTAAAATATATAATTCTGCAATTTTTAACCTTAGAAATCTCAGCTTATGTAAAGAAGTTTATTAAAATGATACAAAATTTTAAAGAAATTGGTTCTGTAGTTTTGAAGAAAATGTTCTATATGCATCAGAAAATATAACTTTCGGTTAACGCCAAAAAACTTATCCATTAAACCCGTTCACGAAACTCACGCGCGCTACAAAATATAAACAAGCTAAGACGATGACACAAAACAACAAACTAATGCTGGTAACAATTATAGCGTAAAATATTGCGCATTTCAAAAAACCATCATGAAAATCGATGAACCCATATAATATGATGGTGTTAGAATAAAAACATTTTAAAATAAAAACCTGTAATAAAACTATTAAATAATTTATTTAAATTCAAATTTAAAAACAAACTATAAAGTGTTGTATGTGGATAGATTCAAAAAGACGTGAACTATCTGATGGCGTTAAAAACCAAAATACTGAATTTTTTTACAGCTTTCCATATCACCTTAAACTTTTATCTGACAACTTAAGTCCACGTCTAATATTTGTTTTTTGTCAACCAGTTGTCATCCATTCTAAACAGGTGTTTAAAATTTTAGTCTTCTTTTTCTAATCATTCATTTTCATTGTACATTTCTTCTCGACCTCGTAATCTATGTTGTCCGTCAACTATCTTCGGACCCATTATCTAATATAGGATCTTTCTCTGAATTTTTATCTGCTTCTTTAAGTCCAGCCATTTTGGTCATTCTAAGGCACTCACTAGCATACAGACACAAAGGTTTTTTACCATTATTATTATGTCTCATTTCCTTAATACTTTAAAATATACTTAACAATTTTTATTGGCCCACTGATATAAGCAACGTCATTTTTAAAGTGACCCCTTTCAGATAACATTAAGCCCGCGCATAGTGCTGGCAAAATTACTACAGTTAAACACAGATACATATCATTAATAAAAAATAATAATTTTTTAGTAATGTACTTTGCTAATTAAAAAGAATACAGTAATAAATTAACTTTACATTCTTTAATTATGAACAGTTTATCATATTACTGCTTGGTTGGGTAACAGTTGTTTGAGCCAACAGCTTAGGGAAGTGTTTCATTTTTTTTCTGTAACGTTATCCCTTAATATTAAATGGGTGAACGAAATTAAAAACTCTCTTTGTCCAAGCCAAAATTAAAAGTTACGCCAACCCGAATCGCAACATATATCTAATTGAATAATAAATAATATAATGGATATGAAACCTTTCGAAGTTTTATTATTTTTCTACAAAATATAATGTGTTACATATCTGACTTCATTTTATTATTCATTAAAAATTTTTATGCACCTGTTCAGATGTATTAGACATAAAACAAATTTAATTAGGTTAGAGGTAAAATATTATTTTATAAGTTAAAATAAGCTGCTGCAAAGTTTCAATTTTAAATTTCTATACAATATAAATTATATTAAACTCTGAATTCTCTTATAAATATTTATTTCCCACTTCAATAGAAAAATGATTACAATACAATATTAATTTCCTTAATTATAACTTTAGAAATCTAAAACTATTTCTATATTAATTAGTGGTGGGAAAGTTAATCTACCCAACTATGGTTTCGCATTTTCATTGGTAGATCAATTTAGTGTTTCAGTGTTTATTTTCTACAACTACATTGCTACGTAGATTTGCTCTGTAGAAGGAAATATTTGAAATGAAAATTATAGATCTAAAAAATTTTCTTTAATTTTAATTAAACCTATAACTTTTGTCGTAAAATCATACTTAGTCCGCAATCTTAAAACATATCTCATTTTTTACCGATTTTGATAAAAAAATACAGAAAATCACCAAATTAGAACCCACTTATTCATAATCGTGCGGCTACTTAAACTAAACTGAAGTTGAAAAAAGAGCTGACTCTTTTTATACCCTCATTTATTTCTAGAAAGAAATATAAATACGAGGTATTAAACCTATAATATGACCACAAAGGCTTTCTTCCGAACTCTGGAAGAAATAATAAAACGGTAAATTGTACGAGAAAGAAGGAAGTAAGAGAGATTTTCAGAAATTTTGCAAATAAATCATAAAATAGTATGTAGACAAATTAGAAAAATAGAAAACACTAGAAATTGAAAGCCGCCTCCGTGGCGTAGTGACCAGCACGCTAACGTACAAAACGGAAGATCCTGGGTAGGGTCTGGAACATTAAACACCTTAAAACCCACCGTTACAGTAACGAAACCCACCGTAGTAGCTAACGATCAAGCTAATGATGCGACTTTAAAGAGTTTAATTGAAAAAACTAAAAAATGAATATAAAATAAGAGTACAAGAGATGACAATAAGAGCCTATTTAACCACTGCCTGACCATACAGGCTGGTAAAGTGTTAAATTATTTGTTCTCGATCTGCTAGTTCCAAAGCTACAAAAATAGTTCTGTTTCTTATCACATGGTTAGCCAATTATATGACTGAAGCATTTAAGAACAAAAGAGGTACAGGTGTAAAAGCCATTAGTTAGAGTTATCGCCTTTGAGAGTAATGAATTTCATTATTCAGTCAGAGCCTGTGGTGAATGAAGTGAAGGTGTCATTTGCAGGGTGAAGAGTAGATGCTTTTTAGAGGGCCAGGTATGCTGATGAGCATACTTTTTCACTCAGTGAGGAAGGCATGGTAAACCACCTTACTCCTCGTTTTATATAGTAAAGCCTCTAGAGAATCAAACCAGCCTTTCAGCTGATGACCTAAACAACAACATAATCACTACACCCTTTCCAGATAGTAACGCTAGTTACATAGCAATACATATTTTTCATACAAGGTCTCACATAATTACCTCACTTTAAGAATTTCTGCCTAATGTTACAATATATAGTGACGAAACAAGTTAAGTTAGTGTGTTGTTTATTTTATTAAATTATCTTCTCAACTTCCAGCTCTTTTTTTAATGAAAACTGTAAAGTTTAGTGTTACAGAAACCGTACTACATCCGTAGTAAATTTATACAGAATTTTAATATTGTAATATCTTGGTATAGAGAATAAATTTCCGAGACGAACATTGTAAAATAAAAGACAAACTAGTTAGTTATATGTACAGCAAACGCTTGTGAGGAAATCGTATTTTATATAAGGGTTACAAAATGGAAAAGACATTGCTTTTCAGCCACTTTAAATGCAGATGTGGTTTTAACATGTGTCCGTTTTCCAACTTGCCATGATTACCAACACAACGAACACATTGTATTACCTACAATGTTGCGACACCTGCATCTATTTTTACTCCGATACACACATGCACATTTTTCAAATTTACACAAACATATGCATTGAGCATATCCACTCCAGTTTAAAATATTTCAATAAACTTAAATAAGATCAGGTGTCTCAAGTTTATCTTAAATTTATTTACACTGAAATTACTATTATTTGGTCTGTGAGGAAATATCAAAGAGGAAAAATTGAATGGAAAATCACGAATGGTGTAAGAAAAATGTAGAGTAAAGATTAGTACGAATAAGTTGACACACGTCGACTGTTTCCAGGAACTCTTTTCGTCCCATCTATTGCGTAGACAGCATGTGGCGGCACTCAGAAACCGCGCCGTATGGGGAGGAGACTTTATTTCTTTGCAGGGTATTATTGTGGTGGAAAGGCAGTCGTGCTATGTGGGTCTGTGAGAGCTTGCTTTCGGGAGCGTGCATGGCCGGCTGTTTACAGATGGGTTCGCTCATCGAGTAGCCTCAGCCCAAGAAATAGGAGATCGTCGTACACCGTGGCACTGTGTTCATGTCTCAAGGCGGGTGCAGTGCCCATGGTCGTGGTGGGGAGAGGTTTTGGTTGGGTCAGATTCCCACACACCGGGCTGTGTGGTCAAACTGGAGCCGCAATGGTTTCTTCATCCTCCGACGTAAAAAAACACACACGTAACGTTTACGTGTCCAGTGGTTACCTTGAACGGCAAAGTAATCCCGAAAAAAGTAAATAGGCCTACAAGGTTATTTAAGTAGATCGAAGACTCACATGGAGAATTCATAGAGTATATGGACGAAAAATAATTCGTGCTGAAGTTTGCGTCAATCGTCCTGGCTCTTAGGCAATAATTCTCCAATTCTCTTGGAAATAAAAATTTCTCTTATACAAAATAATACTCAAACCAGTTTGAATTTACGGGTTAGAGCTATGGGGTACTACTGGTTCATTATATAGAAATACTGCACTGCTTTAAATCAAAATGCCTGAAACTTATCACTGCAGCTCTATGTTACGTATCCAATGAAATATTGCACTATGATCTACAATTATTGCCCTTTATAAAAAAAATAATAAATTAAATAACGTAGCAAGAAAAATTTAAAAAAGTTAGAAAAGCATCAAAATCATTTTGACAATTAACCTCCTCGACAACAGTAAACTACTTACAGACGTACTGAAATGTTTGAAAACATTCGATTTACATTTAAAATTTTTTAATCGATTAATTTTTTACTTTCTCTTGCCTATATGAATATATAAGAAGGAAAGTATTGTTTTCATGTCGATTTTTCGAAATCGAGTTTTCACCGGATCTATACGTTTTCAGACCCCCTGAACCCAAAAAACATGTTTTTAGCGATTGGTCTGTGTGTGTCTCTCTCTCTCTCTCTCTCTCTCTCTGTGTGTGTGTGTGTGTGCGTGTGTGTGTGTCTGTGTGTGAACAGAATATCTCAAGAACGGAACATCGTACGAACTTGAAACTTGAAACTTAAGTTACATACCACTACCGGACCCGACACGAACATTTTCATCAAAATCGGTCAACCGGAAGTAGTAGTTTATTCGTATAATTTTTCACTTCTTTGCGATTTTCTCAAAAACTGGTCCTACGATTTTTTTTAAAATCGCCTGGTTTACTACATTTTTTATGCTCTACAAGATAGAGTAGGCGCCATGTTTGCTGAAATTCTGCGTGAGGCTGTTTTTACGTAAAAACATTTTCTTTTTAAGATTGCGGCTTTAATATGCATTTTAGCGCAAAATGTTATATAATAGAAGTTGTAGAGAATGTAAAATTCTACAACTTTATTTCAAACTATTTTTTGTATAACGCTTAGTTTACAGTAATTAGCAATTTTCTGTTTTTTTCTCACGAAAACGTGTGAAAAATTTATTTTTTAAAGATTTCGGCCTTAGTATGCATTTTACGACAAAAAAATCTATAATTAAATTTATAGAAAATTAAAAGATCTACAACTTTTATTTCAAGTATTTTTCTCTACAGAGCCTAGTTTAGCGTGAAAGAGTGATTTTCTGTATTTTTAAGCCAAACTGAGGTCTATTTTCATTTTGCGTCTTTCATTCATGATTAAAATAAGGTTATGTTTTTGAGGTTAGTTTTTTGTTTATTTCTAATGTTTTATTACTAATGTTAGGTTTATTGTTAATTATTTGCATTGGCAAGAGAAAGTTGTGTGAGTGTTTCACACCAGATTTTTTCTAACTCTATTACTAATTACCGTCATCTCATAACCAGCATCATTATCATCTCCATCATCGTCATCGTCATCTTCGGTACTTACATAAGTAAGTAAACTAACTTGAATTCACTAGCAAGATTAAGGTAGATCTTAGGAACTAATGCCCATTTATATATCATCCTCATTTCATTGGGTCAAAGGGGTTGTTTATTGTTCTGAATTGAACAGATTACAACGTCCACACATTAGTGATTTAAAAAAAAATCTGGTGTGAAACACTCACACAACTTTCTCTTGCCAATGCAAATAATTAACAATAAACCTAACATTAGTAATAAAACATTAGAAATAAACAAAACGCTAACCTCAATATAAACATAACCTTATTTTAATCGTGAGTGAAAGACGGAAAATGAAAATCGACCTGTTTGGCTTAAAAATATGGAAAATCACTCTTTCAAGCTAAACTAGGCTCTGTAGAGAAAAATGCTCTAAATAAAAGTTTTAGATCTTTTAATTTTCTATAAATTCAATTATATATACACTTTTGTCATAAAATGCATACTAAGGCAGAAATCTTAAAAAAAATCGATTTTTCACACGTTTTCGTGAGAAAAAAATCGAAAATTGCTAATTACCGCTAAACTAAGCGTTATACAAAAAAATGTTTAAAATAAAAGTTGCAGAATTTTAAATTCTCTACATTTTTATTAGGCCTATATAAATTTTTGCGCTATAATACATATTAAAGCCGTAATCTTTAAAAAACACTTTTTTGACGTAAAAACAGCCTGACCAAGAATTTCAGCAAACATGGTGCCTATCCTATCTTGTAGAGAATAAAAAATTGAGTAAACCAGGCGATTTTTAAAAAAATCGTAGGACCAGGTTTTGAGAAAATCGCAAAAAAGTGAAAAATTACACGAATAAACTACTACTTCCGGTTGACCGATTTTGATGAAAATGTTCGTGTCGGGTCCGGTAGTAGTATATAACTTAAGTTTCTAGTTTTAAGTTCGTGCAATATTCCATTCTTGAGATAATTATTCTGTTAACACACACACACACACACACACAGACCAATCGCTAAAAACATGTTTTTTGGGTTCAGGGGGTCTGAAAACGTATAGATCCGATGAAAACTCGATTTCGAAAAATCGACATGAAAACAATACTTTCCTTCCTATATATTCATATAGGCAAGAGAAAGTAAAAACATGTCGTGTCGCCTAATGTAAAGTGTAGATATAGAAAGTAAGTGTGTAGTGTAAGTGTGTAAGTGTGTCGCCTTAAAGTGTAGATATAGAAAGGCTGATGGCTTTTTCCGTAGGTCAAAGGTAAGTCTTTTTCTTTCTTACAAGAGCTAAGTGGGCTTCACCTCTTACAATAATATTTTCTTCAGAAAAAATTGCCACCAGCCATGAGACGTCTCATAAAAAAAAGTTTATTTTTAATGTTTTAAATTGGCAAGAGAAAATCGTGTGTGTTTTGCACCAGATTTTTTTAAGTTTTATAGTACATAAAAGTCTAATTTATAAATGATTATATTCACTTCCCTAGTAGTAGTGTAGTGTAAGAAATAAAACAAATCAAAAAAAAAGAAACAAGCGAAAAAACTACATTAAGCACTTACAGTACATTGATTAACATTTCTAACGAAAAAGGTAAGATATACGGCTTAGAAGAAAAATCGGTAACGGAAAAACTCTAAGAGAAAAACGAAAGAAAAAGGAATCGTTTCCTTAAAGAAAATTTAATTTAGTATCCTGTTTTTTTTTCTTTCTTTTTCTTTTTCCTGCTAGGTCGACGGTCGCAGTAACTCGAATTAGACGTACGAAAGAAGACAAAAAAGAAAAACATGTGTTAGAAATTGAACGTTTTCCTGTAATAGGTAATCCTGCCATTCACCCCCATCTTTTATTCAAAGACTTTATTTTATCTTACCCTATTTATATTTACATGAATCAGAATTTTTTGAATGGATTCATATTTAAATTAGTTTTCGAGTTATTTAAATATTATTTATTGAAAGATTCAAAACACATTACGTACAATGAGTTCCATAAATCTGAAAACGTACTCGGTAATTTCTTTTCATATTACAATTTTAATAAGTACAAACTAACAATTGCTCTGCGCGTGAGATTTATTTATATTTATTTATAGTCCTTTTTTACATCAGGCCAAAGTGGTCCAATGGTAGGAACAATATTACACCCGAAATAAACAGTATTACAAACTAAATCACGGTTGCACATGTAAATTAATTTATACTATAATTACAAGCAATAGTCTAAACAATAAAAAATAATAATAAGAGTTAAACACGTAACTCCATTTGGGTAGAGAGTGTCAAAATAAAACTTCAGTTCGAAGATAGAGAACGGTTTCAAGAGACAAACCTTAACACATAAAATATATTGAAAAAATTCCTTATACATAAAAAACCATCTTTTTAGCGTTTATGTATCAGATGCCCGCACTGCTCCTAAAATTCTTGCTGCTTCCTTTAATGAAAACTTCCTGATTTTATCTTCTACAGACGCTCCAAATGAAGTCACTCTTAATTTACAATATCATGTAACTTAACTAGAATATTGGTTTCAACAAAAGGCGTATTTAGATAAATGCTTCAAAAACTGTAAACACCACTTTTACCTTACGGCGACAGAACTGCTCTCCGATTGTCTTGAACGGCCATCCTCTTTTTCAATCACAGAAAGTACGCTATCTAGGTTTACACATGAATAGGCGACTCACTTGGAATCCTCATGTAGGTATTAAACGGAAAACTTTAGACGTCAGACGAAAACGGATTTACTTTTTTATCTAAATGGTCTAAATTACCGCTGCATCTCAAACTTATTTGTAGAGTTTATTTCCGGTCTGTTTGGATGTATGCCTGCCAAAATCTACGGAACTGCTAAGACATCCGTAATTTCAATAATCCACCGATTTCAGTCAACATTTTTACAATAAACTAAAAATGCTCTCTTTTACGTTACCAATGACTGTTTGCACAATGACTTCAAAATTCTGTACGCAAACGACTTATTTCGTAAAATTTATATAAGATTCCGTAAGAAATTATCTCATTATAGCAACATTCTTGTATGCAACCTATACCTACCATACCTCTCGGAAATTCCCGCAGACGTCTATGATAGGGACATCGTTTTGTAATAAGTAATTGTCGATAGTACACACAATTATGTAATCCGTTCAAAGAAAATTTCCAGCTAGCAAATTTCTCACAACTGTTGAGTGGTGATCTCCTCTAAGTCTTAAAGCACATTTTATCTCATTTCATAATCATCTCATTCACTCGTTGCTTTTATGTACTGTTGTGACTTTTCCTATTGAACTCAAAAAAATCATTTCTAAAGCCTTGGAGTTTGTCAACCTAAACGAGGCTTGACTCAAATGAATTGAATCTAACGAAATAATTTCATCAATTCAATAGCATGGTATTCAACGGAGAATAGGTAGCATAATTAGTTTGAAAGTTCTTTCGATAGAACATATTATGGAGCGATTATTAGAACTCGGGACTTAAAATGAAATTTTTGCCAGTGTATGGGGATCATTGATTTCATCAGAGACTATTTTTTTAAAATAGGTTACCGAGGCCAGATGACGCCTATTTTAAAGCGACTGCGTTTGAAACATATCTTGTAGGGTTTCGTACGGTATTGAAAACGACTAAACATGGATGTTTTTAAAATATAAATAACGATAGAATTTAATTTGTACCTATTCTAATGCATGGATGGGCAGCACAATAAGGATTGTTGTTAATATCACACGGTTTGTTCATACCGTTGCTTTTTACTCTCTCTTGCCCTATATGAAATACTAGCTGCCCGCCCCGGCTTCGACCGGGTTTAATTTTGTTTTACTTCAATAATTTTTCTCCTCCTCCTCCTCACCCTTCTCCTTCTTCCTCTTCTTCTTCTTCTTCTTCTTCTTCTTCTTCTTCTTCTTCGTCCAAAACATTGGAACTTCTTACACTTGATGGTGGAAATTACATCCACGTCTTTCTTCACTCTCTTTTGTTGTTTAGGTTTTGTTTAGGTCATCAGCCGAAAGGCTGGTTTGAACCTGTAGAGGTTTTACTAAGTAAAACGAGGAGTGAGGTAATTTACCATTGCCTTCCTCACCGAGTGGAAAAGTACGCTTATCAGCATGCCGGGCCCTCTGAAAAGCACATATTTTCCACTCTGCAAATGACACCTTCACTTCATTCACCACAGGGTCTGGCTGTATAATGAAATTCATTACTTTCAGAGGAGATAACTCTGATTAGTGTCTTTTACACCTCTACCTCTTCTGTTCTTAAATGATTCAGTCATTTAATAGGCTGACCATGTGTTAAGAAACAGAACTATTTATTTTAGCCCTGCAACGAACAGATTGAGTGTAAAAAATTTGACACTCCACCTGTCTGTTATGGGCAGATCACTCTCTTTATAATCTTTATATTCGACATCCGAGCAGTCCATGGGACCCTCAATATTCGCCTATACAGCCACATCTCAAATGCTTTCAGTTTCCGTGTGATTGCTTTATCCAAGGTCCAGAACTACATCGTATATGAGCACAGAAAATACATAAGATTTTAGATGCCTAATTTGTATTACGAGAGTAAAATTGTGGCTTTTGAAAATAGAACCCATTTTATAAAATATTACTCTTGCCTTGCCTATACAGCATTTTATTTCCTGTGTATTGTCCTCCTGCTCGTTTATCATGGTTTCCAGGTAACAATACTGTTGTACTCTAATTTTAAAATTAGGGTTACAAATAATTTAAAAAAAAAAGATATTCTGTTTTGGAAAAATCTGAAACATGCTTGTGGGTGTGTTTTAAATGCTTTAAACATTATTACTCAGACTTTTAAGCGTATAATCTTTGCCTAATGTTTATGATTATTTAAAAAAATACTGAATTCAAAAGATTTACACTATGTTAAACAAACTTAGGTATCACAAGAGTACCTAACTCGACATATTTATCAAAATCGGTCAACCGGAAGTAGTTTATTCGGGCATTTTTTCACTATTTACAAAGTTTCTCAAAAACGGCTCCTACGATTAATTTTTAAATAATTTCATTTACTACATTATTATGCTCTACAAGAGAGAGTAAGTGTCATGTCTGCTGAAATTATTTTTCTCTCGTGGTAAAAAATGTTTTCTTTAAGATTGCGGCCTTAATGAATTCCAGAGCAAAAGAGTATATAAGTAAAGTTGTAGAACAATAAAACCTACAACTTTTATTTCAAACTTTTTTGTACAACGCTTTGTAAAGCGTCAATAAGTGATTTTCTGTAATTTTGACGTTAACCGGAAGTAGTAGTTTATTCGGGCAATTTTTTCAATATTTTGTGAATTTCTGTCACACGATGTTTTTTAAATTTTCATTTACTACATTTATAATGCTCTAAAAGATAGGGTAAGCGTAGAGAAGCGTAAAAGATAGGGTCTGCTAAAATCTTTAGAGAGGCTGTGCTCTAGTTATAAGAAACGGTTTTTAAGATTGCAGCCTAAATATGCACTGTACACCAGAAGTAAATATAGTTATTGTTGTAAAATATTAAGAAATCTTCAACTTCTTTTTCAAAAATATTTTTGTGCAATGCTGTTTAGCGCTAATTAGTGTTATTATTAAATATTTGTTTCATAAAAATCGGATTTTCTTAATATTGCGCCTTTTACTATGTATTTTACACCAATACTCTATAAAACTAAAGTTATAGATCTTAAAAAATCTACATTTTTTAATTTAAGCATTTTTTTCTACATAGAATTGTTGAGCGTCAATGTGTGTTCTTTCGTAGTTTGAAGTTCTATAGAGGTTCATTTTCATTTTGCATCATTCATGAATAAATAAGATAGGAAATATTCATGAATAAATAAATTAGGTTATGTTTCTCATTTTTTACTAATGATTAAAGATAGGTTATATTGTTCATTATTTACATTGGCAAAATAAAATCGTGTTATTTTCTCGCACCTGATTTTTTGTAAAGTAATGGGAAAAACAAATATAAACGGGTTCAAGTTTTTGTTACACCATGTACGTTAACTTTCTATGTATTTTCTCTTACTGAAATTTTGTAAAATAATATTACTTTAGGTGTAAAATAATATTTTGAGAAAGAACAGTGGGTTACACAGAAAGAAAATATCTACGAGACTATGTAAAATTGAAATGATGAGTGTAAAATAGTTGTTGTAAGAACAAACTGGCGTTCGTGGTGTGTGTGTGTGTGTGCGCGCGCGCTAGCATATATATATATATATATATATATATATATATATATATATATATATATTTGTTTCAGAGCAAATGATTTTCTGTTACAGTTGCAGACTATTGCAGATATACATGTACTATACAAACATTGTGTAGTAGCTCACCGAATGTTAGGTTAGAAAATGTATAATTTTACAAGGTTTACTTGCGGGGAAGTGTTTAACCATGGCTTAATTAAGGAAAGAAAATTAAACTGCTTTCTCTATCCCATAGGAAATAACTTGATGCATAAACTGTATAATTAGTTAAACCTTTTTAGTACTCAATTCTAAAGACTGGTGTTCTTTACGTGAAATAAGAACAAGTCATAACATAATTGAAGTATATATACAAAACATATTCCTAAGTAAGAACCGTTTGGTCGGCTTAAAAAAAGTAAGTTCGTGAGAAAAGGCCTCTAATGACAGTATTAGTTCTTACATTTCTACTTTACAAAATCCCCATTAAGTTTTAAACACTTTTCGTAACGCTGCACCAGTATCTTTAAACCCTTTGCAAAGAAGTTTGCCGCCATAGAGTTGAAAACTACAGTCTTAACTTTCGGGGACTGGCGCTTTTGCATTTTCGCAACAGAACTTTTTTTTGTACTTTTCTTGAAACAAATAATTAGGTCGAATCCCCTTCGTGTATTTTTCGACTCATTCCTACTGCTTATTATCATGCCATCAAAAATGTTCAAATATTGTTATTTTCTGAAACACGGGAGGTTTCATTTGCGCCATGCAGGAAACACAAAATTTTCAAGAATTTTGTGAATTCGCGACGGTGCCAGTCCTGATGTCATACTTTTGGCTCATTTGTGCCGTATGTTTACACTGCATAATTCGTGTCCTCTCTTTAGACCATACAATTTTATCACAAAGGAGAGGCATGCAGTTATTGAGAGCTGCCATGAGCTATTACAGATTCTTATTTCATCTGAACCGTGTCAGATTTGATGATCGTTCCACTAGGGACGAGAGACAAAAACAGACTAGCTGTCTGGAATCAGGGAAATTTTTAACTTGTTTGGGTCAAATGCTATAAATTGTTACAGCATGAACGAATTCGGAACTGTAAAATAATGAAATACTTCATGCCTTTAGTGGCTGTTGCTCCTGGATTCAATACATACCACAAAAGCCGGCCAAACACTGTTTGAATGATATTTTAAAATAAAACACTACAAATCCCAAAAATCTGGTGTGAAACAATCCTACGACTTTCTCTCGCCAATGCTAAAAACGAACAATATAACCTAACATTAGTAAGAAAACATTAGAAATAAACAAATAAATAACCTCAAAAAACATAACCTTGTTTTAATCATGAGTGAACGACGTAAAATGAAAATTTACCTCAGTTTGGCTTAAAAATACGAAAAATCACTCTTTTCGCTAAACTAGGCCTTTGTAGAGAAAAATGCTTTAATTAAAAGTTGTAGATCTTTTAATTTCCTATAAATTTGATTATAACCTTTTGCCGTAAAATGCATACTAAAGCTGAAATCTGCCCATAACAGACAGGTGGAGTGTCAAATTATTTACACTCTATCTGTTAGTTGCAGGGCTAAAATAAATAGTTCTGTTTCTTATCACATGGTCAGCCAATTAAATGACTGAATCATTTAAGAACAGAAGAGGTAGGGGAAGTTGGGGTAATGCCGGACGGTTTTTTATTTTTGTGTAACGTACCATTCTGTTAAAAGTAAATTCATCATGTTTCAAATAGCTACATTCTTTGATTCATTCTGAAGTCATTTAAAACTATAAGAAGCAGAAAACATTATATTTTAGAAAATTGTGAGCGTTTTAAAAAATCGTTACGTGTCCGGTCTTCCCCAAGTTTTTGGGGTAAAGGCGGACAGCTGTGGGGGCATTGCCGGACAAGCCTTAATCGCTAAGTTTCACACTTCTATGAACTGGAAAATTGAATAATCATTAAAATTTAAGTTATTTAAACATATTCTAGCAGGGAAACTGTTGGAGAGGAAATAGGTTGAAGGTTTCTTTTCCATTTTCATTTCCTTTGTTAACTTCTTCCGTTTCTGCGTTGCATAGCTGTAAAGCTGACTTCCATTCATTCTCAAACTTCTGAGCATTGAAGGGCCACACACCAGCAGCCTTGAATCCATTTACAGCGTTTTGTACGTTAGTTGTTCTTTCCCATGCTACACAAAAGATTGCAGCAACGTCAAACACAGATATTGCTCTTTGATGTGTCTTCAGGAAGTTGTCACACTGTTCATAGTAGGCTTTTTTCATTGGTCCAAATACAGTTAAATCTAACGGTTGCATCCTGTGCGAACAATGAGGTGGTAATGAAACCATGATAATACCATTTTCTCTGCAAAAATTCCAGGTTGCGAGACTGCAATGATTGTGTGGTTATCAAGAATCAGGAGAGTTTTGTTGTCAGTCATTGCTCCTGAATTTAATTTAAAATGTTTCAACCATTCAACAAATAGTTCTTCATTAGTCCTTCCAGATTCGGAAACTGCATACGCTGATCCACCTGGTGCTCCATTGATTAAAACATCATTTCTTATTTTTCTACCGTATATGAAAAATGGAGGAATGTAGTGTCCAGTGGCACTCACACATGCCACTAGGGTTGTCGTTGTTCCACGCTCTGCACTCACCACTTTCCCAAGTCGCTTTGTACCTTTTAGCGCTATCACTTTTAAGAGGTTTGGAACAGTTGGCAGAGCCGTCTCATCCATGTTGTAGATTTTTGATGGAACTATGTCATGGCATTCATAAACCGATCCAAGATTTTCAAAAAAATTATGAACTTCTATTTTATTGAAACCCTATACAAGTCTGTGTAGACTTGTAGCCTCTGGTTTCCTTTGTTTCAAATCAGGGTGTCTGTTTAAAAAAGAATAAAACCAATCCCATCCAGCTGTTTTTTTCCCCTGTTAAATGGATGGTCTAGCTGCAAATATTCTGCGTGCTCATATGAGATTCGCCGCACTTCTTTTGTCGTGAGTCCATGAAAAGTATAGCTCATTTTTAAAATGTGATCCCTAAATGCCATTTCCATTTCTTTGTTAAAGGTGGTTTTTTTACCTGACGAAGGTTTCTTGAAACTGTGCGGTTTCAACCGATCGTGAAGGGTGCTTTTAGTAATAGAAAACTCCATGGAAGCTTGTCTGATCGTCATTTCATTTTTTCTAATAGCATCAAGCGCTCGATTCAAGTTCGATGTCTCCCATGTGTTTCTGTTAGTTTTAGGAACGTAGTTCCGGACCATAGTTCTGATAATAACAAACCATAATTAGATTGGGGCATTCCCGGACAAAAGTATGCATGTCCGACATTACCCCAACACAGTTCTTATCGGCTGTCCGCCAATACCCCAAGGGACGCCATTTTGATTTTTTTTAAATTGCGATGTTATCTGAGGAAAGATATTTTAGAGTCTATACTAATATTAAAGCTAATAAATGAGCGATTTTAACCATAATTTTGTTATAAATAATGAACCATAAACTTACCTAGTATACAAGTCGGAAAACTAAGTAAAATTCTAGACAAAATTGTAAAATGTAGTTTTCACTAAACTAACGAACACAAAACACGTTTCACTCTATTCACAAACAGAACAGCACCGGAAGGGAACTGTAACGGCATTTCAGACATGTCAACCTTACAAGTCGAAATTTACCGCCTGTCCGGGAATACCCCATGTCCGGCTATGCCCCAACTTCCCCTAGAGGTGTAAAAGACACTAATCAGAGTTATCTTATCTGAAAGTAATGAATTTCATTATACAGCCAGACCCTGTGGTGAATGAAGTGAAGGTGTCATTTGCAGAGTGGAAAATATGTGCTTTTCAGAGGGTTTGGCATGCTGATAAGCGTACTTTTCCACTCAGTGAGGAAGGCAATGGTAAACCACCTCACTCCTCGTTTTACTTAGTAAAACCTCTAGAGGTTCAAACCAGCCTTTTGGCTGATGACCTAAACAACAACAAAGCTGAAATCTTAAAAATACCGATTTTTTACACGTTTTCGTGAGAAGAAAGCAGAAAATCGCTTACCGTTAAACTTAGCTTTATACAAAAACATGTTTAAAACAAAAGATGTTGGATTTTAAACTCCCTACAACTTTTAATATATAATACATGTTTTCGCTAAATTTCATATTAAAGTCGCAATCTTAAAAAAACAATTTTTACGAGAAAACACCCTTTTCAAGAATTTCAGCAGACATGGCTCCTACCCTATCTTGTAGAGCATACAAAATATAGTAAATGAGGGAGTTTAAAAAAAGTCGTAGTAGCAATTTTTGAGAAAATCGCAAAAAAGTGAAAAATGACACGAGTAAACTTCTTCCGGTAGACAACTTTTGATAAAAATGTTCGTGTCGGGTCCTCTAGTGGTATCTAACTTACGTTTCAAGTTTCAAGTTCGTACAATGTTCCATTCTTGAGATATTTTGTTCGCACACACACAAACCAATAGCTAAAAACACGTTTTTTGGGTTTATGGGGTCTGAAAACGTGTAGATCAGATCCGGTGAAAACCCAATTTAGAAAAATCGACATGAAAACAATACTTACCTTCCTGTATTCATAAAGGCAAGAGAAAGTAAAAATGCAGTAATATTGTAGTGTAGTAACATTGAAATATAATATAAAATACTGCCTTGTAGTCTGTAATATTTTGTTTTTTAATAATATAATTTATGTTTTTGTAATAGTTTAAAATTTATTGTAATTTTTGGTTTTTTTGAACGCATTTTAAGAAAATTCAAAATTATTCAAATATGTATTTAACATTATTGCTTCAATAATTAGATAACAATATTGTAGTAGGTAATTGAAGTAGGTAAAGTGTTTGTAGTATTATTTTAAATATTACAAAATGTCGCAAAAATGTAACGGCGCTAGTTCTTATGTTATTTTTTTAGCGCCAGTCCCTGAAGGTTAAGTTCCTTGTCGTTTCTACACCGTTGTCCACCAAGCCACTTTTTCAAATGCAAGAAGAAGAAGTAGTCTCTGGGTCCAAGGTCGGGGCTGTATAGAGGGTGGTCAAAAAGTTCCCATCAAAAATATGGAATCTTCTTCTTTGTTATGGCTGCGGTGCGAGGGCGCGCGTTGTCGTGAAGGAGGATGCTCTAATTATTTGTTTTGTCAATTGGTTGTCATCCATTCCTTTTACAATCGTTTCCATTAATCGCTCATTTTCCTTGTACAGTTCTTCTCGACATTGTAACCTAAATTGTCTATCTGCTATTGTCTGACCCATTATCTTGCAGAGGATCTTTCTCTAAAATTGTTCTGCTTCTTTTAGTCCAGCTTTCCTCAACATTTACAGTCACTCCCCCGAGTTCCGGCTCACAAGTTTTATCACAGTATTATTGTGTATAAAAAATTATACACAATAATACTGTGATAAAACTTTTGGCTTGTCTTGAAAGTGCTTTCTTCTTATACAAGCGGTGAGTTCCTCGGAGTGCACTGGCTGAAAATGACACGTTAACATTAGACGTTAGCTCTTAGATTTTCTTCGTTTGTTGTTCGCTTGAGTTTTTCCTAGCCTGCTAAAATTCATCGGAGGTCTGTGCTGTCATAGTAATTTGTTTTAAGATTGCGGCCGTAATATGCATTATGGAGTAAAAGTGAATGGACTGAAATTGTAGAACATTTGAAAACTTCTTTTATTTCCAACAGTTTTTTGTAGAACACTTAGTTTAGCGGCAATTAATGATTTTCTGCATTTTTTCTTCAAAACCGATAAAAAAATAGGATTTTTTCTATTATTGCGGCCTTAGGATGCATTTTACGATAACAATGTATAAAATAAACGTTATAGGGAATATAAAAATGGAAAATGTTATTTTAAACGTAACTTTTTATTTTTCTCTACAGAGCCTAGTTCAGCGTAATTATTAGTGATTTTCCGTATTTTTAAGTCGAACAGTGGTCGATTTAAATTTTGAGTCAGTCACGAATAAAAGTAGATTTGTGTTTTATTTTCCATTGTTTACTAATTATTAAACGTAGGTTATAAGCATGTTTTTTATTGACTCCGGCAAAAGTAAGTCGCGTGAGCGTTTAACACCCGAGTTTTAATTTTACGTTGTTTACTTGTTGATAATAGTTGTTAGTTGGCTCCTACAGAGGGAAATGATACGAATTAAGAGGGGGGAACCTCAGTTGATTTAATAACTTTTAAGGAAATGGAAAGAGTGCTTAACAAGGCAAAGGGTCGCAAAGCAACTGGACCGGATGTCTTGAACATGGAACTACTGCAATGTGGCGGTTTGTTTTTCAGGCTGCGATTAATGCATTTGATAAATATGTGCTTGACTCAATTAAAGATCTCAGAGGACTGGAGAATTGCCACCGTCAAATCTCTGTTTAGAAAAGGAGATAGAAGCTCTTGTGATAACCACAGAGGAATCAGTTTTCTTAAAACATCATATAAGGTATACAGCATGATAATAAAAGGTAGGATGCAGATTATTGGAGAGACCTTGCTACTCGAAGAAAAGTGGCTTCAGGAAGGGGGATCATGCACTGACAATGTGTTTATCATAAAGGAAATCGTTGAGAAAACAAGAGAATTCAGTCTCGAAACTCACTTAGCTTTTGTCGATATTCAAAACGCTTTTGATACAGTGGATAGAATAACAATATGGGAAATATTGCGAGATACTGGATATCTTTCCCGTCTTATAAAAGCAGTCCAAAGTCTGTACAAAGATACCAGAGCGATAATAGCAGTGCAGAACTCAAATTCTGAAGAAGTAATTATTAGTAGATTACCGTAGTAGTTGCAGTAGTTAATAAACAAAGAAGCACTGAATAATTGGTCTACCCTTGAACATAAAAAACCATAGTTGGGTGGATTAATTTACCCACCACGAATTAAAATAAATAGTTTTTAGGTTATCAAAGTATAATTAAGGAAACTAACATTAATTTTGTAATGATATTTTTTTGTAATGAATGGGAAATAAATGAACAAATAAAAATAAATAAAATAGAGACAAGGGTGTGGTCTATCACCGACTTTGTTTAAGATTTATTTGGATGACGTGATCAGAAGATGGAAGTCTCAAATACACATTGGTATTCTCATAGGAGAAGATTGGGTTATAAACTGCCTATTATTTGCCGATGACCTGATAGTGCTACAGGAGAATGAGGATGGCCTGCAGAGAGCACTCTTCATGCTGAAAAAACGCTGCAAAGAATATAAGTAGATAGTTTTGATGAAGAAGACAAAGGTAATGACATTCAGGGGGAAGGAGCCAGTCAGAAGCAAAATTGTTAAAGATAATAATATTTTGTAACAGATATCACACTTTCAGTATCTAGGTTACAACATTGAATACCAACAGGATAAAGATGCTTACAATAAGATGCACCGATTTCAGCGTATGTGCGAAACTATCCATCGAACCTTAAATAATAGCACCAGCAAAAACATGAGGGTGAGATTTTATAAAATATTAGCAGTGCCGACCCTACTCTATGGCAGTGAAACTTGGGTGCTATCAAAGCGAGAGGAGAGTAGATAGCAAGATCTGAAATGAAATTTTTTCGACATACATATGAGTGTAGTAAAGAAGATCGCTACAAGAATACCGAGATAAGGAAAGAACTCAACATCTTCTATATAAACGAAAAGGTATCTCAGAACAGAATGCAGTGATTAGAGCATGTGAACAGAATGAGGGAGGATAGGATACCTAAGCAGACACTGGGCTATAAGCCGGAGGGCAGGAGAGAACGAGGACGCCCGAGAAAAAGATGGGCAGATTTGAGAGGTTCGGAACTGGCAGAAATGCCTAATCCTTGAAGGGCAGAAGAAGAAGAAGACATTGTTTACTCATCATTATAACTTCAGTTATATTTTTCAGTTATACAATGGGAAGAGTAAATCATGTGAATGATTCACATAATATTTTTCTTTATGAATATACAGTAAAATTCGGTTATAGCGAAATTCAAGGGACCGGCATTGTTTGTTCGTTATACCGGACGTTCATTGTAACCGAATGAGCCTATACGCCGCAATATCTATGTAGTATTATTTTATCTTACTTGCACAGCCAATTAGCGTAATAACGAGTATTATTCTAAATACTTAATTTAAGTAAACATTTTTGAATAAAAATCTTTTACATCACCTCTGCGGCCGAACAGTTAGCGACATTTAGTCGTCAGCTGTTCTAGCCATAAAAAACGCGGGTTTGATTCCCGTTAGGTCTTAACTAAGGCAATCAGGATAATACATAGGGTTAATTAGTATTTATGTAACTAACATGTAGTTATAATTACTAACACACTAATACCGTTATATTACCGTTGTAGTTGCAGTAGTTAATAAACAAAGAAGCACTCAATTGATCTACCCTTGAACATGGGAAACCATAGTTGGGCGGATTAATTTTCCCACCGGGAATTAAAATAAATAGTTTTAGATATTCAAAGTATAAAATTAAGGAAATTAACATTTATATGGAAATGATATTTTTTTGTAAGTAATGAGAAAATAAATAAATAAATACCTACAAAAATTTACCGATAACTCTCCAACGTTATCCCTTCTTACCGTAGAAATACCTGAGCAGTAATATTTTTTACGGTATTGATATACGTATCACAAAACTGTTTGCTTTTTATTTCCCTGAGAATATATTTGTCTATTTATTATTATTTGAAGGAAGTTCGTTACAACCGGATTCCATTTTCGTTATATCAGACTTTACAATGTGTTAATAACAAATAAAACCAACCAAATTCTCTATTTTCATACGTTATTACCGAACTTTCGTAATAAAACAAATTTTAGTGTATATCATTCTATAGTTAATGTTTTACAATATCTTGTACCAAATTATACTGAATGCAACAATGTTGATACTGGAATGCAACAAATCTCAGAAAATAAAATTACAATTTTAAAAATATCTGATAATCCAATTTATAAAACAGACATCCCAGTATGTACTTTAGTTCATACAATAACCAACAATCTCTGTTTTTATTCAAAGTTTGGAGTATTGCCAACATAACGGCTCCAAAATTCCTATTTCAAAATACAATACCATCTATTAATGTATTATTTAATGTTTCTATACTCCACATGAATTATACTCCACTCAAGAGAAAGGCCAGTTGAAAGTATTTTTTTCACTATTTTCTTTTTGTTTGTATTTTAAAACACAAAATCATATATATTGTTTTTTTGCACGGCTCTTTCGTTCTGTAGAGTTTGTACAAAAATTAAAACTCTCCCATTATTCGTAAAACAATTTGAAATTGGTTTACACTTTTTTTATAAACTGATAAAATTTCGATTCAGTTTATTTTATTTGTTGTGAATCCTGAGGGTTTTTCTTATTTGTCGCAATTTATTTATAAGACAAGTAGCTTCATATTATTTAAAGAAAGCCACTTCGGCTTTACTCGGATATAATTTTGTCTTATTTCAATTAATTTTTAATTAGGGTTGTAATGTTTTCTTTTTAACCTAATGTGTGTACGTTGCAATCTGTTCAATTTAGAACAATAAGCAACCCCATGACTAAATGAGATGAGGATTATATGTATATGGTGTAACTCAGGTG
This sequence comes from Catonia carolina, assembly GCA_035578175.1. Classification (NCBI taxonomy): domain Eukaryota; kingdom Metazoa; phylum Arthropoda; class Insecta; order Hemiptera; family Achilidae; genus Catonia; species Catonia carolina. Next base: position 24,821,943 of record JAQMRL010000012.1, read on the forward strand.
AAGTCTTGTACAGACCCAGGCCGACCATTCAGGAAAGAGTGTGATTAATTGAACACCAACTATCTAGTCCATCGTTAACCACATTCTTGGAAATTCAAATACGTATAAAAGTAACTAACTTTTTTAGTATTCGAACCAGGAATCTTCGTTTCCGAAAATCAGGTGTTCTACAGTCACTCATAGCGATGTATTTACCTCTAGACCAACCCAGTAGGTCAAATCTATTAAACAGTGTTGACATTTATTAACATTTAAGGGTTGATTACCCTTTTAAATCCTTTAGCGGTAAATTTTGGAAATTTTTAAGGGAATAATTTTTTAGGTGCATTATCGGTAATACCGCACCGAGTTTCAGCTATCTAACTCGTCCGGAACTTAATAAACAAAAAATATTCCTTTAAGGGTTGAATATTATTATTATTATTATTATCAATATTATTATTATTATTATTATTATTATTATTATTATTATTATTATTATAGTGCTGTTGGAATTGGTGCTGGAAAGGGAAAAATAAAGGTGAATTGTTTAGCGTTTGCTGATGATTTGGCTTTGCTGGCGAATTCTGAGGAAGAGGCGATTTCTCAAGTTGAGGATCTGAAGATAATAGCCGAGAAAGCAGGTCTGCAAATATCTTTCTCCAAAACCGAAATAATGACGAATTTGAAACAAAAAAATAAATTCATGGATACTAGATTTGGAAGAATTAAATACACAAGTAGCTTTAAATATCTTGGCGAAGTGATCAGTTCGAATGGTTAGGATAAAAAAGCTTTTCAACACAGGAAGATCATTTTTGAGAGACTAAGGTTCCTAACTAAAAATGTCTACAACAAGAAGAATCTATCCATCAACGCCAAATTTAAACACTATGATACGGTTGTCAGGCCAGTAATACTTTATGGAACTGAAACATCAAATGTACCAAATCTTGAACAGTTTTTGAGAATAGAAAGGAGAATCTTGAGAACGATACATGGCCCAAATAAAACAGACAATGGATATAGATTGAAGTCAAATGAAGATATATACAAAATAAAGAACGGTGGCGGTTTTAAAACTTTTGAAAATCTTGAGACAGCAATTCGGAAGAAAAGATTAAAATTCATAGGACACATGATGCGGATGGATCCCAATAGATTGAATAAACAACTTTTTGATAAATTCTGGAATTATAGGAATCCACCGCCATACATAAAACAAGTAAAAGAAGACCTCAATAGAATAAACATAAAGATAGAAGACTGCAGGTATAGAATAAGGTTTAGAGGGAGGATTCAAACAATAGAGTCGCTTGTGAGTGTCAGGAAGATTAGAGAAAACATGCGCTGGACGGAGGAACGAAGAGCGCAACACAGCGAGAACATGAAGCAGTATTGGAGGAGAAGGAGGGAGCCGCCAAACTAGATTGATATTAGCGTGGTCCATTGAAGGCCTGTTCGGGAAAAAAAAAAAAAAAAATCCTTTTCATGAGACAATGGCTGGTATCATGGCTGGTTGTAATTTTTAAAAAGGCTTTGACTTATGACAAAAATAATTAGTGATTTTTGTATCTCCTTGCTAAGAGGAATCGAATGACACTATTTGGTTTCCAAATTCCAACTTTAATTTTCTAATTTCTGGTTTTGGGCTACTTCCGGTCACAACCGGACTTCAAACTCAATCCAGGCCCACTAACTTTTTGTGTAGATCACGGATTCGAAAAATGTTTGTTGTTGTAGTTTCTGACTTTGATTTATTGACTTTTGGTTTTCGACCACTTCTGGTCAAAACTGGAATTTTAAACCCAGTTAAGGCTCACTATCTTTTTGTATAGATTACAAATCCGGAAACCGATTGTAACTATCTCTTGTAGTTTTTGACATCTGGGTGTAACGGATAGACAGATGGACGAAGAAAGGAAAATGATAGATGACAAATATAAAAATTGCCACCAATTACAATGATTTTACAATTAATAATAGTCTCTTACTTACAACTGATTACAGTACGAAGACCTTTTTCTAAACGTCCTTGTTAATAAGTATGCAAATACTTGCTAATACACGTAGAACTCACTTATTCATAAATGAGTCACAACTTTAAATGAACTCAACAATAACGGGCTACCGTTTTTAAATACCTATAGTGGTTGTTCATATTTAGAAAAACATATATTTTTAATACGCAACGGGAGACCCAATCTACTCTTTACCAAAAAAATCCCAAAAATAATTTTTATGATCAATAACAGGGGTAACTCATACTATCGATAATTCCTGTTCAAAACATTTAATTAACTAGCTGCTATATTTTACCGTTTATTTTTATGTTGTCTTGCCCGATATGAATACAGAGAAGGAAAGTATTTTTTACATGTCGCAATTGAGTTTTTACCGTATACACTCGTTTTCTGGCCCCCTGAACCCGAAAACCCTGTTTTAAGCGATTGGTCTGTGTGTGTGTCTATTGGTGAACAAAATATTTAAGAACGGAATGTAGTACGAAGTTGAAACTTGGAATTTAAGTCACATACCACTATATGACCCGACACAAACATTTTCATCAAAATTGGTCAACCGGAGTAGTAGTTTGTTCGTGCGCTTTTTCACGTTTTGCGATTTTCTCACAAAACGACTCCTGCCATTTCTTTAAAAATATCACTTAATTTACTACATTTTTATGCTCAACAAAATAGGGTAAGCGCATGTCTTTTGATGTTCTTGAGGGGCTGTGCTCTTGTTGGTATTTTTTCTAAGATTGTGACTTGAACAAAATGCATTTTAGAGCAAAGATGTAAGCCTATACAATCAAAGTAGTAGAACAATATTAATAACCCACAACTTTAAATTCAAAAAATTCTTGTACAACATTTAATTTAGCGAGAATTTGTAGTTTTCTATATTTTTTTCATCAATATCGGTAACAAATAGTATTTATTTAATATTGCGGCCTTAATATGGATTTTACGACAAATATGTACATAATTAAAGTTATAGAAAATAAAACAATCTACAACTTTTATTTCAATCATTTTCTTCTACAGAGCCTAGTTTAGCATCAGTTTGTGATATAGAAAATTTTTAAGTCTTAAATTAGTTAATTTAAATTTTGCATCTACTTATGATTAAAGTTTGGTAATGTTTCCATTTTATATTGTTTGCTAATGATATACTATGTTGTTTTGTAAATTACATTGTTTAAATGTAGATTATATGTTTTAATAATTACATTGGCAAGAGAAAGTTGTGTGACTGTTTCAGACCAGTTTATTTTTGTATCCGAAGCGGTGAGAAAAACTCACGTCCACTCCCTCACGATAGGGAAGTAGTGCTGGCTCAATTGAGGCGTCTTCGTCCAGTCCCAAAGAGGCCACCACCGTCTGCCAACCAAAAACCCGCCACCAGACCACTTGATCCGACTACTGCAAAAATATCCTTTACCTCTCTCGAAACTGTTTGTAGGCTATAGATAATACTACGAGTGTTATTTGGAAAGAAACTTCCAAATCACTGCAGCTAATCGAATATCAAGCGAAGATTGAAATGCGCAAGCGCACTGACTTCTGGCATGCCTTACTCGTCAAATGACGCCATTTTTATTAGTATTGTTGCAGTTTACTGTTTACAGTGTCACTTCAAAGTGTTTAAAACAATCGATCAGCCCGCCGACTGTGAGTACTGTTAGTGATTCGGTTTTTGACAAAAATGAACGTTTCAGCAGCGGATATTTGACAAATATGTGAAGTGTATGGCCCCAATGCGATGAGTGACAGGAAAGTGGGTAAGCGATTGAGTGCTTTCAAGGATAAACTGGAAAATATCCATGATGAACCGCAATCAGGTCGAACATTAGTAATCACGGAAGATTAGATCTTCTGGATGGGGGCAGATTGACCACCCACCGAACAAACCAGACTTAGCGGCAAGCAATTTTCACATGTTCTGCAACCTAAAGGAGTTCCTCAGCTGCAAGCGTTTCAACACAGATGACGAGGTTAAAGAAGCAGGACTGGTATTCTTACAAGTGGCAAACGTCTAATGACTTAAGCATACAAAAACTTGTGAAACGTTATGACAAATCTTTAAACAAATATGGAAACTATGTAAAAAAAAGAAAAACACGTGTAAGGAATTAAATATAAATAAGGTTGTGAAAAAATTGGGAATGTTTCATATTTTATAAGAAATTGGATATCCAAATCGAATAGCCTAAGTACAAGGCCTTTTTCAACCCATACCACCCCAAACAATCAATATACCGTTTTTACTTTCTCTTGACTATAGGATGGAATGTATTGTTTTTAAGTAGATTTTTTTTAAATTTAGTTTTTACCGGATATACACGTTTTCAGACCGCCTGAACCCAAAAAAACATGTTTTTAGCGATTGGTCTATCTGTGTTTCTGTGTGTGCGTGAACCAAATACCTTAGAAACGGGAAACTGTACAAGGTTAAAACTAGAAACATAAGTTAAATAACCTACCACTAGAGGACTCGACACGAACATTTTCAACAAAATCGGTCAACCGGAAATAGAAGTGTATTCGTGTCGTTTTCACTTTTTTGAGATTTTCTCAAACGATTTTTTTTAAAAATCGCCTCACTTACTTCATTTTTAAAGCTTTACAAGACAGGCTGGGCGCCATGTCTGCTGACATTTTTGGGGAGGCAGTTCCTTCGTAGAAAAAAAGTTTTATAATGATTACGGCCTAAATATGCATTGTAGCGCCAAAATGTATAAACAAAATTGTTCAAAATTTAAAAATCTACAACTTTTGTTTCAAATATTTTTTGTATAGCGCATACTTTAGCGGTAATTAGTAATCTTTGGTTTTTTTACATTAAAATCTCTAAGAAACTGGATTTTTTAAGATTTCGCCCTTATTATGCATTTTACGACAAAAGGATTTAAACAACTTAATAGAAAATTAAAATATCTACAACTTTTATTTCAAGCATTTTTCTCTACAGAGTCTAGTTTAACGTGAAAGAGTAATTTACCGTATTATTAAGCCAAGCTAAGGTTGGTTTTCATTCGGCCTCATTCACTCATGATTAAAATTAGGTTATGTTTTTGAGGTTAGTTTGTTGTTTATTTCTTATATTTTATTACTAATGTTAGTTTATACTGTTCATTACTTGCACTAACGAGAGAAAGTCATGTGAGTGTTTCACACTAGATTTTTTACAATAACCGTATTCCAACAAACATTTCTAAAAAATAATCACGAACTGCTACTACAGTATATTACAAAAACGTTTCTCAGCTCACCGGTTTCTATTTGTTCACATGCATTATTGTCTATGTTACTCTGAAAAAGTCCGCAAGGAATTACTGTAATGTGATTTGAAATTTTTTGTCATAGGCTTTAAAATCTTTTAAAAAGCCAACATTAAAAGTTCGTATTGTAATCTAATAGGACGATATTATTGATAGGGACTTCACTTGTATTATATAGATGGTGGATAAGCTACAATCGTTAGAAAGCTATTATGTTCGTTTTTAAAGCGCTTTTTCTCCTAAACGATGGAAATGAGATAAAGCGGCAACACAAAAAAAGAACGGAGAACTTCAAAAGAGATTACTATGCCACTTTTCAAATCAGGAAAATTCGATCGAGAGAAGAACCTATCTATTGTATCTTTCCTGAATTTATAAGGAAATTTCTGATAGTTTTCAAGCCGTTTCTTACGTATGACTTAACAATTCAATATTATTATAAAACTAATGTCGTTATTTCTGCAATAGCTTAATATTGAATGACGCTAAATGAAAATCAAACTCTGCTAAAATCAAAAATGCATAATAAGGGTAATCTTAAAATCTCCATCTTTCCGATTTCATTGAAAAAAATACAGAAAAACACTGACCATACTACTAACGCTAAACTAAGCGGTGCAGAAAAAGCTCTATAACTAAAAGTTGTAGGTTTTCTATTTTTATAAGTACTACATTCATTATTTTACTTATGCCGTAAAATGCATATTAAGGTTGCAACCTTAAAAAGATAAATTTCTACCGTAACAGCACAACCACCAAGAATTTCAGAGGATATCTCACTTCCTCTGTTTTGTTTTTTTAGATTATAATATGTGTACGTTAAAACTGTTTAATTTAAGAACAATAAGCATCCCCATGGTTCAATGGGATGAGAATGATTTGTCTGAAGTGTAATTGAGGGGTAGTTTTGCACACACTCAGCCCGACCATTCCTGAGAACATATTACGGTTAAATGAACTTCAACCATCAAAGTACACTGGTAATTACTGCCTATTATTCAAGTCCGTATAAAATTAAATACCTCTAAAAGGATTTGAACTAAAAGGAAATCCCTTAACTAGGATTTGAGCTATGGAATCTTCGTCTTTGTACATAACCTGTCAAAGAGCTGCGACGACTTTACCATTAGACCAACCTAGTTGGTTACCCTATCTTGTAAGAAACAAAACTTATCGAAAATGATGTAAATTTTATAAAAAATGTAAAAGCCGTTTTTGGGAAAGTTACAACAAATTAAATAATCACATGAGTAAAATGCTAATTTGATTTTACCGATTTTGATGAACATTTTTGTTTCGGTCCCCATTGTGGTACCTAACTTAAATTTTAAGTTTCAACTTCATACAACCTTTCGTCCGTAAAATAATTTGTTTATACATAGACCAATAGGTAAAAGCATGTTTATTCTTCGTTGAGTGGTCCTAAAAACGTGTATTTCCGGTGAAAACTCGAATTCAAAAAATTGATGTGTTTGTAACAAAAATATAAAATAAGCACAAAAATATGTAAGTTAAATGTGGCAAATTTAATCAAAATCGTAGGAGCTATTTCTGAGAAAATTGCAAAAATGTGAAAAATACAAGGATAAACAGCAAATTTTCGTCGACCGATTTTGATGAGAAACTTTGCATTGGGTCACATACCCAATGCAAACCTAACTAATTAGTGAGACCTAACGTCAGTTTGAAGTTTAACATTTGTACGATAATCCGTTCTTGAGATAACACACACTCACACTCACACACACACACATACACACCCACACACACACACACACAGCTCAATCGCTAAAAACATGTTTTTTAGGTTCTCAGGGCTGAAAACTCGGATTTCGAAAAATTGACATAAAAACAATAGTTCCTTCTCAATATGTTCATATAGGGCAAGAGGAAGTAAAAAAATACAGCCTTGACGCAAGTTACTTATGGTACGCCCAAACAATATTAGGTACTCTTAAAATCAAATTCTGAACTTCAACAAATGCGCAAGCGTCTCCTCATTTCATTGCGATTCTTGTATTTGTGCAATGTCGGAAGAATGTAAAACAAGATTGTGAAAAAGAAGAAGTTGTTTAGTAAGTTTAAAACGTATCAAATGTGGGACGCAGATTATTAATGCGCTGGCACGACGATTTTGATTTTAATATTGTATAACACTGAATAAGTTGTTCTACTTACGCGTCTCGTTCAGTTTTCTCGTTAATTAGATTTGGGATCCAATTATTCACATTAAAAAAATAACGAAAAGAACAATTTGTAGAATGGTAGGCTACAGTTATTTAGTTGTTGCTACATAAGTAAATCTTTTCGATCAGTGAATTCGATCAAGTAAATTCGATTAGTAAAAATTTTGAAAAAATAAAATTTAACATTACACAATTCTATAGAAGTTTTCATAGTATTTTAAGGTTTCTAAATACATCAAAAGTGAAATAAAATTAATATTAACATTTTAATAAAATTTTAAAATTATAATTTGAACATTTCTGGGAAGCAATGATGTGAGTTCATCTTAGGTTCGTATAAATTTGGAAAATTAAAAAAATTGAGATAAAACATAAACAGAAAGAACATTTCAAAATATTATTATTAACTTATTATATCGCTACCACTGTGACGTTGTGTTACTTTTCTCTTATTTAACTATTTATTTTAGTAATTCATGTAAGCACGTTCCACTGTGGTCGTCTTATAAGTATTTATAAAATATTTTAATATTAATATATTTTATTTCTGTAGTCGCTGTTTGTTGTTTAGGTCATCAGCCGAAAGTCTGGTTTGAACTGCCAGAGGCTTTACTAAGTACATAAATAGTTAAACAATGCCATTATTTTAATAAAGAGCTTACCATTTCTGAGTCTTTCGGTCAGCCTAGTCAGTCAGCTAGTAAAGGTCACTATTAATTGTTAAGCAACACTGGTTGGGCAAGCAACTTTGTATGGTGGCCACCTGAGGGCCATTCCAGAACAAACTCCACTAGGGGGGCAGGTACCTGTTCAAATAAATTCCTTCCGAATCACATAAGAAAAACGAAAAAGCAGTGTTAAAATTGGGTGGTTGCCAATAAAGTGCAGTACCCGATTACGAATAAAAAGCTAAAAAACAAACAATTTTTCTAGATTAAATTTTTATAATGGAAACATTTGATTTTATTTTGCTGTACTTGTATTGACACAAAATAACTTTTATTTTGAAAAAGTCAATATTATATTTTGTATAACATATATATCTAGGTACTAGATAAAGTACCCGTTCTTCGAACGGTTTTCTTGGTGCCATGGACGGTCGGTTGGGGTACCGGGGTACCGTGTTGGGGTATCCGTGTCAGGTCTGATATTCTTTAACTATTCAATGTTACCTTCTGTCTGTCCATAACTTAATGTCCTTCCGCAGAGAGGAGCAGAATCGGCCCACTACTAGCCTTCCCAATAACACTTCATTATGCACTACTACTAACTGGTACACTGGACTTGGAACAATAAGTGTTATTGAGAAGGCTAGTAGCGAGCCGATTCTGCTCCTCTCTGCGGGAGGCCATCAAGTGATAGACAAACAGTACCTCCTTCCAAAGTCAGCATTATTATTAATGGAAAAAAAAATAGTTGAACCTACAGTAAAAGCGAGATCTTGGTATTTTTAAATTAAGACATGCAGCGCTTTATTATTTTCATAATAAATGAAAGGCAAATCACAATAGGATCAGCACGATGGTGACAACTATTAAGACGACAATGTAACAATGTAACCGACAATGGATGTATAGGATACTGGTGGAATGGGTAGAAAGTTAATTGACTGAATGAATACGGGTTTTGCCGGTGCGTAGGCCTATGTTTATAGTTCTGTTTATTTTCTATGCCAATATTCTAAAAATACTGATATGTTTATTTTCTTAATTGGTAATATTTCCGTTATTATGCATGAAAATGAAAAACTTTACATAATCTAACTTATTTATCTCTAAACGTTTCGTAATTTCGATTATACAACGTTTTTTGATACATTGACTTACAATGGAGATATTCATAGTTTTTTGTTTACCCCTCTCTCTGAACTCTCCTATCCTTTTGTGATGATAAAACAAATTATAGCCTATTTTCATTTCGATTATGTCCAGCACCTAAATGCCCGAAATTCATTTAATTCGGTTCAGCGGTTCTTGCGTGATGCCGTAATCAGACACACAGACGAAAATTCAGCTGAATTTATATTCGATGTTTACTTGGTAGATCTGAAGTAAAAACAAAATGTGATTTTGAAAAATTGTACAGACAAAATCACAATATTATTTGTATAGATATAGAGAGAGTAGGCCTATATTTATGTAAAATTTTGAAATTGATAAAGTTTAGAATAATTTGATTTAATGTGATATTTTAATATCATTAATTATTCTTGTAAGTCTTAAGTAAAATAAATCAACGTTCGCTCAACTTCTTCAATTCAACCTTTCACAAATGCAGTAGTTATCGGATACAGTAACCTCCAAGGGACCGGCCAGTTCAGGCCTCTGTAAGCGACAGTCATTGTAACCGATGTGTAGCGGTCGTCAGTATTAAAGACCTTTTCATCCAAATATCACTTTCCTAACTTAAGCCACACATTTTGTAACCATTCGTGAGGAACACTTGCATATTCAGCAGTGACCTTTCCACTTTTAATACCGTGCCGTTGCCGAAAACGTTGTACCCAAGCTAGTGAAACAGGTTGTTGTCCAAATTTTTCAGAAAAAACTTTGGCCTCTGTTGTAGAAAAGGTCTAGATACGGTCATGTTGTATTAGCCCGTTGCGAAGTTAACAAATTTAAAAGAGCTTTTTCTACGTGTTTTTTGACCAAGTTGAAAACGCTTCGACTTCTTTTTACCTTCGTCAAAACTATTCTAAATTTTATCCCTGTTTTTCCAAATTGCGGGTATTTAGGAGTGTTTAACGTTGAACACCCTCGCAATATCCCCGTTCGTTTCAACGTTTTCCAAACGCCAAATAATGTGCGCTTTCTTCATCGTTGTAAAATGTCTACACGATGAAGCCATATTTATGTACAATGCAAATTAACACAGGTAAACTTGATTGTTGTTGTTAAGGTCATCAGCCGAAAGGCTGGTTTGAACCTCTAAAGGTTTTACTTACTAAAATGAGGAGTGAGGTGGTTTACAATTACCTTCCTCACTGAGAGGAAAAATATGTTTATCAGCATGTCGAGCTCTCTGAAAAGCATCTACTTTTCACCCTGTAAATGACACATTCACTTCATTCACCACAGGGTCGGGCTGTGTAATGAAATTCATTACTTTCAGAGAAGGTAAATCTGTCTAGTGTCTTTTACACCTTCACCTCTTCTATTCTTAAATGCATCAGTCATATAACTGGCTGACCATGTGATATGAAACAGAACTCTTTTTTGAAGATATGAACTAAAATTTTGTGCTATATTTAAGACAAAAATGAAAGAATATTAGTAATCAAATTTACGACACAATTTACTGTAAGTGCTCCTTGAGGCTAACGTTATAAAGAAAAAAACACGTTACAACTAGACAAAGCAATGGATAACACGCTGACTTATACTGTAAGAGATAACTGGCATAGTAAATTGAAATAGTTTCATTAAAACTGGTTTCTGATTTCAACTGATGTCCACTGTAAACGATTTATATTTATTTTAACATTGGGCGTAATAGCGTATCAACCTTTCAACTGAATATTGGTCACACTAACCAATAGGTCATTGTATCCGAAGTCACTGTATGTTATAACCAAGGTAAATCTTAAATGGCAATGGTTTTTACAATGATTAGCTAGTTCTGCATTTAGGCCTACCATTTTTAGTACCGCTTTTAGAGTTACCGTGTCTACATTCATAAGTTGACAGAAAATGCTCGAATTCAGGTCTTACATAAATAACAATGAGGAGTCTAGTATCAAAACCAGCTACATCCAAAAAAATGTTTGTTCGTTTCTGGTTTTTTCAAAGTTATGAACAATAGTAAATAGGAGGAAATAATAGAATAGTAAATAGGAGAGTCTGCATCAAAACGATCCATATCTTATGAAAATGCCCAAAAAAATGCTGAAGTTATTTTCAAAACTAGCCACATCCATACTTACAGAAATAACCAGAGGGTACGCTAGTGCACTTCTGTGGTGAACTAAATTATATTCGATCAAAAACAATGTAGTTTTGTAGTTAATGCAGTTATGTTAAGACAATTTTTTACAACATAATTTTATTTTGTTATTATGACTATTCAAGTGATTATTTTTAATTCCTTGAAAAATATCGATTTTGAACCATTTAGTTTTTGTACAACACAGTACTCAATGAAAAGTGTATTTTTGTATAGTTTATAGTTAAGAGTAGTTACTTTATTAAATTAGTTGAAATTATCAAAATCATTGCGCATTTTAATAAAAAAAAAACATGTTTTTTACAAAAAAAATAGTAAACTTTTGTTTCAAAACTAGCCAAGTCCCCGAATGAGTTTCAAAACCATCCACATTCAAAAGAAAATTACTTTTCCTAATTTTTGAAAAGATATATTATTATTTTTAAACATATTGATGTGGGATTTAATACTTATAACTTGAACTATTTAGCAAGACAGTAGATACTGCAGTTTAAATTTTAAGTTTTTTGCTTTCCTGAAAAATTTTATGAAATGGATGTGGATGATTTTGATACTGGACCCCTCACATGTAGTATTTGTTTCCATTTAACTGGACGACTATACATTAAAATGATTGTACATTTTATCATTGGTTATTCTTTACTACAGTATGAGAGAGTTTTAAAGGTTCAACAGCTTTCTTCATTAATGATGTGTTAAAATGATCGCCATGTTCATACATCTTTAATGAAGTTGTTTTCATGCTTATTTCATTTTTTAATTATATTCATAACATTCAACGTAAATTTAAGATATTTTAGTACATTCTTCAAAAACTTTCATAGGAATTAACTTAAAGAATAATATCTTTTACTTTGTCAATTAATTTTGAAATACTATCATTAGGGCTAACAATCAAAATTTATTAATAATCATACTTTTAGTTTGTCAAACACAACTGATTTATTATTGACGTCATCACGCTTCTAATCGTTGTTCCGAGTATTTAATATTTTCATAAAAATAATGTCGTTTGTAATTGATGGGAAAAATATTGTGTTGTTATAGAAATATTTATTTTGCTTTCAATTGTTGCATTTTTACTTTGTCTTGCCTATATGCATAAGTAGGAAGGAAAGTATTGTTTTCATGTCGATTTTTCGAAATCGAGTTTTCACCAGATCTACACGTTTTCAGACCCCCTAAACCCCAAAAACATGTTTTTAGAGATTGGTCTTTGTGTGTGTGTGTGTGTGTGTGTGTAGTGTGTGCATGTGTGTGTGTGTGTGTGTATGTGTGTGTGTGTGTGTGTGTGTGTAAATGAAATATTTTAAAAACGGTACATTGTATTAAGTTGAAACTTGAAACTAAAGTTAGGTAACAACCGAGTACCCGACACAAACATTTTCATCAAAATCGGTCAATCGGAAGTGGTAGGCTACTTTATTCGTGTAATTTATCACTTTTTGCCATTTTCTCAAAAACGGCTTCCATGTTTTTATTTAAATCTCATTGACTACATATTTTTTTATGCTCTACAAGACAGGGTAAACGACATGTCTGCTGAAATTCTAGGGGAGGCTATGCTCTCGTAGAAACTATATTTTTTAATATTGCGGCCTTAATATGCATTTTAGAGCAAAAGTAGAAAACTGTATAAAAGTGTATGAAAGTGTATGAAAGTGTATAAAAGTGTATAAAAGTGTATGAAAGTGTATGAAAGTGTATGAAAGTGTATGAAAGTGTATAAAAGTGTATGAAAGTGTATGAAAGTTTATAAATGAGTATAAAATGTGTATGGAGTGTAAAAAAGCGTATAAATTGTAAAAAGTGTATACAAGGGTAAATAGTGTATAAAAGTGTATAGATACTGAAGTCACGAGATTGCCTTTTGCAATTGGGTTTGAGGAAGGGAAGTGAAAATATGACAGTGCTGCTAACCTCAACAGTGTGACACTACTCGTACATTTTATTGTTATTGTTGTAACTAAATAATAGCTAGCGCCATCTAGTGTATATAATGTGTACCTACCTGTCATTTTTACAAATAAAAGTCAGTCTGTTTTCAACTACTATCCATGCGTTTTATTAGGTTATGGGCCCAGGTATAATTCGCGATATAGTCAAGTTATATTTCGGATTATTTACTTTTTGTGGACTATCAGTGCGCCGTTACACGTGAAATATAAAATAACGGTGGAAATCGCTATATTGTTCCTGTATTTCCGAGTGTCTGTTGGCTGTTAGTTACCGCGTGCAAAATGGCCGGTAGCTACATTGTTAACGTGCCGAAGCTAAAAGGTAGAGAAAACTACGACGAGTGGGCGTTTGCTGCTGAAAACTTTTTGATGTTAGACGGAGTGGATATTCATAAGCAAGAATCGACTGATGGAAGTTCTGTGGAAGAAAAGAAGGTGAAGGCAAAACTCATCATGACAATAGATTCGTCCATCTACGTTCACATCAAAAACGAGCAAACAGTTCAAGGTGTTTGGAAGCGCTTGAAGTCTCTTTACGATGATTCCGGCTTTACGCGTCGCATCAGCCTACTTCGTCAGCTGATTTCAATTCGATTGGAAGATTGCGAATCGATGGGAGCCTACGTTACGCAAATTGTAGATACCGCACAAAAATTAAAAGGTACCGGTTTCCAGATAACTGATGAGTGGATTGGGTCATTGTTATTGGCGGGGCTGACAGAAAGATTCGCTCCTATGATCATGGCCATTGAACACTCAGGAATCACTATCAGTACGGACGTCATCAAATCAAAATTATTAGACATGAGTTCGGAAGTCGACAGCCATAACGGAACGAACAACGCTTTTTTGTCTAAAGTTTGGCAGCAGCGGAATAAGAAAAGTGGCAACACTGATACGAAGTCAAAAAAGGCGTCATCGACGAAATCTGTCAAAACGATACGCTGTTACAAATGTAAACAACTCGGACATTACATGAATAAATGTCCAAATAATCAAAATAAAAGTGAAACAAACGCTTTTAGTGCTATATTCATGAATAGTGCCTTTCATAAATCAGATTGGTACGTAGATTCAGGGGCAAGTTCGCACATGATAACAGATCAGAGTTGTTTACAAAATGTTAGACTCGACCACAAAGTAAAGGACATAGTAGTCGCAAATAAAGAAACAGTACCAGTAATTTGCTCAGGAAATACGATGATTACAACCATAGTTGATAATTCTGAGTTCGACATTATAGTCAAGGATGTATTGTGTGTCCCTAACCTATCAACCAATTTGCTATCGGTAAGTCAACTTATTCGAAATGGGAACAAAGTTAATTTCGAAGAAGAAGTTTGCTGCATACGCAATAGACAGGATGTACTGATTGGAAAGGCGAATTTGGTTAATGGAGTGTACAAATTGGATATCAAGTCAGAAAGTTTGGTAGCGTGCTCAGCTACAACTTTGACAAGTGAGATATGGCACCGGAGGCTAGGACACATTAATAGCAAGGACCTGAATACTATGAGAAATGGCGCTGTAGAGGTGATATCATACATTGATAAAGCAGAAATTGATAAATCTAACTGCATCACATGTTGTGAGGGTAAGCAGGCTAGATTACCTTTTTCTCACAAAGGTAAAAGGTGTGAAAATGTGCTTGAAATTGTTCATGCGGATCTATGCGGACCGATGGAACAGGTCTCATTGGGACAAGCAAGATATTTTTTGCTTTTTGTTGATGATTGTAGCAGAATGGCATTTGTCTACTTCCTCAAGGCCAAAAATCAAGCTTTGAAGTATTTCAAGGAGTTTAAAGTTCTTGTTGAGACTCAAACAGGAAAGAAATTGAAGACTTTAAGAACAGATAATGGCGGAGAATTTTGTTCTGCAGAATTTGAAGATTATTTAAAGAAGAATGGAATTGTGCATCAAACTACAAACCCGTACACGCCAGAACAAAATGGTTTATGCGAACGTCTAAACAGGACAGTTGTGGAGAGAGCTCGATGTCTATTGTTCGAAGCCAATCTAGAGAAAAGATTTTGGGCAGAGGCAATAAATACTGCTGTCTATTTGAGAAATAGAACGCTAGCTTCGGGATTACAAAAGACACCGTATGAGCTGTGGAGCGGGAAGAAGCCAGACCTCAGCCATGTTCGAATATTCGGTAGTCCAGCAATGGTCCATATTCCAAAAATAAAGAGGACTAAATGGGATAAAAAGGCAGAAGAGTACATCATGATTTGTTATGCAGACAACACTAAAGGCTATAGGCTGTACAATCCGAAAACAAAGAGTATTACCACCAGCAGAGATGTTATTGTTATGGAGAAAATGAAAAACTCAGATATGATACAAGCAGTGGTGGAAGATACTGTGCCAGTTGTTCAGCAGGAAGAAAGTGTAGAAAGTGAAACCGTGGACCCCTTCGACACAACCTTGACTTCTGAAAGAGATAGCTCAAACACAATAAATGATGAAACATATTTCCCGGACGAGACTGCAAGTACATCAAGTTCAGAGGAGTTCAGTGACAGTAGGTCTATGCAAGATGCAACTGAAAATGAGACACTTGTTGAGACAGAGGTTGCTGGCACAGAAAAGAGACAAAGAAGAGTTCCAGATCGGTATGGATATAGTAACATGTGTAAAAATAATGAAGATTTGGATGAAGACAGTCTTACATATGAGGAGGTAATGAATGGACCTGAACGAGAGCAGTGGTGCAACGCGATGGAAGAAGAGCTTAAATCCTTTCATGAAAATGAAGCTTGGGAGATTGTGAACAAACCAAGTGATGCTAAGGTAGTGCAGTGTCGGTGGGTGTATAAAAAGAAGTTAAACATTGACAATACAGTGCGTTACAGAGCAAGATTAGTGGCGAAAGGTTATACACAGAGGGAAGGCATAGACTACAAAGAGACCTTCTCACCAGTGCTAAAGTATTCCACATTAAAACTGTTATTTGCCTTAAGTGTAAAACTAGATCTTAACATCACACATTTAGATGTAACTACAGCTTTCTTGAATGGCCGCTTAGATGAAACAGTTTATATGGAGTTACCACAGAATTTTAAATGTGATTCTAATCAAAATAAAATTTTAAAATTGAAAAGGGCCATATATGGGTTGAAGCAGTCGGCTAGAGCTTGGAATAAGGAAGTTGATGTTTGTTTACAACAGTTAGGCTATAAAAAGTCCTTGTATGAGCATTGTTTGTATACAAAAACAACTGAAAATTGTAAAACTTTTGTTGCATTGTTTGTTGACGACTTTTTCTTGTTTTCTAATTGTAATAAAGAAGTAGAATACTTAAAAAGTGAGTTAAGTAAGAGATTTAAATTAAAAGACCTAGGTCAATTAAGACAGTGTCTAGGTATGGATATTAAGATACAGAAGGATTGTATTTTTATAAGTCAAGAGAGCTTTATTGATAAATTAGTATCTAAATTTGGTCTGGAGAAATGTAAAAATGTAGAAACCCCTATGGAAGTTAATCTTAAATTACAGAAGGGAGAAAATTCGAATTCTAAATTTCCTTATCAACAATTAATAGGGAGTTTAATGTATCTGTCAATTTTGACTAGACCAGACATTTCATATTGTATAAGTTATCTCAGTCAATTCAATAATTGTAATACAGAGACTCATTATAAACATGCTAAGAGAGTATTGAAATATTTGTATAGTACAAAGTCATTTGGGCTAAAATATGTTAAAAATAATTCAGATTTGATGGGTTATGCTGATGCTGATTGGGCATCTGATAATTTAGAACATAAATCCTACACAGGATATTGTTTTATATATTCAGATTGTATAGTGTCACATGAAAGTAGGAAGCAACAGACGGTGGCTTTATCAAGCACCGAGGCTGAGTATATGGCTGCCTGTGAAGCTACCAAGGAGGCTATTCATCTCAGAAATTTATTACACGAGCTAACAAATAGACAAAATAATGTGCCTGTAACAATTTATACTGACAGTCAAAGTGCTCAAAAACTTACTGAAAATTCTGTATATCACCGTCGTACTAAACACATTGATGTAAAATTTCATTTTATAAGGGAAGCAGTAGGCAAAAGATATGTTAAATTAGAATATTTGAGAAGTTCTGAAATGCCTGCTGACTTATTGACCAAAAGTTTGTCCAAAATTAAACATTATTATTTTGTTAAAAAGATGGGTGTTGTAAAACTAGATAAATAGTCTATAAAGTGTTTGTTTCTTTATATAGGTATTTTAGTATTATTTAGTTAAGTGGTGGTATTGTTATTGTTGTAACTAAATAATAGCTAGCGCCATCTAGTGTATATAATGTGTACCTACCTGTCATTTTTACAAATAAAAGTCAGTCTGTTTTCAACTACTATCCATGCGTTTTATTACATTTCACTACCGGGCAGTTTCTACATACATTTATGTAAGCTGCGGTTTAAGTATAAGAAATAAATCTTACCTGTAATACTGCCTATAGCTTAATTACACGACTAGCAATGTTTGATTTACTGTAATTACCAGCTCTACCTTATTCCATTGGAAAAACTTTTCTACGAAAGAATCGCCTTCTTTACGATCGCTGTCACCGGCGTCTTCACTATCAGCTTCACTAGTCTACCTAACCACTTCCTTTTTTTACCAGGTGTCAACAAAACTGTTGAAAAATAGCTTCTTTACGTATTTAATTTCCTTCTTTATTTTTCGAATTGTGGAAGGAGAAACACCACCGTAGTTTGCCACTCGCTCATGGCTTTTGTTAAGAGGCATTGAAAGGCATTTTTGTTTAGTTCAACTTCACAGCATTTTATTACACTGCATATTAGATTTCGTTCAGTACTGTGAATAGTCTGCTCATATTTTCGAGAAACTAACATTTCTGTTTACCGTAACAAACAGTTATATTCGTACCGCTAACTTGTAACAAATTAATTTCTTTAAAAATATAGAGCAGAAAACATGTAGCTTCTTTATAGCATATAAGAAAAAATACGGGCTCTCAGGGATAGCTAAGTAATTAGAGCACTGACGCGTAAAAATAGACTTCCTTGGTTCGAGGTCCGTTAGGGTGTGTTACTTTATCCTGTAGTTAAATTAAAATTTTAATTAATCACTGCAACATTCCGGTTTAGTCTATATCAGTGATGTGTAGACTGAAATTAAATAATTACAGGAAAGTTTTTAAAGTTAATTAAAATAATAAACAAAATTTGGCCTACGCACAATAGGTCTGTAGGCCTACATGAAAAATTTGAACAGAATTTGACTTTGCAATGTCCTTTATCTCATATAGCGTTAATTTTATACCACGTGAGGTGACTTAAGACGTTTCTGGAAGCTCTTTTTGCAGCCCGAAACCTCAGCATTCGCTCACTGAAGGCTTTTCTCCTTTTTTCTGTTTTTGCTCTTCATGAAAGTCCATAATTAGTTGTCTGAATTTGGATCAGTTTATTAAGGTTTCTCGGTTTATTCCGGATTCTTTAATATCCTTTCTGACTTCTTTAAACCATTTATCCAACACCTTAGGTTTATTGTTTAGTTTCTTAAAAATTTGTTTTCGACCAGTTGTCATCCATTCTATAAAATTTTAGTCTTCTCTTTCCTATCGTTTCCATTAATCGTTCATTTTCCTTGTAGTAATGTATAATATTAATATTTTTTGTCCAAAATTCTCTTACTACTGGGTGTCTTAGGTCCTAAAGGTTATTCAGCTCGGACTCAGAAGCACTTTATTCAACAACAAACTTTGTTGCCTCAGCTTTCGCAAACCAACCCGGACCAAGCGGCATTCTAGCGAGCAGACACATAGCCACGACTAGACCGATGTGCACCTGCCAGAACGCACTACCTATGGCGTTTCAGTCAACCGCCTCTAAAAACTTCAACACACTGGCACCAGGGATGCCCTACGGACGGGCTAAACTTATACCACTGGGAAAAAGCCTACCACCACCGGTAGGAATACCCACGTTTTGCTGTCTGAATTCAGAGGTAGGATCCACGAAGATCCCGACCTGTTCATAAAAAGTTGCTAACTGATTCTAAGACAACAGCAGCTACAACCATACGCGTGGGAACCTCTGATAAAAACACAGTTTAAAGATGACGCTGCACTATGGTGGCAGGAATACAGGGAGCTCATGTACGATTTAGACCACCTACAAACTCGCCTACAAGCCTGATTCACAAGGACCAGTCGTATCGCAGAACCCCACAAAGAATTTTACGGCAACGAGCGAAACCGTTTGGCGGTCCTTACTAATGATCGTAATTCAGGTATTAACTGATAAGTAAGCAAGGTGATTATGTCTTCATCCCTCATTTTAGCGTTTAGTCGTTGTTATAGCTACAGTTTTTGCTTTAGGAACTATTCATTGAACTAGTTTTGCCATTTTCGTTACCGTAAAAGTCAAATTCTGTTGAAATGTTTTATGTACAGACCTATAGTATAGTGTGTACAGTGCATAGGCCTAATTTTGTTCTGTATTTTAAGTAACTTCTTAATAACTTTTCTATAATAATTTATTTTTAGTGTATACGTCGCTGATTTAGACTAAAAATTAGACTTGTGGATTCCTTTTGGAATCCGGAAAGTTATAAAATAAAACGTTATTACGCCTAGAAAACCCTTCGAGAGTTTCCACCTTTTTTATTAGTTTTAAATTGTTCTCTTTTAATTCCTGACACTGGTTCTCTAATTTTTCTATTTTTAAATTACTAACTTTTACAGACTCAGTAACCACTTTTAAAATATTTTTTATTTCATTTAAGTCAGTTTTTATTGCTTCAAATGATTCTTATTAGGACCACAAATCATTAACGGTAATCTCAGGAAAATCCGGGCCCGGATTAGGTTCTACGCCACCTATTTAAAGAAACGTTCTTATTACTATTGGAACCAAGATACTAAAAGTCACAGCACCAAAATCTGAAATTTTAGAGACCGAAAATCTATTTTAGCCAAATATTTCCTTGAATAAAACATGCCGATACTCGCACGGTACGCACTTACGTCTTCATTCTAATAGTACAATTTTAACGTTAACGTAGTGATAACAATGGAAAAGATAAATACTTCGAACGGTACGCTGGCCAACAAGCAACTCCGACTCAAGGAAATAATCGCCGACCTTCACCCGCTGCATATACGAATACCACCTGGCCTCTCGTTTTACAAAATGAAGCTCACCAAGCTTGGATTAAGAACCGTGCTATACCAAGATAACCCGGACGGAAAGGATGTGATCGCTTACGTCAGCGTTCCGGTTTGAAAATAAATAATTTCTTTTTAATTTTCTGGTTCTTAGTTTTATGTCATTTAAAAGATTAAACATGAAATGAAACTAAAATTCTGTAACGAAGGGTAGACTTGAGAGGGCTATAATGTAGGCTTATGTACGTTGGATGAAAACACTCAGTCGTGAGTGCTTCTGTTAAAAATTACGATGATAATTCGAGGGAAGGTCATTACAAGGTCATCTTCTGTTTTCTGATCGCTACTAAATGCCGATGTTTGATTTACTTAACAATTAAAGTACTCACCACGTTGGTGTAGAACTATGGTTCTCGGTTTGTATCCGGGAATGCAATGTATGTGTCCTTGTGTGCCCAATGTGTGGGAATTGTGTGTGTCCTTGGTGAAATGGAAGAAATACAAGGTCCTCTAATAGTGAATGAAAATTATTTTTAACGGTTTTTTGGTTTGTGTCCTCACTTCGGTAGCTAAATACTATGGTTAAAAATACTATGGTCGATGGCTAAAAAGTTACGATAGCCCAAAATTTGACCATTCGGGATGCATATGAAAATTTTTACAATACAGTTATGCATACAATTTTCAAAAACCTGATTAATTAATGATGTCTTCGGAACGTGTGGTTTGTGCTTTTGTCCTCGGAATGTACCCGTTGCAAACCTCTCTCTCTCTCTCTCTGTGTGTGTGTGTGTGTGTGTGTGTGTGTGTGTGTGTGTGTGGACAGAATATCTCAAGAACGGAATATCGTACGAACTTAAAACTTAAGTTAGATACTACTACCGAACCCAACACGAACATTTTCCTCAATCAGTCAACCGGAAGTAGTAGTTTATCAGTGTAATTTTTCAATTTTTTGCGATTTTCTCAAAAAAAATTCCGGAAGGCTTCTTTTGAAAGGGTCTTCAGTTGCTTTGTCGTAAATATCTCAATGTCGGGAATGATGTCAAAAATACTTTTTTGTAGAAAAGGAATCTTTCTACAGCCAAAACATTTTCGGGTCAGGAGCAAGATATGACACAGCGTGTTGTAGTAATGAAGGAGGAAGCCATTGTTCCAATTTTCTGGCCTCTTTCTGCGTACGTAATATCGCAAACGTTCCAGCATCCCCTTATAATATTTAGACGTTACAATTGTTATCTCTGAAACAAACTCTGATCGCTCAATGCCCTCTTTATAACAAAACAAAATGAACAAAACCCTTATGTTCAACTTTGACTGACGTGTGTTATTAGGGCAAGGAGAGAACTTATTTTCCTTCGTGAAGCGTAAGTGCAATTGCTAATGTCGTTTGAAGAGAGATAATAAAAGAATTTGATAAATCCAGGGTATAAATTTTTTTAGCTCATCTTAAACAGCGGAGTAAATTGAAGTACTAATAAAAATGTAAATACCGTCTCTGTAATAAAATATAATAAAAACAATAAAAACGTCATCAACTTGAACTGTAAGGTCATTAAATTATTTAAAAGTAATTAAATAAACCATATTCTTAGGGATTATTTAAGTCTGCGGAATTAAATTTATATCAATTTATGTATTTCATCAGCAATGCCGATATTTTAGTATTTTAATCGATGAATTAAAAACCGTATTTAAATTATAGAAGCTATAAATGTTGCGGGGAAATGAAATATCTTTCAACTAAAGGATACACCCATTCCAGATTTTATACGTCGTTATTTTCTTGTAATCCATCTGTACTGAACTCTGTTAAGTAGGGCATTGTAACCATATTCATGTACGGATAGCATAATCTCATATTTTTGAATCTCCGAAATCGGAAAATTGATGATTGATGAAAAGAAATTTCAAAAATTTCCCTTGGAATCTATTCCAAAGAAATGTGACCACGTGCTAGGGTGTGCGGTCGTTTTTTATATATATAGATTATTTATATATATATATATATATATATATATATATATATATATATATATGCAGTTAGTTTAAAATTAAAAACTAATAATATTAATAAAAAACACCTTTTTATTTTCTCTTGCCCAATATGAATTTTTTCTCATATAGGGCCAATGTTAGACCATTTCACGTGACTAGACGTTTCTGGACGCTCGTTTTGCAGACCACAATCTCGGCATTCGTCACTGTATGATGTTCTTCTTTCTTCTGTCCGACCGGTGTTTTATTTTTGCTCTTCCATAATGCGGTGTAAAGTAACATGAAGATTAAAAATGTTGGGATATAGTAACGTCTCTCTAGCCGATTTAGCTCTATGGTTGTAAGCCATAGGCTCTCCTCTTCAGTTCTGTAGAGCAGATGATCTATGTATTCAAAGCAACCACGTGGAGGTCGCACCTCGAAATATGGACCATACCGACCATCCTTGACAGAAGAATTTGCCGGCTCTGATCTCTCAAAACTCTTTTCAGTGCAGAAGAACGAGCCCCCTAATTGACTATATACAGAATAAAGTGAAATAACTAGTTTTCACCGGATATACTAATTTTTAGGCCAAACAAAAAAAAACATGTGTTTAGCGATTGTTTTGTGTGTAAGTGAGAATAATTATTAGTTTAAGATTTTTTGCATTTTTCCACTTTTTGCGGTTTTTTCAAAAACGTTCAGAGTTCAGTGTACTTATTGAACATAGCGAAAGGTTGTTTAAGTTAATTTTTTAAATTATTGGCGAGTGATTCAATGACAAGTCAGAACAGGATCAAATTGAAAATAATTTTGTGACATATTTTTGTGAAATAAAGAAGATCAAAAGATCTGGTACCTTACTGAGATCAGTTGGCCAGTAAAGTGGTCCATATGGTGACATAATTTCAAAATTATAACCTGTTATAGCCCGATAAAGTTGACATTCTCTAGGTGTAGTCAACCTGGAATCCCAATAAATATTTTTGGCGTTCGGATTATCACCAGAAATGAAACGGTGACCTAGTGTATATTAAAAAATTGATTAAATTAAATTTATGTAATAACGAGCCTGGAAGAGCAACTTACTGCAGACAATGTTAAAGGAGCATTTACATTATCCGCAGTAACACTAGTTGCCTGAAGAAAATCCTTATTATACACAAGAATATTGAAATGTTTAATCGAATTTTTAACAATGACACTGGTTTATCCATGTGCATTTCCCATAGGGTGATTAATTGTGTACATTGTGTACCCGAAAAAAAGAAACATGTGAACGGGCTGTTAATCTCACTTCAGATATTAACGTGATATCTATTTTTTACAAATTTATGAATAATTCTAATTCTTGTCCTTTATTAGACAAGCCGTTATCATTCTAATTTGAAACACGAATACCCGAAATAATATTATTTATTTATTTTAGTGAACACGATTTCCAACGCTCTGTCCATCATTCCTTCAATCATCTTCTCAAACCTGACTGTCATTTTTCCATAAGATCGACAAAAACAGTTGCAGTATGATCACCGGAATAATGAAGAAATATTTTCCGAGATATTCCGTTTCTCACTGGCTACCTGTGCCTATGATCTACTAGAAAATGATTTCAGATATCTACAGAATCACGAACACCATGAACTTAGGATTTAGTGATATAAGTTGCATTGTGTATTGCTCATTGTAACTGCTGTCTAATATTACTATTATCATGATTACTGCCAGATGTTTTGAGGGACCAACTCGTCGTGGTAGCACATTTTTATTTCCAGAAACAATGTTATTTTTATACTGCTGTTAGATGTTGCACCTATTATAAATTTCAGGATGGTTTTTCCCGTAGTCATAACATTGTGCAGGTAAGTTGATAATTTTGATTATAGTGGTCAGTTGCATAATTTTCTTGAAATTTGACACATCGAAACGGCCTACTGCAGAAATGTTAAGTGTGAACAAACAATGGCACCTCCTATGTTGAGGATTTTTTACTTTTTATGTGGTGCTTCAAAGTGTTCAATATTGTGGCCCAAATACTTAATTTGAAAAATATCTTTTGTTGCAATTTTTTGGATTTTAATCAATAAAAGATAGAGAAAGGTATTCTTTTGTATTACGATGCAGTACGTTCGAAATTTTTCAAACATCATGCCCTAATTTAATTATTTCCAACCTTATATCCTTCTCAATTTCAGGTTTGTGCATACCTTTAAATACAACCTTATGCATCCTTTCATGGTTAAGGTACGTACAATGAATAATATTTTGTTAAAAAATTTTCAACATTATCCGGTATAACCTTGACCGTTTGGCCATACATCAAGGTTGTTATTTTAAATTATCATCAGATCCAAAAATTTCCCGTAAGATATTTATTAAAATATTAATAGAATTTACACCGGTAACAAAAATAGGTTCTAGTTTAATTCGAGTTTGGTTCAATGCAGGCTCATCTATTAATGTAACATCACTAATTATAGTAAACCTATTGGGTACTGGACTTTCAAAATAATTTTTAACAGTTGGTTTTGTAATTTTAACATTATGTAATTCTGACACACCGGGTTGGTCTGAGGTAAAGTCGTCGCTTCAAGTCAGCTGTTTTAACACCCGATTTTCGTAGACGAAGGTTCTGGTTCAAATCCTAGTAGGCTACAAATAGTTACTTGTGTACGGATTTGAATACTAGACAGTGGTCACCAGTATACTTTGCACGTTGTGGTTCAATTAACTCTCATAAGAATGGTCGGCCTGGATCTGTACGATTACAACTCACTTACACGTCATACACACCATCTTCATCTTAATGGGTCATAGGGTTGCTTATTGTTCTGAATTGAAGAGATTGCAACGTACACACATTAGAAATAAAATAAATAAAATAAAAACAATATTAAATTTCATTTTTGATAACCGTGTGGTTTCTTATCCTTGGCCAATGGAACGAAGTGAACCTGGCAGTTACTATCATAATAGAAGATGATCTGTGCAATTTAGGATGCTGTGGATTGCGCCGCACAGTTAGGGATAATACAGCTGTTCGTTGTGACGTCACTCTTGACTATCATTTTCTTCATCCTTTATATAAGATAAGTTAGGCGGTAAAATATTAAATAATTAATAATAACTCAAAGAAAAATAAATAACAGTTTCTAAAAAAACAAAATATTTTACAAATTAACACAAACAATTCAGGAAAATAGACCTACCAAATACTGGGAGCAACGATAAGAAGCGTGGTGACGTCAAAAGTAAATCAGATGTTTGACAAACTAAATAAATGATTATAAAATATTTTGAATGTTTTCCCTTGTGATAGTATTCGAAATTAATTTACAATTTTACCTCTCACAAAAACAGATACGGTCAAGTATCTCGGTCTGACTTTTGATAAACGACTAACTTGGAGCACACATATCAAACGGAAACGTTTATTACTGAATTCCCGAATTAAACTTCTATATTCCCTACTTCACAAACGATCAAAATTACCAATGGCACAAAAATTATGCATGTATTATTCTCTTTTGAAACTTATATGGACCTACGGGTCCCAAATTTACGGTTCAACCAAACCCTCTAACTTGCAACAAATTCAAGCATTCCAGTCGAAAACATTACGCCTTATAGCAAAAGCACCTCTTTACGTTAGCAACAAAACCTTACAGTATACAGATTTCAAAACACCACTTGTACAAAATTCCATCGAATACTTATACAAACGCTTTCACGACAAGTCACACGAACACGAGAACCCACTGGTGCGTTCACTTTCCACCTTCCATTGACCTGATAATCCCCCTAGACGCCTTAAAAGACGCTGGAGTAGAGACCTGCTAATTTGATACACAAATTTCATTCTTGAAGAGGCACCAATTGGGGCCCTACCCCTCTCATGCCTATCATGTCATTTACATTATTATCATAGTCATCACATTTACTTGCAAAATTTTACAAATGTAAATAAGATTTAAAGAGAAAAAAATATATACAATTTACCTAACCTATTTCGATAAGCTCAATTTAATAAAATATTCTAAATTAACGTTAAAATGTCTTCAAAATAATTCTTAAAAAATCTAAAGTGAAAACCTCACAGGACTTTCTCTTGCCAATGCAATTAATGAACGATATAACCTAATATTAGTAATAAAACCTTAGAAATAAACAAAATAACTAATTTTAAAACACATAACCTTATTTTAATCATGAGTAAATAATGCAACGTGAAAACAATCAAATAAATTAGTATAATTATAAATAAGTATAATAATTTAATAATTAATTAATTTAATTGTAATTTAAGTATAATAATTAGTAGGTAGGCCTATATAATTAGTAATAAATAAGTTTGGCTTAATAAAACGGAAAATCACTCTTTCACTCTAAACTAGGCTCTGTAGAGAAAAAGCTTGAAGTAAAAATTGTAGATCTATTAATTGTTTATAAATTTGATTGTACACTTTTGTCGTTAAATGCATACTAAGGCCGAAATTTTAAAAAATTCACTTTTTACATATTTTTAGTATGAAAAAAATAACACTAATTACCGCAAAACTAAAAATTGTACAAAGAACTGTTATAAATAAAAATTGTAGGATTTTAAATTTCTTACAACTTTGATTATACACTTTTACCCTTAAATGCATATTAAGCTCGCAATCTTAAAATAACCATTTTTTTTTTTAGAGCACAGCCTCTCCAAGTATTTCAATAGACATGGTGCCTATCCTGCTTTGTAGAGCATAAAATATGTAGTAAATGAGGTGATTTTAAAAAAAAATTGTAGGAGCTGTTTTTGAGAAAATCCGAAAAAGGGGAGAAATAATACGAATAAACTACTATATCCGGTTTACCGATTTTGATGAAAATGTTCGAGTCGGGTCCGGTAGTAGTATCTTACTTCAAGTTTCAACTTTGTACGTTTTTCCGTATTTGAGATATTTTGTTTACCTACACACACACTCACACACACACACACACACACACACACACGCGCGCGCGCGCGCGCACACACACACACACATATATACACACACACACACACACACACACACACAAACACACACACCAATCGTTAAAAACATGTTTTTGGATTTAGGGGATCTGAAAACTTGTATACCCGGTGAAAACTTGATATCAAAAAATCGATATGAAAACAATACTTTCCTTCCTTTAATATTCATACAGGCGAGAGAAATTAAAAATTTTAAAAATTAAAAAATATTATGTATTAGCCTTCTATGTTTGACGTCGTCGTCGTCGGGTCAGGCTTACCGCCAATTTTAAAGCAAATAAGTTCTAATAATCTTACTTAGCAGCCCCCCGATGCGACAACGTCATTAAACGCTAAATTCCTTTTTTTTACTTTTAAAGATTTTTTTGTCGGGGGTTTTTATAATATTTAAAATTTAATTTTTTTAATACATTTCATCTAGGTAATTATATTAGGCTTATATTTTTATTTTGTGTAGGTAAAATAAAAAAATTACAATAAAATTGTAAACTGACCGGTAAGAGTTTTGCAGAAACTGCGTTGTACTAACAATTCAAAGGTGTAACAAAAGGTTAAGGATATCTGGAGTAGGTAAGAGTTTGAAAATATGGCACAAACATCACAAAAACGTATAAATTAAAAATCTATATATAAACTTAATTATATATAGATTTTTAATTTATACGTTTTTGTGATGTTTGTGCCATATTTTCAAACTCTATTAATTAAAAATTAATTATTACTCTTTTTACTAATTTACTAATTATTAATTATAACTCTATTAATTAAAAATCTATATATAATTAAGTTTATATATAGATTTTTAATTTATACGTTTTTGTGATGTTTGTGCCATATTTTCAAACTCTTACCTACTCCAGATATCCTTAACCTTTTGTTACACCTTTGAATTGTTAGTACAACGCAGTTTCTGCAAAACTCTTACCGGTCAGTTTACAATTTTATTGTAATTTTGAGAGGA
Organism: Catonia carolina; assembly: GCA_035578175.1. Classification (NCBI taxonomy): domain Eukaryota; kingdom Metazoa; phylum Arthropoda; class Insecta; order Hemiptera; family Achilidae; genus Catonia; species Catonia carolina. The sequence continues at coordinate 24,850,391 of JAQMRL010000012.1, forward strand.
TATCATAACGTTTTGTTGAATATATTATATTATATAATTTCTAAAAATAAATCGACTATTGATGCGACCGGTTATTTTCTGCAAAACTCTTACCGGTCAGTTTACAATTTTATTGTAATTTTGTGAGGATAATTATGTTCTATCATAACAATACGCGAGATGATAAGTATGACGTTAAAAAATAATTTATTATTTATAATAAAAATAATAATAATTTATTATAGTTTTACATTTTTTGTAAATAAATTGTTTGTATAAAATTGATTTTATGAAGAAAAAAATTAACCGCCCAACGTGGGGCTCGAACCCACGACCCTCAGATTAGGAGTCTAATGCTCTACCGACTGAGCTAGCCGAGCATGCCAACTTACAGCAAAATTATAGCATATAAGACAGGGCAGCCGAACCGTAACATGTACGGTGCTGCCACCTAACGTCAATCGGAGGAGGAGGACATTTTCCGAGATCCGATATAAAAAAACATACTAAATCGGGTCCCGCGGCATTAAAATTATTGAAAATAAATGTTTGCAGTTTGTTTTTAATACTGAAATGAAGACTAAATGTCGTTTAAAGTGAAACAATGTTATACTAAAGCATTGGAAACATGTTTTGATCAATAATTAAAAGAATAAAGATAAATGTGAAATTCGATCAAAGTTGTTAGCGCTAAATAAGCAGTTCGCTTGCGCCGGCTGCGAAAACTCTTACCGGGCGCATTTCAAGCGAAATGCTTAATTTTAAGATACAGTACTTCTTCTTTTCCGTAATAATTAAATTTTGTTTTTCTTTAATAAACAGTTTACAATTTTTGTGGTATTTGGGACAGCCTAGTCAGTCAGCTGGTAAAGGTCGCTCGCTATTAACTGTTAAGCAACACTGGTTGGGCAAACAACATTATATGGTGACCACCTGGCAGGCATTCCTGAACAAACTCCGCTGAGGATCCCTGTAAAAATAAGTAAATTCATGTTAAATCACATCATAATAATATAATACAGCGAAAAAGCAGCGATCAAATTGGGTAGTTGTCAGTAAAGTACTGTTTCCGACAAAAAATAAAAAGTTACGTAATAAACCAATTTTAATCTCAATAAAATTTTCATATAGGAAACGTGATTTTATTTTGCGGTACTTGTTTATTGGTATGAAATAACTTTAGTTTTGAAAAAGCCAAAAGTATATTTTCATTTAAAATATGTAAAGAGAGGTCCTACATTCATAAACATTTTTAATTGATTGAAATGATTTGGTTTAGCGAGATATTTTAATATCATCAATTTATTCTTGTAAGATTTAACTAAAATAAATCAATGTTCGCTCAACTACTTAAATTCAACCTTTCACATTTAAATTATAAACGGCGGTGTTTTTATAATGGTAGGCTGGTTTTGCATTTACCATTTTCAGTACATTTTTTAGAGTTACCGGGTCTGCATTCATAAGTTAGAAAATTCTCACCATCAGGGCTTTTTATGAAAAAAAAATAAAGTAATTTTTCCCACTTAACTGGACTTATACTATGTTTTGACAATGCTCTTAGAATATAGTTTGCATTTCTATACAATTTTTCAGTTATAAAATATGTAATCAATGAATAGCTACGAATAACCATTGATAGGTGTACATTCTGATAAATATACAGCTATCATTGGTTATTAAGATTTACTTTATTATGAGAGGTTTTAATATTCAACATCTCTCTTCATTAATGATGAATGAAAATTATCGCCGTACTCATACATCGGTTCTTTTTTTTTAATTATTTTCATAATATTTCAAGGTAAATTTAAAATATTTTAGTCAAATCTTTACGTTAAATCTAAAAGTAATATGTAAAAGTCATCGTAAAAGGTTAAGTGAGATGTAAATTAAATTTTGAAATCTTATCGCTGGGGCAAATATTTAAAATGTGTAACAATCACTTTTTAGTTTGTCAAACAGCTGATTTACTATTGATGTCAACACGCTTCTAAATATCGTTGTTCCCTGTATTTGGCTTTTGGAAATAATTTGTGTGTTAATGTGTATATAATATTGTGTAAAAACGTGTAGGCTAACGTTTATTTTATTTTTACAAAAATCACGTTTTTCCGTTCATGGGTCGTAAACGTGTATTTAAAATTTGAAAAATGGATATGAAAATAAAAAATCTATTTCATAAGTCAACGCGTCTTAAGGCAGGTGGAATTTTTTCTAAAAAATTGTAAGAGATCAAGCCCACTTAGCTTTCTTAAGAAAGAAAAAGGCTTAGCTTTAGTCTGTGGCTAAAACCATTCGTGATTTCTACATTTACTCTTTGAAAAGAATTCAATGACACTTTTTTCTGAAATCCGAATTTAATTTCTTGATTTCCGGTTTTGGGCCACGTTCGGTCCAAACCGGCAAAAAACATTAGTGATTTCTGTATCTACTCTTTGACAGTAATCGAATAACACAGTTTTGGTTTCCCAATTCGGTCTCTGTTTTTTTGACTTCTGCAACTTGAAACCCAATTCTGACTCACTAACTTTTTGTGTAATTACAGATCTGAAACCGTTTGTTGCTATCTCTTGTAGCGGAAATCTGTAGGTAGTGACATCTGGATGTGATTGACGGACGGACACACGAAAATGATTGATGACAATTTTAAAATTTGCTACCAAAATTATAACCGCACAAAATTATTGGAAATAAAGTTTTTTGATCAAAATCGTTGAAGCCATTTCTGAGAAAATTGCAAATAAGTGAAAAGTCTCACGAATAAACAGTTAATTCTCCTTCACCGATTTTGTTGAAAAATGTTTTGTCTGATCACGTTTGTAATTTAAATTAAAATTTTTCATTTCGTACCATTTTTCGTTTTCGAGTCAATTTCTTTGGATCCATAACCACATACGCGCGCGCGTGGGCGCAGATCAATCAGTAAATAAACATGTTTTATTGAAATCGGGATTTGGAAAAAGTTTTCCGGTGAAAAATCTATTTCGTAAATTTCACTCAGAAATGTAACTTTTCTTATGCTTTTATCGTAGGGCAAGAGACCGTAGAAATGCAGAGAAAATTGTTGTTTTACGTTAACGAATAATCACAATTTATACTTTTCGGAAGTCATGGTTTATTTCAGTTTTCTGTTGCATTTTAATGAGACGAATGACTTAGCTTTTTTCGTATTTATCAATGAATTATACGAAAGTTTCTTTAAATTGTCTCATTTATATTAGGCAATCCCTTTATTTTTGCTCTTTTCATTTTGTCTCGGTTCTGTTGTTGGTTTGCTTACTTATTTATAATCTTACACTTGGATTACGCTACTTTCTTTCTTCGCCCACCTCAGTTTTTTTCTGTTTCACTCCTACCATTTCAGCTAAACTTACTCCTTATCATATTTTCAACTTCAATTTCTACCACTCCCACCACTAAACCACCCTTGTTGACAATAATTTGGTTTTCTGCCCTTGTAAACGTTAACTTAACTCTTTTAGTTTTACGCAATTTATCTCAGATATTGAGTGAAAGATTAATGGGATGATTTAAAATCTTATAATATACCAACCCAAATTTCAATTAATCTTCATTTATGAAGATTATGATTTTATAAAGCCAAAAAATGGTTTTTTCACCTCAACCTTTCTATTCTTTTATTAATTCTTTTCCTTCTTTTCCTTTTTCTCACTCTTCCTCGTATTCTTCTTCTCCTGCTCTTTCTCATTTACCTTGACCTTTTGAGCCTCTATCTACTTCGTCTCTTCGGTCTTCTTTTCCTTCGTCATCTTCTCCATCTTCTCACTCGTTTTCTACACCAATTCCGTCTTCTTTGCTCTCTCTCTTTCTCATTTGCCTTCTTCTTCTTTTCACCGTCTCCGTCTCCTCGTTTTTCTCTTTCTCTTTCTTCTTCTTCTGTTTATCTTTCTCCTTCATTAGGGTTCAGAATTGTCTTGTATAGCGTCAGTTTTGAGTCAGTTGATTGTTGTAAGCGTAAGCGTCTCCCAGTTAACAACACATGTTTCTCATGCTTAAGTCCAACTGTTTTCGTTTTGTCAGAATGTGTATTTTCAACGTCAGTAGGCGGTCAAGATGAAGACTCCCACCCAAACGTACACCATTTTCTTCTGTACGCTAGTCAAAAATCTGGAAACAATAATCGCACTCTCTCGTCTCATTTGCAAATATTCGTTTAAATTTTTTTACGCGGACCAGTACGAGATGTTGAGTTTTTAGTAAGCTCTCAAAGCTTATTTCAACAAACCAGTTTTGCCACTCTTTGTTGTTGAGGTCGAAGGACGTCCCAACCTTTGCTGGTTTTTTACCAACCAATTTTAAATTTTAAATTGCAACTCGAAAGACACAAAACCATTTTCACCTGATAGAGTCATGGCTTAAACTTTGGAAAATTTAATTTAATGAAAATAAATTTCAACAAATGGCGCATACTCTTAGACGACAAAACTGCCCAACCGTTTACAATAATAATATTCCGCTGCCTCAGACTACTCAAACACACTATTTAGCCTTACACTTACATGGAACGCACATGTTACACACACACGCCACAAACTCAAAACACGCTTCTATCAACTGAAACGCTTACTCGTTAGACGTTCTAAATTAAACATGTCACACATATTTATAATCTACAAGACAGTCTTAAGACCAATCTGGACATATGAAGTTGAACTTTGGGCATCTGCTAAACCTTCACACACGAAATGTATACAAGCTATTCAAAACAAGAATCTATGAACGAAAACGTAATGCTCCTTTTACATCACAAACTCAATGTTGCACAAAGACTTAGAAATCCCATACGTAAGTGATGTCGCGAAAAAACTATACAAGACGATGCATGGAAAATTTGAATTACTTGACTATAAAAAATAAAAAAAATAAAATACAAAGTAAAAAATAAAATTACTAAAAAAACATGTACACTAGGGCGATATCGGGTACTCAGCACAGACGTTTAAAACGCCTCTGGCCAAAGGATCTTCTTGGCCAACTGTAGGACTGTGGTGATGACTGAACGCTCCTTCAAGTAAATCAAGTTTTGAAACATTAGCTTCATATTTAAAAATTATTGTACTAATATAACAGCAGATACTAAATTTCAATTGAAAAGGTCAAAAAATAAATAAATTGCTGTTACCACTCCTAAACAGTCTTCAGAGTTACTACATTATCGCCATACGCTGATTGTAATATTTGACGACCTTGAGTGTGGTACATCGTCTGATTGTGGCAGCGTGATGTTATTCAGTATTACTGATGGACACGCTCGTCTACGAAGAAAATTTAATATTAAATAAAAATTTTAATTAATACGATTTTATTTTCTAGAGGAATAAAATGACTCGAGCATTATTAATTTATCCACTCCACTTAAATCGATCCACATGGTTGCCCACATAAAATAATGAAACCATTATTAACACAGCGTGAAAATTTGTTATAAAATGAGTGAAATTTGTTACTACATAAAGATTTTCAAGAAAGTTAAGCAGGTTTATCGTGGCTTTTATTTTATTTTTTGACCACTTTAATCTTTCTTTTTCTCCACCAATACCTCCGGTTTCTTTTTGGAACTTCACCACCTACTAAACCATCCTAGTGACAATAAACAGCTGGATTTTCTACTCTTGTAAATTTTTACTTAGATTTTATTCTTCTTTTTTACTTTCTCTTCAGGTTGGCTTCTATTCTTTGTTAATTTATTGTGTGGTAATCTCTTTCAATTGCTTCTCATTTTTATACTTAAATGAGTGTGCTTTGTTTGACTTCTAATTTGGAAAATTTCCATCACCTTTAACATTATTGGCAAATTATTTTTTCACTTTACTCGTGAAATTAGTTTCTATATTGATAGATATTATATGAATTGTGATTAAAAAGAAATCTGATGTAAAATACCCGTACGACTTTTTCTCGCCAATGTTAAATACAAAAATATTAACTACAGTCCAGCCTCTCTTAGTTTCCTCCTAATGTAAACAAATAATGACGTCACGAGCATGCGCATTATATCAAAATGTGTACACGCTGATTAAAAACTAACATCAAAATACTTTAAAAAGTATTTAAATACAAAATACTTTTAAAAGTATTTTTATAAATGAAATTGTTAAGCCTACATCATATCATGACTGATGTTTTTAGTACTTTAAGTACTTATAATTTAAAAAATAGTTAACTTAATAGGAATACGACATCCGTAAAGTCGCAGACTCTAGCGTGCACCCTGTAGTAGGTGGCTTTTGTTTGTTGACAGTAGGAGCAAACTTAGAACGGCTGAACTGTATGTTTAATCGTAGTAAACAATGTAAAATGAAAAACAACCTAATCTTTATCATAAGTGACTGACAAGAAATTAAAATAATTAACTTTGTTCGATTAAAAATACGGAAAATCATTTATTGAACCTAACCTAAGCTCGGCAGAAGAGAATACTTGAAATATAATATGTAGGTTTTTTATTTTCTATAACTTTTTTTATATAGAGTCGTAAAATGCATAGGCCTACTATGGCTACAATATAAAAACTGATCACTAACTGCCGTTACCTAAGCGTTTAGAAAAAAAAGTTTGGAATAAAAGTTGTAGGTTTCTAATGTCCTACAACTTTAAACGTACGTTTTGGTAATGGAATACTTATTAAGGCTCCAATCTTAAAATAAACATTTTTTGTTACCACGAGAGCGCATATTCAAATTAATTCTTCCCAATAACAAATAAATTAGGTTAATCTTTAAGAAACAGTTTAAAATGTTTGCCAAAATGAAAATTTCATAACACAAACATGTGGTGTTACCTTATGTGGAATTATTTTGCTCTACTCGTATTGATATGAAATGTTTTATTTTGAAAAAGTAAACGTGAATTTTAATTTTAAAAATATAAATAGCGTAAGCCTGTACGTAAATTATTGAATTTGATATTGTTACATAGTTCAACTACTTTAATTCACCCTTCCACAAATAAATCTTAAACGACGATGTTGTTACAATGATTGGCCTCTTTTGAATTTACAATATCCAGTCATTTACAAATTGACAGAAAATTCTCGACTTTAGGTGTTTCATAAAAAGACATGTAAGTTAGTATTTGTTCTCACTTAACGGGACTTATACTATGTTTTGGTAATTATCTTAGAATATGACTTGGATTTCTATACATAATTCCAGCGACGTTTAAACAATAAATAGCTACGCATAATCAATGATAACAGTAGGCCTATTTTCTAAAGTACGGCTATTATTGTGTATTCGAGTTTGGCTCTAAGATTAGTGATTTTTAAAGGTTCATCAGGTTGCTTCATTACTGATGTATGAGAATGTCGTCATACTCATACATCGGTAAGGAAGCTGCAATCATGCTTATTTAATATTTTTTTATTATTTTCAAGATAGTTCAACGTAAATTAAAGATGTTTTAGTAAATTTATTCCACCAAAGAAGGTAAGGGGAATTGTAAATTGATTTTGAAATACTACGATACAGGCAATAACTTCTGCATGTGTTTATAATCATTTCTTTAGTTCGTCTAAGAATTCAGCTGATTTACTGTTGTCAATTTGCTTCTCATTGTTGTTTCCAATATTTTTTATGCTTAATTTTTTGAATTATTTTGTGTGTTAATTTGCAATATATTCTGTTGTTACCAAAAAATGTTAATTTTTTTGTTTGAATTATATTTTTTTTCAAATATTTTAAACGCCTAATTCATTTTATATAATTACTGAAGAAAATGATAGCCAAGTGATATCACAGCGAACAGCTGTATTATCCCTAAGGCCGGCTGCACACAGAACATGACGATACAGTCGGAGACAAAAACGTTGGGGACTAATTTTTTTGTTTGCCGGCCGCACACAAGACGCGACGAAACTGTCGGTGACAAATTGTCACGAGAGAGAAACACCATTATTATCGTTGATGCAACCTTAAATAAATAGACAAATATAAAACAAAAATAGCTTTCTTTGTACAATTGCAATTTTATATTGTTACCTTTCATTATTCCTACTTTTTCAAAAATTAAATTTCGTACCAGTTGATGTTCAAACTTATAAATCAAATGTATGTTTATATTTTGATACACAATAATTTTGTATCAAATTTTTTCTCATATAATTATTCATATATATGATTAAAGCATTATATATGATTAATTCATATGTATTATACACATTAAAGCAAATAATACGAAAACACCGTGCGTATAATTAGAAACACATGGTTTTTATCGATTGGGAGAAAACTTTTAATAATTCTTTCGTTGGCGTCTTTGGAGTGTAATGCTTGAGAAGGGCTATCCAAAACCTTTTGTTGCAGCTATTACGATTATGTAAATAACAACAGATATAGGTATGTTTTTGGCAATGATAAGAATACAGAAAAATTGAAAATTAATAAATTAACTGATGTCTCCAACGTTTTTTAATATTTACGTTGAGATTTTAACAATTTGGAATCAATTAGTTGACTCAGGCATTCAGCTTTGGAATAACTTATTCTTTAATTCATTGCTGTACGCAGATGATATTTATTATTTTTGAAACAAAAGACATGCTCCAATATATCATTTATAAGTTGTACAACATTAGGGTAGAGTTTGAAGTGAGAATATCAACGCAAAAAGTTAAAGATTATGGCATTGAAGGGAAGATAGCCGGTTTGCTCAAAATTTTTACTTGGCAACCAACCTGTAGAACAAGAGATTTAAAATATTTAGGATCGAGGATTTCCTATGATAAAGATGATGACGTGAGTGACAAACTGGCATAATTAAGCGCTGTATGCCGTTCTAATCGCAGGACAACGGGAAGGAAACCAAGATAGGGAAACCTAAATGAAATTTTATAGAGCAACGGCTGTACTACTCATAAAATATGGTAAAGAAACATGGGTGTCATTACAGAGGAATGAATCTCGTATCCAGGCTGCTGAAAAGAAATTTTTGCGGGGGTCAAACATTGTAACCGGTTAGATAGAGTAAGTAACGAAGCTATAAGTGCCGAGTTAAATGTTCAGTCATAATGTGAAATGTTAAAAATATACAAGAGAAACTGGTCCAACCATTTACTTTGCAAGCCAACACACAGTATTTCTGTCCAAGCATGGAAATATAAACCTTGAGGGAAGTGAGGCTTGGAAAGACATAAAAAGAGATGGATGCCGGAACAGGCCATTGAGCCTAATACTTGACAGATGATGATATAATTATTATTTTAATTTTCCTTTGTATACCTTTATTATAAAATATTTACTTTTTTCATTAATTTTTTGTTAATTAAAATGATAACCGTTTAATGGACAATTTCAGTTGGTTTGTGAATATGGACACTAAACGATAAGGAATTCATTTGTACGAAACTTATGATTGTCACTATTTAATATATTTATAATTTACGTAACACTTTATTTATTTATTAAACCAAAAATCTTGAGTCAAATTTTCTTATATTTTACCCTGCGTGGTAATTTAGGGGAAAATGATTTGTAGTTAAGACCAAAACAATTATGTAAACAATAAATTATATTAAACCACACAATTTCAACTACGCGATTCGCAAAACTGTGTAAATAATATTACGTTTGCATGTTGTGCCTACTAGTAGCTGGATGGTAAACCCATGTGTTTCGGCGCATGCGCAAAACTGAATGACTCGATTCATCCGCGACGAGACCACAATCTTCACTATTTTGCCTCAAGTAGCTCCGACTATGTGAAGCAATTATCGCGCACAGTGTGCGGCAAATAGATAACAATCAACGTCTTCTTATAAACGTCTGCAACGTTTTACACAACGTCTTACAACGTCTTCTTAGGGCCAGTCTCTGACATTAAGGAATTGTCGTGTCCTGTGTGCGGCTGGCCTAATTGTGCAGCCCAAGCCACGGCATTTAAGATCGCTTGGATAGTAACTGATAGATTGATTTCGTTTTACGGCCCAAGAAGGAGCGCCCACGCGATAATCAAGTAGAATTGAATAGCGTCAAAATTAAAAAAACCAGCAGTTAATAATGGTCTTGAAATTCCAGTAACCAATAGATTTACTGTAATTACAGTTGTTTCAAATTATGAAGACAAAATTTTTTTCCCAGAGGGGTATTTCAGATTTTTTTTTAAGTACAATTTCCCTGTTTGAAATTAAAAATTCTCTTCTAAAATTTTTGTTTGTATTACAAGTTTTAATTTTTTTTTATTGTTGTAATTTGTAGTATAATGTTACATAAAATATGTTAATAAAAGGTTTATTAATCTCGGATAAAGTATTTATTATTACAAATATATATATTTAAGAAAAAATATTTTCGGAACGATTTTAACTATACGTTACAATGGCAACTACCAATTCCTTTAACACGCGGAATAAATAAATCGATTACTGCATTAAACAGCTGACAATATGGTGATTTACAAAACTATGTAGAACGATAACCTAATGCAGTATAATAATAACAAAATACTCCTTCTTTAACCGCTTCATACTTTCCCTATCTAAACAACCGTCTGCATTAGCAGTAATTGCAGAACAGTCGGACGTTAAACCAAAAAAGAGAAGCTATCTAAACAATATTGTCGTAATAAATTGAACCTACTTTTGTGATGATGCATTATTAAATAAGCCTGCTTCGAGCCAAACTCGAAATAAATCAGATCCTATTTTTGTTTGGTGTAAATTTTATTAATAATTTAGTAAATATCTTACAAGAAATTTATTTATTGTATTTAAACGTCCATTACTCCATCCAGGCTTTTCATAAAAATTGGCGTTCAAGTACGTTGAAGATCAGAGTTTTTTCTATAATATGAATATTTTAAAAGTTAAATCTCATGTTCCGTTTTAATGTGGCGGCCATTTTTTTAAAAAGTATTTGTTTGCCTCCACGTAAAGTAAGGGAAATGATTTTTGGATTGAACCATGCATTTTTACAACAGTATTACGTCAAGCAAAGCGTTTATTTTTTTTTAATAAAGCATCGTTAAATATTTCAAAATGAGCTACGGAATGAGTTGCATCAGGAAAAACACAACAGTTTGTTTTCCTAAACGACTATACTCAGAGCGGATACCGCTATAGAGATCAGTTTCCTCTCAAGAAGTTTAGAGGCTAATAGAAATGTCTATTAACACCACATATCTCTTTCCAATTACAAATGCAAAATACGATACATGGCACAATACCGCTGTAAAAATGCATGGTTCAGTCCAAAAATCATTTCCCTATCTTTAAGTGAAGCCAAAATGCACTTTAAAAACGAATGGCTGGCATTTTAAAATGAAACATCAGACTTCTATTTTAAAATGTTTAAACAGAGAAAACTCTGATCTTCAACGTACTTAACACCGTTCTTTAATGAAAAGCCTGGACGGAGTAACGGACGTTTAAAAACCAAATTAACGGAAGACCGGCTAAAATCTGAGTACTCTTTATGCGTAAATTGCTGTATCTCCTACCAGTTTCAAAATAAAATAATCTTAGTCAAACTAATCAACGCAGGAAAGAACAGGCATTAATTTAGTGTAGTGTTCAAAAATATTCGTTATGTTTTTTTGAGATAACCTCTTCAAACGAGTGCGGACAAGTGAAATGGCAACTTTTATTTTAAGCATTTTTCTCTACAGAGCCTTGTTTAGCATCAAACAGTGATTTTCCTTATTATTAAGCCAAACTAAGGTTACTTTTCATTTTGCATCATTCAGTCATGATTAAAATTGGGTTACGTTTTTGAGGTTATTCTTTTAGCTTATTTCTAATGTTTTATTGCTACGTTAGTCATACCAGTTATTATTTGCATTGGTAAGAGAAAATCGTGTGAGCGTTTCACACCAGATTTTCCAGTGAAGGAGGCCTGAAGACATGCATTTCCAGTTAGAACTCGATTTCGAAAAATCAACTTGAACACAGTAGTTTCCTTCATTCTAAATTCATATAGGCCAATAGCAAGTACAAAACAAAAAAATTGCTGATGATTAACATCATGTAGAATATTTTTTTTCTCAAAATTCAATAAAACAATACCTATGACAAGTAGTGACCGAATGCTCAGATTGATTAAACTAAATAATATTAGTACTGACTGGGTCAGGTGAGATATCCAAAGCGATATGGAGGAATTAGCGAATTGGCTTTGAATTGGCGAATGAGTAAATTGTGGCACTACGATGAGATTCCTCTGGGTCTAGGCTTAAGCGTTACAATTATATTTTGTTTTGACAATAACATTTTATTTATTTACCTAAACTTTAAACCTGTTTGTCTTTACGCGAGTGAGTGCCTTAGAATGACAGAGACGGCTGGTCTAACAGAAGCAGAGATATTTTATCGCAAGATGCTCTGGAAGATAATCGGTCGGAAGATAGTAGACAAACAATATAGGTTATAACAATATAGGTAGTAGACAAACAATAGGAGGTCGAGACGAACAGTACAAACAAATGAAATGGAAATCACTTAAGTGTTATGGACACCTGTGTACAATGTACAACTAACAAATTTTCATGACACTTAAGTTACTTAATAGTTTAAGAGCACTGAAAGTTACAGGTTTATTAATTGCCTATAATTTTGGTTATATACACTGTCATCAAATGAATAATAAGGCTGCAATCTTAAAAAAAATCCCCCCAAAAAACCAGGGAATAAAATTCTGCTAAACTTGTGGTGCACAAATAAAAATTATAACAACGTTTCAGATATTTTGATGTTTTACAGTTTTAATTACAAACGTGTTTCCTCTAAAATACATAATATTAAGACCGCAACTTAAAAAAAATCCTTTACAAAATACTACATTTTCCCAAGAATTTTGCTGCCCACATTGGCGTAGTAGGTAATGTGCTCGCCTCTCATCATGCGGTCTTGGGTTCGAATCCCATTCAGGCACGGCATATTTTTCCTATATCATATCTTTCACCGTCTGCATTAGCAGTAATTACATAACAGTCGGACATTAAATAAAAAAAAACCCAGAATTTCAGCAGACATGGCGCTTATTGTGTCTTGTAGACCATAAAAAATGTATTAAATGAGGCGATTTAAAAAAAAAAAATTGTATGAGCCGTTTTTTTGAGATAATTACAAAAGAGTGAAATATTACATGAAAAAACTAATAATTCCGGTTCATTTATTTGATGAAAATGTTCGTGTCGCTGGTCCTCTAGTAGTACCTAACCTAAGTTTTAAGTTTCAACTTCGTACGATGTTTCGTTCTTGAGATATTTTATTCAAACACCCTGAGAACAATCGCTAAAAACATGTTTTTTGTGTCCAGGTGGTCTTGAAACGTGTATTATCTTGTAAAATCTCATTATCAAAAATTTAACATGAAAAGAAAACTTCTTTTCTATATATTCATACAGGACAAGATTTTTTTTTAAACCCCTAATGTGTGTACGTTGCAATCTGTTCAATTCAGAACTATAAGCAACCCCATGACCCAATGAGATGAGGATGATATGTATGACGTGTAAATGAGGTGTAGTCTTGTACAGACTCAGACCGACCATTCCTGAGAGAGTATGGTTAATTGAACCCCAACCGACCATCAAAGTACACCGGTAACCACTGCCTAGCATTCAAATCCGTATAAAACTAACTACCTTTACTAGGATTTGAACTAGGAACCTTCGTCTCCGAAAATCAGTAGGTAAAATAAGTAAAAAAAAAACAGTTTGTAAAATGGTTGTCTACAGTTATTTAGTCGTTGCTACTTAAGTAAGCCTCTTTGATCAGTGAATTCGAATCAAGTAAAGTGATGAGTAAAAATTATAAAAAATAAATTAAATAAAAATTAATACTAAACAAATTCATACAAGGTTTCATAATATTTCAGGGTTTTATAATATTTCAAACGATTTAAACATTTCTAGGAAGCAGTGGCGTAATTTAAACTTAGTTTCGAATAAATTATTCGTAAATTAAAAAAAAGAAGTAAAACGTAAACAGAAAAACATTTCAAAATAATAAAAAATTTTATCGCAACGATATGCCGTTGTGTTACGTTTCTCTTATTTAACTAATTTTTTAATTAATTTATTTAAGCACTCTTGATAAATTGTCTTTTAATATAGGTATTTAAATACACTTTTTAATATAAAAACTAATATATTTTTATTTTCTGTAGAGAAAACAAATTTAAGTTACTTCTTCTTTTCCACAACAATTAAAAATTATGTTATTTGTTAATAAACAGTTACTTTTACCAGCCCAGTCAGTCAGCTGGTAAGCGCTATTAATTGTTAAGCAACATTGGTTTAGCAAGCAACTTTGTATGGTGACCAGTAGGCAGCCATATTAGTTTTATTTTGAAAAAGGCAAACGTGTATTTTTATTTAAAAATAATAAAGAGCTTAGACCTATTTGTAAAATTTTGAATTTAATAAAGTTGGATAGTTGGTTTAGCTACTTTAATTGTTAACCCTTCCACAAATAAATCTTAAACGGCGATGTTACAATAATTAGCCGCTTTTGAATTTACCATTTTCAGTATGGGAGTTTTGACATTCATAAATTGACAGAAAATTCTGTTGTTTCCAATATTTGGCTTTTCAGGTCTTTCGCAAACAAAACCGTAGTATTTGTTCCCACTGAACTGAATTTATACTACGTTTTGGTGATGCCCTTAGAATATGGCTTACATACGTTATACGTAATACTCTACACGTTTTTACGACTATATTTAAATAATAAATAGCTAAGAATAATCAATAAAAAAAGTGCATTCTAATCTACAGCTATCATTGTTTATTTGAGTTTGGCTTTAATATTAGTGATTTTTAAAGGTTCAACAGGTTGCTTCATTACTGATGTATGAGAATGTTCGTCATACTCATACATCGGTAAGGAAGCTGCAATCATGCTTATTTAATTTTTTTTATTATTTTCAAGATAGTTCAACGTAAATTAAAGATATTTTAGTAAATTTATTCCATCGAAGAAGGTAAGGTATATTGTAAATTGATTTTGAAATACTGCGATGAGGATAATAAATTCTGCATGTGTTCATAATCATTTATTTAGTTCGTCTAAGAATTCAGCTGATTTACTGTTGTCAATTTGCTTCTCATTGTTGTTTCCAATATTTTTTATGCTTAATTTTTTGAATTATTTTGTGTGTTAATTTGCAATATATTCTGTTGTTACCAAAAAATGTTAATTTTTTTGTTTGAATTATATTTTTTTTCAAATATTTTAAACGCCTAATTCATTTTATATAATTACTGAAGAAAATGATAGCCAAGTGACGTCACAGCGAACAGCTGTATTATCCCTAAGGCTGGCTACACACAGGACGTGACGAAACTGTCGTGGACGAAATTGTCAAGATACATAAAAACCATTATTATCGTTGATGCAACCTTAAATAAATAGACAAATATAAAACAAAAACAACTTCCTTCGTATAATTGAAATTTTATAATAGCTACTTTCATTTTTCCTACTTTTTCAAAAATTTAATTTCGTACCAGTTTATGTTAAAACTTATAAATCAAATATATGTTTATATTTTGATACACAATTATTTTGTATCAAATTAGTTTCTATTATAATTATTCATGTATGATTATATATTATAAGAATTAAACCAAATAATTCGAAAACACCGTGCGTATAATTAGAAACACATGGTTTTTATCGATTGGGAGAAAACTTTTAATAATTTTCTTCGTTGCCGTCTTTGGAATGTAATGCTGGAGAAGGGCTATCGAAAACACCTTGTTGCAGCTATTACGAGTACATAGTATTATATGTTATATTATTATTATATTATTGTATATAGTAGTATTATATGTATTTCAAACCACCAAGATTTAAATTATCATAATTTAATAAAATCTAACCGGGAATCCGGACATTAAAATTAACAACGTTATTTTATTAACATCAAAATCGAGAAGTATCGCTGGACGCCGACCGACATCAACGTAAAGTTTCAGACCAACACAACAAGAAAAAAAACCGGTAATCATCAACTAATTTATATTAACTACAACTGAGATATTAAATAACACTGAATGTTTTTAAAAAACCGCATTAAAGTGAAACACTGCAAGATTTTAGGTGGTATAAGTGTGTTAGCCTTCCAGGTACATTATTATAAAAGTTCAATTGTACCACTTTTTAATATATTAGAACACTGTTTCATTTCTGGTGGTGATTGGAAAGCCAAAAATGTTTTTTTACTACTTTCGGTGGACCGATTATGATGAAAATCTTTATGTTTTGATCCCCTGGTAATACCTAACTTAAGAACCATGCTTCAACTACTTACGATATTCGTTTCTTGAGATATTTTGTCACACACACACACACACACATACACACACACACACACACTCATGGCAATGTGTAAAAACAGGTTTTTTAGTTAAGGGGGCCTGAAAACGTGTGTTTACAGTGGAAACTCGATTTTGAAAAGTTGACATGAACACAGTACCTACGACAAATAGTGACTGGATATTCACATTGATGGAAATAAATAATGGTAGTATAGGGTCAGGTGTATTATCCAAACCTACAAGAGGGGGTTATTCTATTAGTGAATGACTTAATTGTGGCACTGAGATGAGATAGTTCTGGATCTAGGCTTATGTGTGACACTATTATTTTACTTAAGAATAACATTTTATTTATTTACCAAAACTTTAAACTTGTGTCTGTACGCGAGAGAGTTCCTTAGAATGACGGCAAGACTGGTCTAAGAGAAGCAGACAAATTTTAGCGAAAGATCCTCCGCAAGATAATGGGTCTGAAGATAGCAGACAAACAATGTAGGTTACGAGGTCGAAAAGAAGATTACAATGAAATGAACGATTAATGGAAATGTGTGCAAAGCACAAAAAACAAATTTTTAGAACACTAAACAGTAGACCTAAAGTACCGGATAAAGTATTTAAAAAAAACTGAAAGGATATTCAGAAAGCCAGAACTAACCGAGAAACTTAAAGGCTGAATCAAAGTGAGACAACTAATTTTGGACTTCTACGAGGAACAAAAACGAATACCAGGTGGACAGAAGAAAGGAGACTACTTACATTGAACGAATGCCGAGAAAATGGGCTGCAAAAGTGTTACCAGAAACGTGGATAGATACCTAATGTGGTCTATAATTCGTATATACGAGTAAAGTAAAACCAACATTTTCTAACTTTCTTACTACTTACTGAATGTTATAACAACATGTATTTAAGGTATGTTAGAGTACTGAATGTTATAACGTTTTTAATTGCCTATAACTTTCCTAAGGGCGCAATGTTATAAAACACAAAAAAAAGAAAAACAGGAAACCACTAATTTGTGCTAAATTAAGCGGTGCACATAATAATTTTAGAAACAAATGTCGTAGATTTTTTAGTGTTCTATAGTTTTAATTTATAAACGTGTTTCCTCTAAACTGCATATAAAGGGCACCATCTTAAGAAAACAATTTCTTTATACGATAGAACAGCCCTCCCAAGAATTTCTGCGTAAAAATGTACCGTAAAAATGTTGTAAATGAGGTGATTTAAAAACAAATCGTAGGAGCCGATTTTTTGAGGAAATCGCAAAAGAATGAAATAATATACGAATAAACTACTACTTCCGGTTAACTGATTTTAATGAAATGTTCGTTCCGGGTCCCCTAACAGTAACTAACTTAAGTTTCAAGTTTCAACTTTGTACGATTTTTCGTTCTTGAGACATTTTGTTCAAACCTACTTAGACCAATCGCTAAAACATGTTATTCGTGTTCAGGTGGTCTGAGAACGTGTATATCCTGTATAAACTCGATATCAAAAATTCGACATGAAAGCAAAACTTTCCTTTCCTATATATTTATATCGGGCAAGAAAAAATAAAAAAATAACAATTTGTAGAATGGTAGTTACAGTCATTTATTCGTTGCTACGTAAATGATTCTTTTTGATCAGTGAATTCTAAACAAGTAATATGATTAGTAAAAATTATAAATAAATTGAATAAAAATTAACATAAAACAAATTTATACAAGTTTTCATGGTATTTCAGGGTTTCATACTATTTTAAAAGTGAAATAATATAAAAATTCAACAATTTCAATTTGAACAATAATTGTGGTCTTAAATTAACAAAATTTGAATTAAAATGTCTTGAGTAAACAATATGTGAACTAAAAATGTCTTGTGCGAACATTATTTGAAGTAAAACATCATGTGTAACTGTAAGTCTGGAAAGTATAAAACCACATTATTTACACTCTTGATGTCCATCAGCATGTTTTTCGTATTTTGCGTTAGTTATACTTTCCTCGTAGACTACGTAATCCTGAGCATTTTATGAGTAAGTGTATTATCGTCAATGTAGTATCGTTGCAAAAATAACAGGTCAGTGCATCAGTTTTTTGAAGTAAGTATTCGTGTGTGAGTCTAGAATGCCAAATTCGTAGTCGTAATACTTGATTTTGTCTGCTACTTTGTGATATTAATATGTCATGTGTGTTTTCCCTGAAGTCATGTAGTTTACCGTGAGTCTTTTCCATTCATCATTTCACACTCCTTGTGTCGTCATGTGTACTAATTTTGACAAATCAACATTTGAGACAGCTTGATCATAAAACACTCCTTGTGGCATGTTTGTCAGCATTATCTGCCCTCTCGTTTTCTGATATACTAACGTGTGCTGGCGTCCATACAAATTCAATTGTGTTATTAATTTGTATAGGTATATTTGAGACTAAAAGCCGAACTTTTCTTGAATTATCGGTTCTTTACTATTTACATTAGAAATTCTTTCTAGAACACTTTTAGAATCACTGAAAATTACAAATTGGGTATTTTGAGATTTAAATACAATTTCCAGAGTTTTATAAATAGCGTAGGCTTCACAAAAGAATATAGAAGATACACTATTAACTTTGTAAAGGAGCTCTGAATTAGGAAACACGAATCCACAGCCACAATCTTCAGCTCTAAGTGAACCCTCTGTGTAAACACTTATGTGATCTTTGAATCTGGCATTTTATTTCTTGAATCGTAGACAGCGTAATGGTGGTTTTGTTTTCCAAAAACACTGAGACTTAAATGATGTGTTAAAAATTTTAGAAGCCATGGTGGTTCTTGGGGTTGACGAACTTCAAAAACATTTGGAAGACGTATAATTAACTCCCTGAGATAAATGTCCACGCGATCACCTGAAGCTTTCGGGTATCTTGCTCTTTTTCTGGTAGATGATGATTCCACCGGGCTGGTCTTGAACGCACCCAGAGCTATACGAAAACTTGTTGTTTGAATAGAGTTTAAAAATGTTTAACTGATTTTTGTCAAGAGTCATAAAGAATCGAAACATAATCTGATTTGTTTCTAATAAAAGCCTTGCAAGTATTTAAAAATTATGCATTTTGTTAGCTCCCCAACTGCATGACGAAAGTAATTTAATTAGATTCATTCGTTGTAAACAGTCGGCTTTAAGTTTGTTAATGTGAGAAACCCCCGTTAAGTTTCTTGTCAAATATCGTACCTAGTATTTTGATTTCATTTTTCTGTTTAATTTCATTGATACCTATAAAAAGCTTTGCATGTTCATCAAAAGAGTGCTTTCGGCAGAAACTATTATCTCATTTAGTCAGTAAAATATTGAACTCGTTATTTAATGCCCATTTCTGTTTCTCATTCAGTGTTTTCTGTAAACAGTGCTGAGTTGTTTGAACAATTTTACCTCTAATAATAATAGTCACATCATCTGTAAATACAAACATAGCATTTTACTGGCGGTGATATTAATTATATTTAGTTATATCATTTATAGCAACAAGGAATAAAGTTACACTCAAAATGGATCCATGAGATACACCATTTCTACAACAAACTTTCTCGACAGTCTTCCGTTTGCCTTGACCATTATGACCCTGTTTTGTAAAAAAAATTGAAATGAAGTTTAGGTGTTAAGGCCAATCGCACCCCCGTTAAGTAATTCATATTTCCCCGCTAATTATTATCGTCGTTAAATACACTGATTTTGTATTAATAACCTTTTTCCCGCCTCTGTCTGTATACTTGTCTTGATTTCCGATGGTGATCTCAGTTCATGACGTAATTATTCTCCCACTACTCACATTCCATTCTTCCCGGTCAACTCACTCACTGGTTGGATTCTGCGGCATGTAGACTGTTCGTGCCTTCTCTGCGCCGGCCATCCTATGGCGTCGCTTCTGCAATTGTCGTTATGCTTCGTTCGTTTCTGATGTACCATACATCATTTTCAAGTGTGATTTTCTTATGTGTGTAATTTATAATCATTTACAATTGTTCTTGTTTTCGTATCAAACATTCAAGTTACAGTGTGAATCGAACCCCGGACACGGGTCGCGTAGACGCCGTTTCTGCACTTCAGGCTATTCAACAGGTAAGCGAATTAGTCTATTTTGTTGTACGCTTTCTAATTTTGTGTTTGAGTTGACCAGTGATGTCCTGCTGTTCCAGCAATTACTTATCGTTTTCCTTTGTCTCCCTCAGTGTACTTTCCATCGTTGTATCTTGCTTATTCAGTCGTTCCGCCGTTGGTTTCTGGCGCCATTAAATGAAACTAGGTCCTCCGGAATAAGTCGTTTATGCTTCAGTTTACATTAATCTGCCATTAGTCGTTGATAGTGGATTGATGTCCTACAGTTACAAGTCGGCTTACCGCTTAACTCGTTTTATCCAATATAATTTGGGTTTATTTCAAAACTCCTGCCATCAAGGCTCTAACATTAGGATCGCGCCATAAACACCAATTTCACTCAATATCTTCACAATTCTAAACTTCCAAACCATACCGTATCCATTCTCCAAATCCAGTGTGAATGCAATTAGGTGTTCACTAGATTAAAAAGCATTACATAGGCCTATATCGGTTTGTAGATTAACAAGATGATCTAAAGTAGATGTATTTTTTCTGAATCCACTTTGAAATTCAGACAGAAAGCTTATGTTGTCTAAGTAACGAACTAGCCGATTATTTAATAAATTTTCTAGAAGTTTACATAACGTGGAAGTTAATGCAATCAGTCGATAACTATCTGCTTAACTATGATCTTTATTTGGTTTAGGAACTGTAACTACAATAGCTCCCCTCCAAATGACCGGAAAGAAACCGTTTGATAAGATTTTGTTGTAAATGTCTAACAGAAATAGCATGGCTGTATTAGGTAAATTCTTTAAAAATATATTAAAAATACGATCAGGGCTAGGACTTGAATTACGTAATTTTGAATAGACATTTTGGATCTCGCTGTAAATAATAGTAGAATTTAGAGAATGATTCAAGTCGTTAGCTCCATCTCCAGTGACTTTATTGATATTGAATTCTTTATTATTTTTAATTTCTAATAATTTCGCATTATATTTAGTGTCACTTAAACTTTGAGCAAAGATGTTGGTGAGATTATTTCACGGATAGTGTTTACAAGACATGAAGTATTAGCAGACTCATCAGCTAACACCTCTATTTTTTTTTCTTTTATTCCATGATTCAATGGAGTTTGAACTGGTCATTGAGAAGATGAAATCACTTATGTCTTACGTTTCTTTAATTTAAACAATGTTCTCGTATACGACCGACACATTTTATACTCAGTAAAATTTACCTTGAGTTGGATAGTGTTTATATGTTTATTGAGTTAATCTTGGTTTCGAATAAATTCGTAGATTAAAAAAATGAAAGCCATACTGTACAAAGCCATACTGAAACCGCTGTGGACTTATGGGTTACCGCTTTGGGGTTCAGCTGCGAAATCGAATCTTGCTATCATCCAACGGTTCCAGTCCAAAGCCTTACGAGTAATAACAAATGCTCCATGATATGTGACAAATGATACATTGCATAAGGACTTACGTGTCAACACCGTGAAGGAGGAAATCACGCAGCTAAGTTCAAAATATCAAGAAAAATTAGCAGATCACCCGAATTCTTTGGCGATTAATTTACTTTATAACAGCGAAGACGTGACACGACTGAAACGAATAAAATTGCTTGACCTCCCGTTTAGATTTACCGACTAACCTACTTTTTTTGATCTTCTCTTCTTTCTCTACCCATCATCATCTTCTCGCCATAATCATCACTTCATCATCTTCATCATCTTCTTCTACTATCACCGTTATTAATTTGGTTACCTTTTCTATTAATGTTATTCATCTTTTACCTTGTTAATATTTTAAAAACTTATACTTAAACATTTTTTTCTTTCCGAAGCAATACCATTGGGTATTGTCTTCGTCATGTGAACCCGATCATACTATTTGCTTATAGTTTTTGTTTTTTTAAACTGATTGTAAATATTCTCAGATGTTAGAAAAAAATGAAATATAACACATACAGAAAGAACATTTCAAAATAGTTAAATAAAATTATTATATCGCAACCGGTGTGACGTGTTACTTTTTGCTTACGTTACTATTTATTTTAGTAATTTACGAGATATATAGTTTTTTTATTAATACAGTATATTTTTATTTTATGTAGCTAAAACATATCCAAGTTATTTCTTCTTTTCCATAACAATTAACATATGTTATTCTTTAATAAACAGTTTACAATTTTTGTGGTCTTTCGACCAGCCTAGCCAGACAGCTGGTATAGGTTGCTTATAGGCCTAATTGTTAAGCAACACTGGATTGGCAAGCAACTTTGTATGGTGACCAGCTGAGAGTAATTCCTGAACAAACTTCACTGAGAGTCCCTATTCAAATAATTCACACCGATCACATAAATAATACAGTGAAAAAAAACTATCAATTTGTGTGGTTGTCAATAAAGTACAGTTCCCGATAACAAATAAAGATTTATAAAACAATGTTCTTCTAGATAAAATTTTCATAATGACATGTGATTTTATTTTACCGTACTCGTATTGGCGTGAAATCTCTTTTCTTTTGAAAAAGGCAAACGTATAAATTTGTTATAAATTTTACATATATTATGTAGAATTTTGAATTAGATAAGCTTGGAAATGATTTGGTTTGATGAGATATTTTAATATCATTAAACATTCTTGTACGATTTAAGGAAACTAAATCAATCTTCGCTCAACTATTTAAATTCAACCTTTCACAAAAATAAAAAGGCGATGTTTTTAAAATGATAAGGTACTTTTGCATTTACCATTTTTAGTGCCGCTTTTAGAGAGTTTCAACATTCCTAAATTATCAGAAAATTCTCGACTTCAGGTCTTTCAAAAAAAAACCTTTAATGATTGTTCCCACATAGTTAAACTACATTTGTTTTGGTAATGATCTTAAAATATAGGTTATATTTTTACACATGTTTTTAGTTATATTGAACCGATTATAGTTACGAATAATAAATAACAATATATATTCTAATTTTCACCTATCATTGGGTATTCGTGTTAGGCTTTACTATTAGTGATTTTTAAAAGTTCAACAGTTCTCTCCATTACCGATGTATGAGAATTATCGTCATACTCATACATCGGTAATGAAGATGTTTTCATGCTTATTTAATTTCTTTATTATTTTCAAGATATTTTAACGAAAATGTAGAATGTATTTGTAAATTTATCTCACGAAGTAGGTTAGGCAAATTGTAAATTGATTTTGATGAGGACAAAATATTCTGAGTGTATTTATAATCATTTATTTAGTTTGTCTAACACAGCTGACTTTTTATTGATGACAATTTGCTTCTAATTGTTGTGACCAGCATTTGGTATTTGGAATTATTTTGTGTGTTAATTAATGTGAATATATGTGTGAAAATGTATCTTGTTTCATGTTTTTTCGCTCAGGGGTCCTGAAAACATTTATTTAAAATTCGAAAAATTAATAAGAACTTAAAATAATCCCTTTTATAAGTCGATGCGTCTCGTGGCTGGTGGAATTTTTTCTAACAAAATTTTAAAATACAAAGCCTTTATACTATAATGGATTATATAGTACTATGTGTATAGGCCTATTATATGGGAACAAGATTTCTACAATTGCCGAGTATTACAAATTGCACAAGTTATTACGCTATCCGTCTCTTTCTAAGACATCTCGCTCTCTATCGTCCGCTGTGCGCAAGCTCAGATCATCGCCCTGCCACACGAATCGTATGGGTTAGACCAGGGGTCTCCAACCTTTTTTACTCAAGAGCCACATTGTAAATTTTTGGAGGAAAGGTGGGCCAGCAATATTTCAGGGCAGAAAGTCTAGCCCCCCCCCAAACGCCCTCGAAGTTTTTTCTAATTAAGAGCTCAGTGGTGGTTTTTGAGATTTTCTTGCTTAGTTTTTCAAGTTGCTATATTTCCTTATACGTATATCTTTGTTGTTGGCTAACTAAAATTCTTTACGTGATTGTAAAAAAAAGCTTTGACCAAACAAATAATTATATTTGCTATAAAATAATATTTGTTCTGTAATGGAGTTTTCAAGTAGGCTTAATGAAAACACAGGATGATACAAAACCAAATCTTTTCAATTTACTACAAAATGTACTTCATTGAATTTTAAAGAAAACTTGACAATACATGAGTTTACAACAATTGTAAAGCTTAAAAAGAACAATTATTTTTTAGTGAGAAGATTGCATTTTTTTGCCACTTAAAATTTCAGCCCATTTAGGGTCAAACAATGGTTGATCACTACTTGTTTACAGCTAGTTTTACACTTATTGAGAAAAGAAGTGGCAAGTGAGAGACGAGTACTGTACTCATATTTAATGGTAAAAATGCTTAAAAGGAAATATATTATCAAATAATTTTTTTTTTCAGTAAGCTAGCTTTCCGCGGGTCGGAAAAAATCTGTTCGCGGGCCGGATGTGGCCCGCGGGCCGTAGGTTGGAGACCCATGGGTTAGACAAAGAACAGTAATTAGTGAACGGTTTGTTTTTCTAGCTCAAATTTACCATTATTGGCCGCGCATGCTACCTCCATTTTGAATAAATACTCCAAGATTCAAGCCCACTTAGCTTTCGTAAGAAAGAAAGAGGCTTAACCTTTGGACTACGGCAAAAACGATTAGTGATTTCTTCATCTACTCTTTAGAAAGAATTCAAAGGAATTCAAAGAAGGAATACCAAATTTTATTTCTTTTCTTCCGGTTTTAGGCCACTTTTGGTCAAAACGGAAACGTCAAATCCAATTCAGGACCAATAAACTTTTAGTGCATATCACAAATCGGAAAGCCATTTGTTGCCATCTCTTGTAGTTCCTGACATCTGGATGTGATTAAAAGAGAGGTATTGGAAATGATTCATAACAGTTTAAAATTTCCCTCTAAAAATATAAAACCATAAAATTATTGGAAGTGAAGCACTTTTGGTCAATCATAAGAGCCATTTCTCAGAAAATTGCAAAAAAGTGAAAAGTCTCACGAATAAACAGCTAATTCCCGTTCACAGATTTTGATGAAAAATTTGATGTCGGATCACTTTATAAGTTAAAATTTTCTAATTCGTACCATTTTCCGTTTTTGAGTTAATCTCTTTGGACCCAGACACAGACACACGTTGGCTCGGGGATATGGAAACGTGCTTTTCGGTGAGAAATCTATTTCGCAAATTTCATTCAAAAATTTAAATTTCCTTATTTTTACATCATTGGGCAAGAGAACCGAAAATTTTGCGAAAATTGTACTTTTACGTTAAAGAATAATCACAATTTATACTTTTCGGAAGTCATGATTTATATACTTCAGTTTTCTGTACCATTTTGATGGGGCGAATGACTTAGCTTTTCCTCTTATTTATCAGTGAAATATACAAAAGTTTCTTTAAGTTGCCTCTTTTATATTTGGCAATGCCTTTATTTTTGCTCTTTTCATTCTGTCTCGTTTCTTTCATCGGTTTGCTTACTTATATAATCTTACACTTGGATTACGCTTTTTTCTTTCTTCGCCCACTTCAGTTTCTTTCTGTTTCACTCTTACCACTTCAGCTATACTTACTCCTTACCACATTTTCAACTTCAATCTCTACCACTCCCACCCACTAAACCACCCTTGTGACAATAAACTGGTGAGTTTTCTACCCTTGTAAACTTTAACGTAGCTCTTTTACTTTTACGCACTTTATCTCTGATATGGAGTGAGAGAGTAATGTGATGGTTTAAAATCTCATATACCAACCTAGATTTCAATCAATCTTCACTTCTAATGACTTCCTAAGGCCAAAAAATGGTTATTTCTCCCCCACCTTTTTCTTCTTCATTTTATCCTTCTCCTTCTTCATGTCCTTCTCACTCATCCCTGTGTTCTTGTTCTTGTCCTTCTCTTTCCCTTCTATATTTATCTATTTCTCTTCCTTCTCCTCCTCCTCCGTCCCTTCCGTCTCCTTCTTCTCCTCCTCCCTCATCTTCTTCACCTCTTACATCTTCTTTTTCTTTTCCTTTTCTTCTTCACCTTTACCTTCTCTTACTCCGTTACCTTCTACTTCTTTTTCTCCGTCACCGTCTCCTCATTTTTCTCTTTTTGTTTCTTCCCCTTTTTTCTCTTTATGTTTCTCGTCCTTGAGGATTCTAAATTGTCTTGCATAGCTTCAGTTTTGAATCTGTTGATAGTTGTAAGCGTCTCCCAATTAACCAAATCATATTTTTCATGTTTAAGTTCAACGCTTTTGGTTTCGTAAGTATGTATGTTGTACACGTCAGTTGGCGGTCCAAATAATGACTCCCTCCTGCACTTACACACTTACTGTCTACTGACGAATTTTTAATTTTAAATCAATGATAAATCTTGTAAACGGCTTTGCAGTCACTACGTTATGAATGTACGCTGATTTTAACATTTCATGACCTTGTGTGTGGAACATCGTCTGATTGTGTTAGTGATATTATTCTTTTACTGATGGACACGTTCGTCTACGAAGACAAAATTAAATTACAAATGTTAAATAAAATTTTAATTTAACACGATTTTGTTTTTGGAACAGTATAATGACTCGAGCAATGAATCGATCCACATGGTTGACCACATGAAATAATGTAGCCGTTAATTACACAGCGTGAAAATTTGTTGTAAAATGAGTGAAATTGAAATTTATTACTACATAAAGGTTTTCAAGAAAGTTACAGCAGTTTGTCATGGCTTTTATTTTAGTTGTTGACCACTTTTATCTTTCTTATTCTCCACCAATATCTCCGTTTTCTTTTTGGAACTTCACCACTTACTAAACCACCCTAGTGACAATAAACTGTTGAATTTTTTACTCTTGTAAATTTTAACTTAGATTTTATTCTTCTTGTTTTACTTAACCTTCTCTTCAGATTGGCTTGCGTTTTCATTAATTCATTGTGTGTGGTACTCTCTTTCAATTTTTATACTTAAATGAGTGTGCTCTGTTTTTCGGTTTATGTGGACAATTTCCTTCACCTGAAACATTATTAGCAAATTACTGTTTCACTTCATTCGCGAAATTAATTTCTACATTGATAGTAATTATATAAATTGTGATTAAAAAGAAATATAATTTAAAATACTCACACGACTTTCTCTCGCCAATGTAAGACAAACATATTTTTATGTTTAATCGTAGGAAACCATGTAAAATGAAAAACATAAAATTTTTATCATAAGAGAATGACAAATAATGAAAATAATCAACTTTGTTCGATTTATAATACGGAAATCATTTATTGACCCTAACCTAAGCTCTACAGAAGACAATGCTTGAAATAGAAGATGCAGTTTTTTATTTTTTATAACTTTAATTATATATACAGTTGTAAAATGCATCCAATGGCTGCAATATAAAAACTGTAATATTTTTACTAATTTTCATGAGGAAAAGACATAAAATCACTAACTGCTATTAAACTAAGCGTTTAGAAAAATGTTTGAAATAAAAGTTGTTGGTTTTTCTTGTTCTACAACTGTAAATATTCGTTTTCATTCTAGAATGTTTTTTAAGGTCGGAGTCTTTAAATAGCCATATTTTTTTACCATGAGAGCGCAGGCGTCTCAAGAATTTCAGGAAAAATGGTGTTCTACCTATCTTGTAGATCATACATAAAAAAATGTAGTAAATGAGGGGCTTTTTTAAAAAATCGGATGACCTTTTGAGAAATTTTCAAAAAATCTAATAGTCACTCTAGTAAACTACAACTTCCGGTTAACAGAGTTTGATAATAAAAAATCTTCATTTCCGGTCCCGTAGTGGCATATACATTGAGTTTCAAGTATCAATTTCTTACGCTTTTTCGTTCTCGTTACTTATTTTATTTACTTAGTTATGTTAGGTACTTATTTTGTTGCAGAAACACACACAAAATCAGACCAATCGCTAAATATGGTTTTTTTGTTCAAGGGGACTGAACACATGTATTTCCGGTGAAACTCGATATCGAAAATCGGCTTGCATACAATACCTCTTTACTTTTCATCTTTGTAGGGCATAGAAAGTAATCTCTTTGGCTAGCGATTCACTCGTACGAACGTTGATTCCAAGATTGGAACCATTTGCGAAAGGTTTCTTTTGAAGGTCCTTCAGCTGCTATTTCCGGAAGGCTTCTTTTGAGGGCCTTCAGCTATTTCATCGTGGAATGTCGGGAATGGTGTCAAAAGGTTTTTTTTAAAAAAGAAATCTTTTTCGAGCCAAAAGTTTTGCGGATTAGAAGCGAGATAAGACACAGCGTATTGTCGTAATGAAGGAAGAAGCCATTGTGCAAATCTTCTGGGCTCTTTCTGCATACATAATTTTGCAAGCATGCCCTTGTAATATTCAGAAGTTACAATTGTTATCTTTGAAACGAACTCAATTCCCTCATTATAATCATTCCTCAATATCAGCATTCGCTCACAGTAGGTTTTTCTATTTTCTTATGTCCACTCGGTATTCTAATTTTGCGCTTTTTATCATGTGTTCTGAAGTCACCTGAAGAGTATAAACGGTATGATAGAGCAATAACCACTTATTATATTTATTTCATATATATTCGTTTACTCAACCATAAGTCCCCGCAATAGGAAATGCCACTTTGTAATATAAACTTTAAATTTGACTTTAACTTCAAGTTTATACGCGCGGTTTGATAGATACTCAAGTGGAAATAGGTGGTTTATAAAACATAACACAAAACAAAGAATAATTTGGCATAACCAACAATTAATTAATTTTTTTAGCCGTGGGATTATAGTAGTGTCCCACGAAATTTGAACCATAGGGAAATAGCATTGATTTTAATTAATTTGTCAATATTTCTTTCCTGCGAATTAATGAAGACTTGTTGCAATCAAGAATTATTAGAAAATGTTTAGACGTTTTAAAAAATATCAATTTTGATATATTTAAAGTTATATTTTAGCTTAAAATACATACACATAAATTTGTACCGTTTTCTATTTAAGTATTGTTGATTTCATGAGTACGTCGCATTGTATGTTTGGAATAATGGTAACGTTGTTGTGTGGAGATATAGAGATAGGTGCGTCGCATCCACCTGCGAAAATTATTTATTTTTTAAATACCTATTTAAAAAAATTAATTAGGCCTACTTATTTTTTTCCTTTTGACATTTTATTTTGTCTCCCAAAATTGTTGTAACAATCAGCTGTTCTTTGAAAATTAAATGTTACTGAAGAACATATATTGGATATTAATGAAATACTGAATTTGCTTACAAAAAAAATTGAAGTAAATAATTTCTTTTTAGATGATAAAACAAATTGTGAAAATTAAAAAATAAGTATTTTTTTTAAATATTTCCAATATTTTTTAACACTAACAAATTTTTTCCGAAAAACATAAATACATAAATACCATTTATTGCCTACGTACCCACGACTAACTCATATAATAATTTCCACACATCAGAACATAATGTTTACATATTATTATCCTTAAGCATAAGACAATTGTTTAACCACATCTCTGTCTAGATATTTTCAAAGATCAGAGGCCATACTCCGTTCCTTTCTGTGTTTTCCCTCGAGGGATAATCTACTAAATTTGTATTTATTTTGCCTGGCAACAAAATTTTTATTGCTTTGTTTCCCGTGAGAACTTCTTTTTAGTGTTTTTGACTTCCCTTACGATCTACTCTCATATTCTTCATTTTATCAGAGCAAACGACACCATTTGGCGAATTTATGTTAAATGAAATGTCAACCTTCTGATAAAAAATTTATTATAAATTAGGCGTGCCTCAATAGTTACCTCACTCTAGCCGATTTAGCACTACGGGTTAAGCCCTAGGCTCTCCTCTTCAGTTCAGCTGAGCAGATGATCTATCTATCCAATCCAACCACGTGGAGGTCGCATCTCGAACTCAGGACCATACCGATCATCCCCGGCAGAAGAATTTCCCGATTCTGATCACTCAAAATTCTTTTCAGTGCAAGAGAATGAGTCCCCTGTTCGAATACATACGGAAAAAATGTGAAAGAACGATTTTTAAACATCGATTTCTCCCCGGAAATACAAGTTTTCAGGCCCCGTGAATTCAGGAAACATGTTTTTAGGCATAGGTTTGTGTGTGTGTGACCAGTTGAGATGTTATCTGAAAAACGGAATAGCTTACAAAGTTGAAACTTGGAACTTAAGATAAGTAGGCTTACCGCTAGGGAACCCGACACGAACATTTTTGTCAAAATCGGTCAACCGAAGTTGTGTTTTTGTTTATTTTTTTCTCTTCACATCGCTTTATTTACTACATTTTTGTGATTTACAAAATAGGGTTAAGGGGCATGTTTCCTAAACGTCGTTGGGAGCCTGTGATCTTGGAGAAATTGGGTTTTTAAGATTGCGGCGTTTTAATATTCTATTTTGGGCAAAAGTATATTATGATCAACGTCATAGAAAATAATCTACAACAATAAAATCCAAGAATCGCTTATACGTACAATGCTTAGTTTAGCGGCCGTTAGTGATTTTCTGTATTTTCTCGTTGTATCAGTTAAAAATTATTTTCCAACTATCACAAAGAGTCAGTTAGAGGTGGAGCTCTTTCCCAGTCTTCAGTTGGTGCATGCGCATAAGAAATATTTTACTATAACCTTTTGTTATGTTATCTAAAATTTATTTTAACCTACTTAAATAAAATAGATGGTTGATAATTTTTACAGAGTTGGGAAACATGTTCTTTCCAATTTATACACTTGTCTATGCAATGACCTAACTTTTTTACAGTAATTTTGTTACAGAAACCTCGCTTATATTCTCAGAGTAATTTTCACACCAAATTTGGTAGGATTTCTATTCGTAAATATATGAAATTGATTTTTTTAATATATAAAGACAGTTTATTAGTTTTAACCATTTTTTTGTAGTAGAGTTAGAGCTACGTGTGCTTGTGTTAGGACATTTTTAGGATTTAATAAAAATAATAAATGCATATCAAACATGAATAATTTGTTTTATTGAATCTCAGCATAATGAAAATTCTCTCTTGACTTTATTGTGCTTTTGCTCCCCAATTGTGCGTAAGGTGTAAGGAAATTG
Organism: Catonia carolina; assembly: GCA_035578175.1. Classification (NCBI taxonomy): domain Eukaryota; kingdom Metazoa; phylum Arthropoda; class Insecta; order Hemiptera; family Achilidae; genus Catonia; species Catonia carolina. The sequence continues at coordinate 24,881,745 of JAQMRL010000012.1, forward strand.
TATTAGAATTTCGTAAAGATCAATTATTTAGTCATGTGTTTTAGTTTCGGATGGGTTCAGCAATTCAAATGCTTCTTGATACATATTAACTTCTGATACAATTTTTGCGAAGAGAATATCTGAAAAAAGAAATGTACTAAAAATATATGTACAGGTGTCACAGGATGAGTGTCATGGGGAAACCTCAAATGTTTCGTCCCGTTGTCCAGTGGTGGTCGTCCAGGTGGGTGGCTGTGGCGGTCGTAGTCGTCGTGACGGTTGAGGAGGTGGACGACACGGCCTATCGTCTTCCAGCGGAGAATATAGATAATGAATATTAATATAAATATAATTATTAATATAATTAATAATAATATAGATAATTGTTACTCGCCACTCCAGCGGCGCTGGAGAACAAATAATAAACAAGAATAAACGGAAAACATTTATGTATTTATAAATTATGAATCGTGTTGATTAATTATCGTAAAATCGTGCGTCACCATAACCGTAAAAATACCCTTGCCATTACTCCGTTATCATTGCGCCACGTTATCAGAACGCGAATCGCCAACCGACTTATCTCTCATAGTGGGTATTTCATTATGATCTATATAGCCTTCGTTTATAATTTGATTAATAAAATTAAAAACGGTGTAAAAGTAACTATTTTTATACTTCATATACCATAGTTTTGCCCACCACGGGCAGGTGGAGTGTTAAAATAATTGCACTCGATCTGTTGGTTCTAGGGCTACAAAAAATAGTTCTGTTTCTTATCACATAGTCAGCCAATTATATGACTGAACTATTTAAAAACAGAAAAGGTAGAGGTGTAAAAGACACTAGTCAGAGTTATCCTCTGAGAGTAATGAATTTCACTATACAGCCAGAGCCTGTGGTGAATGAAGTGAAAGTGTCATTTGCAGGGTGGAATATGAGTACTTTTCTGAGAGCCTAGCATGCCGATTAGCATAGCTACTTTTCTACTCAGTGAGGAAGACAATAGTAAATCAACTCACTCCTCGTTTTTACTTAGTAAAACCTCTAGAGGTTCAAACTAGCCTTTAGGCTGTTGACCTAAGCAAGATACGATAGTATTGGAGTAAGCATTGTTCGCAGTGTATCATTATTTTCTGAGCATTACCTTGCTTTTCGCGAGGCGATAGCGAGGAGAACGGCAAATGACAATTTTGAATGACAATTTTTCCACACGTGAGGAAGCTGGGTTGAATTATTTCCAGGAACGGGGGCGTACTGCAAAAACATCGAGTCTGTGAGTAAGCTCACAAATTGACATTTTACCTGACAGAAAGGTTTGGGTTTCTAGGATCTACGTTTACCTTGCTGGTGAATACAAGTTATTGGGTAATTAACTGTAACTCAATCGACACTACCAAGTAAGATTGGTGGCGCTCCGATAATGGAAGACTGTAGTGTAGTGAGCGTTAGGTCCATTATGCGGGCGCCTTTATTATATTCGATAATTCCTTGGTTTACAACGACGAAAAATACGTTACTTTCGTTTCGTTGGTAAAATAACCAAATTATATTATCTAATTATTTCGTTCGTTTATTTACCGTAAAAGTGGAGAAACCAGTAAAAATTGTAGTGGTGTCCACTTAATGAAAGAGTACCTATTATTGTTAATTTTGTAAAATCACTGTTAGTTAAATTATTTTAAACTGTAAGTTCTGCAGAATTGCATTTGTTCGTAGGAAAGGTTAATGTTTTTAATCATTATTGTGTTAATAAATTGAAGAAATAATGTTTATTGTTTATTATACCCAGATCCAGAACGAACATAGGCTTAGGTGTTACAGTACTATAGTTATTACTTACCATCAATATAAATTTGTTTATAAGACCATACAGTTCTTGTCCAGAAACCCATAAATATCCCCGCAGTACCTGCATCCAACTGAAAAGTTTTAAATATTGGGGAACCTGGATAAGATGTTCCTCCTCTGTTATACTGGTATGGTACTGTGACTGATATATAGAAATGGAACTTCGTCTAAAACAAAAATTGAAAAATCTGGTTTGAAACACTCATAAAACTTTCTCTTATCAATGTAAAAGTAATGAAACATATAACCTATGTTTAATCATTAGTGAAGGACGCATTATGAAAATCATCCTTTGTCTACTTAATTATTAATACAGAAAACGGAAAATTACTAATTAACGCTTAACTAGGATCTGTAAAAAATGCATGAATTAAAAGTTGTAAGTTTTTTATTTCCTTTAACTTTAATTATAATTATACGCTTTGTTGTAAAGTGCATACCGAATCCACAATATTAAAAAGTTTTATTTTTCCCCCTTTTTATGAGCAAATTATAGAAATTCACAAATTGATGCTAAATTAAGCCTTGTAAAAAAATGTTTAAAAATTTGTAGGTTTTTTAATTTCCCTTTAAATTTAATTTTATACGATTTTTCCCTTAAATTAAGGCTTCAATCTTAAAAAAATTCTTTACCTCGAGAGGACAGTCCGCAAGAACTTCTAAAGACAGAGCGCATACACTCTTGTAGAGCACAAAAATGTAGTAAAAAGGCGATTTTTTTTAAATCTTTGAATCTGTTTCGGAAAAATCGCAAAAATGTAAAAACATTTTTAAGAATACACTACTCCTTTCGGTTGATTGATTTTGATGTAAATGTTCGTGTCGGGTCGTTTAGTGGTACATAATTTAACTTTCAAGTTTCAACTTCGTACGCTGTTTCGTTCACACACACGCGCGCGCGCGCACACACACACAGACAAATAAAACCATGTCTTTTTGGGTTCAAGGAATCTAAATACGTGCATTTTTGTTTAGACCTCAATTTAAAAAAATCAACATAAAAACAATACTTTCCTTTTCTATGTATGCAAACAGGGCAAGAGACAGTAAAAAGTACTAGTTGATAACCCGTGAACCACATACTAACCTCTTCAGTTTTCTTACAATAATAAAAGTCTTCTTGTCGTTTAACATTTGGGGGACGAAACCAAATGTAATCAAGTAAAATACTATGCGTATATGTATCTATATCTTGCTTAAAATCACCTAATTTGGTACAGCTGTAACAGTCAAATTAGCACATTAATGGATGATAATTTTTAAATTGAAACTATCCCTTAAATAATTAACAGTTTCTAATCAATCAATCGTAAACTATCTAGTGATTGTATCAGCATAAGGCAACAATCACATGATTTTATCTTTCCTATGTAAATAATGAACAACATAACCGATTGTCAAATATGTGGATTGCTTTAACGTTGTCAAGTTGGTGAAGTCTTTCCCCACACTTTTGAGCGATCCTCTTGATTTTTCTAGAGACAAAAGACATTTTTGTCTCTACGGAGGTCGTTGATCCTGATGAAACAGGGTGCGTCGTCGATCTGTTTATGAAGCAGAAGTTTGTACAACTTCTAAAACTATTGTTTCATGATCGATATCCATCATAACTGAATGACGCAAAATGAAAATGAACCCTCTGTTTGTCTTCTCTTATTAGGAAATCACTAATTGACGCTAAACTGAGATTTGCATAAAAAAAGTGGTTGAGATAAAAGTTGTAGGATTTTGATTTCCCATAACTTGTATTAGGCTACATACACTTTTGCCGTGAACTACGACTATAATCTTAATAAATTAGAACAATTATTTACCGATTTTTATGAGATAAATACAGAAAAATCGCTTAATTTACGCTAAAATTAGCATTGTAGAAAAAAATCTTATAACAGCAAATGTAGATTTTTTAATTTCCTAAAATTTAAATCATAAAACTTTTGTCGTAAAATGCATATTAAGTCTGAAATCTTAACAAAACATTTCTTAGTACGAGAGCACAGCCTACCCAAGAAATTCAGAAGACTTATCACTTACCTTATCTTGTAAAGCATAGAAAATTTAGTAAATAAAGCGATTTTTAAAAAAAGAAATCAGTAAAAACAAGTTTTTTGAGTTAACGGGGCCTGAAAACGTGTATGTTCAGTGAAAACTCTATTTCGAAAAATCGACGTAAAAATAATACTATCCTTAATCGATAAATACTATCCTACACATTAATATTCATGTAGGCTAAGATGAAGTAAAAAATGAAAAAAATTTTCGCTGATGACGATATCAAACAGTTTTTTACTTTCTCTTGTCTATATAAATGAATAGGAATGAAAGTCTTGTTCTCTTTTCAATTTTTCTAAATCAAGTTCTCACCGGATATACACGTTTTCAGACCCCTGACCCCAAAAACATGTTTTTAGTGATTGTTCTCTGTATGTGTGTGTGTGAGTGAACAAAATATCTCAAGAACGGAACGTCGTACCATGTTGAAACGTTAAACCTAAGTTAGGTATCACTAGAGTACCCGGCACGAAAGTTTTATTAAAATCTGTCAAAGTAGTAGTTTATTCGTGCAACTTTTTTTACATATTTAGTAGTTTTTGTTTAACATTTTTTGCGATTTTCGCAAAAACGGGTAGTATGATTTTTTAATAACGCCACATTTACTACATTTTCTATACTCTACATGATAAAGTAGACGCCATGTCTGCTGAAATTCTTGGAAAATCTGTTTTCTTTTAAGAAATTGTTTTTTTAAGATTGCGGCTTTTATAGGCACTTTAGCGCAAAATTGTACATAAAAGTTGTAGAGAATTTAAAAATCTACAACTTTTAGTTCAAACATTTCTTTCTATAACGCTTAGTTTAGCGATAATTTATTGATGTTATATTTTTTCAATGAAAATCTGTGAATAATAGGATTGTTTTAAGATTTCAGCCTTAGTATGGACTATACGACCAAAAGGGTATATATTTAAATTTATAGAAAATTAGAAGATCTAAAACTTTTATATATTAGCATTTTTCTCTACGGAACTTAGTTTAGCGTGAAAGAGTGGTTTACCGTATTATTAACCCAAACTATGGTTGGTTTTCATTTTGCATCAATCACTCATGATTAAAATGAGAGGTTGTGTTTTTGAGGTTAGTTTTTTTATTTATTTCTAATGCTTTATATTATTTTTTTTATTATTACTAACGGTAGGTTACATTGTTTATTATTTGCATTGGAAAGAGAAAGTCTTGTGAGTGATAGAGACAGAACAATACCTACGACAGGTGGTGGCTGGATATTCACATTGATGAAACTTTGTTGAAATAGTAGCACTAGGTCAGGTGAGATGTTGTTTAGGTCAAAAGCCGAAAGGCTAGTTTGAACCTCTAGAGGTTTTAGGCCTTCAGAAAAGAACCCACTTTCCATCCTGTAAATGATACCTTCACTTCATTGACCAAAGCGTCTGGCTGTAGAGTGAAATTCATAACTCTCAAAGGAGATAACTCTGACAAGTGTCTTTTACACCTCTATCTTTTCTATTCTTAAATATTTCAGTCATATAATTGGCTGACTATATGGTAAGAAACAGAACTATTTTTTGTAGCCCTGGAACCAACAGACCGAGTGCAATTAATTTAATACTCCACCTACCCGTTATGGAATTGAGTTTTTTTCACTCACCTGCTGTTATGGCAGGTGAGATATCCAAACTAAAAAGGAGATCTTTGAATTGGCGAATGAGTAAATTGTGGCACTAAGATGAGATTCTTCTGAGTCTAGGCTTAAGTGTTGCAATTATATTTTATGTAACAATAACATTTTATTTATTTACCAAAACTTTAGACCTGTGTGTCTTTACGCGAGTGAGTGCCTTAGAATGACAGGGAAGACTGGTCTGACAGAATCAGAGAAATTTTAGAGAAAGATCCTCCGCAAGATAATGAGTCTTAAGATAATAGACGGACAATATTGATTACGAGGTCGAGAAGAACAGTACAAGGTAATTAATGATTAATACTAATCATTAACAAAATAAAACTAAATTTTTACGTCGTTCACCTGTGTAGAATATAGTACAAAACAATATTTTTAGGACAACTAAACTAAGGTATCGGATAAATGGTCTAAAGAAGTTAGAAAGGGTATTCGAAAAGCCAGGATTATTTTAGGCCAAATAAAATTTAGAGAACTAATTTCAGACTTCTATGAAGAACAAAAACTAACATCGGATGGACAGAAGAAAGAAAAAACCTATAATGTACAAATGCTGAGAATGTTGGCTGCAAAACGTGTTACCATAAACGTCTAAAGTTATATAATTTTTTTCTAAAATTGGATTATACGAGGAAAAGAAACTAACATGTTTTAGCTTACTTAATAATTTTAGAGTACAAACTACTTCTTGGAAGTTGACTGATGAAAAGGTTCGTTTTCGTAATTCCTCCAATAAGCTGACTGTAATAAGATGCTCTGAAATAAAAAAAATCTGAATTATTAACATACCAATATCAGTACCTGAAGATCATCCCTGGGACCTTGTATAAAAGAAAAACACTTCCTAATTGAGCTATATATATGTTCTTTAGAATTAATCATTTACCGTTACATGTGATCATTACGTCTTAGACTGAATGACAAACTGAATGAAACACACACTAATTTCTCTTGCCAATGTGAAAAATGAAAAATACAACTAACGTTTAATCATGGGTAGGGACAAGGCTATATGAAAAACAACCTAAATTTTTTTTAAACATGAATGAATGATGCAAAAATGAATATATCAATCTACGTATACATTTTATCAACTAAACAGAACATTTCCTATGACTTTGATTAGGTATATACACATTTGCCGTAAAATGGGTACTGGCGAACGCAGTCCTAAAAAACCATTTCTTACTGATTTTAATAAAAAAATTTGGAGTGTTTCACACCAAATTTTTTTTATTAAAATCAGTAAGAAATGGATTTTTTCACAACTTTCTCTTGCCAAAGCAGCAAATAATGAAAAATATAACCTAATATTAGTAACAAAACATAAAAAACTATATAAAAAAGAAATCTCAAAAACATAACTTTATTTTAATTTCTTTGTATTTTACGACAAAAGTGTATAATAATCAAATGTATAAAACATTATATCCACAACTTTAATTTTTATAGTACCTGTTATTTATAAATATTATAAATTATTATATTTATATATTATTAAAACGGCCTATATTTTTCTCTACAGAGCCTAGTTTAGCGTCAAAAAGTGATTAAGCTAAACTAAGGTTGGTTTTCATTTCGAATCATTCACCCATGGTTAAAATTAAGTTATGGTTTTTGTTATTTCTAATGATTTATTACTAATGTTAGGTTATATTGTTGATTAGTTTCATTGGTAAGAGGGAGTTATGTGAATATTTCACACCAGATTTTCAAAAACATCGTAGAACCTGTTTTTGAGAAAAATGAAAAGTGGAAAGAATTGCACGAATAAACTAGGTAATACTTCCGGTTGATCGATTTTAATGAAAATATTTTTTCGTGGGTTCCTTAGTGATAGCTAACGTCATTTTGAATTTTCACTTTTCTTTGATAATCCGTTGTTGAGATTTTTTTCTCATATACACAGACCAATCGCTTAAAAATGATTTCGGGTTCTCAGGAACTGAAAACCCAGATTTCAAAAAATGGATATAAAAACATAGTTACTTCCTTCCCAATGAATTCATATAGGGCAAGAGAAATGACAAAAGGAAACCAGCCTTGGTGCAATTGTACTTCTAAGTGGTAGCTATACCAAAAACATGTTAGGTAGGCCTACTCTTAAATTGTAATTCTGAACATTCTGCAGATGCGCAAGCGACTCCCAATTTTTTCGGAATTCTCTTTTTTACGTCTGACTGTTTCGCAATTACTTCTAATGCAGATAATGTCTGAATTAATTGCACAAATAATTTGTGCAATGTCAGAAAATGTGAAACACGATTGAGGAAAGAAGGAAATAGGTCAGTGAGTGAAACATATCATATGTGTCGCACATTATTGATGCGCTGGCACGACGATTTTGATTTTAATTTTGTATATTATTGAATAATTTGTTCAACTTACCCTTCACGTTCAGTTTTCTCATTGATAAGAATTGGGACCCAATTATTTACACTAAAAAAACAAAAACGGAAAATGAAAAAAATAATAATAATTTATTTCTATGCAAACATAAGTACTTACAACATTTTAAAACATAATAAAATAGAAAATTAACAATTCAAAAACAAAGACCCACCGGGTTGGTCTAGAGGTGAAGTCGTCGCCAAAATCAGCTGTTTAACAGCTGATTTTCGGAGACGAAGGTTCCTTGTTCAAATCCTAGTAAAGGTAGTTACTTTTATACGGATTTGAATACTAGACAGTGGTTGCCGGTGTACTTTGATGGTTGGGGTTCAATTAACAATACTCTCTCAGGAGTGGTCGACCTGGGTCTGTGCAAGACCACACCTCATTTACACTTCATACACATCATCCTCATCTCATTGGGTCATGGGGTTGCTTATTGTTCTGAATTGAACTGATTGCAACGTACACATATTAGGAATTAAAAAAAAAATAAAAAAAACCATACTGTTAAAACAATTTTTAACAAATAAAAAAAAATCTCGTGTGAAACACTCACACAACTTTCTCTTGCCAATGCAAATAATTAACAATAAACCTAGCATTAGTAATACAATAATAGAAATAAACAAAAAACTGACTTCAATAAACATAACCTAATTTCAATCATATATGAAAGACGCAAAATGAAAATCAGCCTCAGTTTGGCTTAATAATACGGAAAATCGCTCTTTCACGCTAAACTAGGCACTGTACAAAAAATGGTAATAAAATTTATTTAATAAAAGTTGTAGATCTTATAACTTCCTATAAATTTTATTATATACACTTTCGTCGTAAAATGCATACTAAGGCCGAAATCTCAAATCTTTAAAAGGCCGAGATCTAAAAACATGTTTTTTGGGTTCAGGGGGTCTGAAAACGTGTAGAACCGGTGAGATTTCGAAAAATCGATATGAAAACAAAACTTTCCTTCCTATATATTCATAAAGGCAAGAGAAAGTAAACATACACGTTATCCTTAATATAGAATAGAAATTAGGTGATAATAAAATTTAATGTTAAACATTCACACGACATTCTCTTGACAATGTAGATAATGAATAATATAACCTAAATTTTAATCATAAGTAAACAGTTTAAAATGAAAACCATAAGTTAGTTTTACTCATGAGTGAATGATGGAATATGAAGATCAACTTTTGTAGAACTTAAAAGTAAGGGAAATCAGTAATTGCTTCTCAACTAGCTCTGTAGACAAAAATTAATAAACAAATTTAGGTTTTTTATTTCCGTTGATACGCTGAAATCATAAAAATAATTTTTAATACATACTTAAACCCTCCCCATGAATTTCAGCAGACATAGCGCTGTAGACATACTGTGTCTTGTAGAGCATAAACAATGTATTAAGGTGATTTTTTAAAAAAATCTTGGGAGCCTTTTTTTGAGAAAATTGCAAAAGAGTGAAACATTACCCGAATAAACTACTACTTCTGATTTACCGATTAAGATTAAAGTGTTCGTGTTGGGTCCTCTAGTAGTAGGTACCTAACTGAAGTTCCAACTTTAAATTTTATACGATATTTCCTTGTTGAGATATTTTGTTTACTCACATACCAATCGCTAAAAACACGTATTTTCGGTTTAGGGGGTCTGAAAATGTGTATATCTGGTGAAAACTCTATATCAAAAATTCGACATGAAAAAAAATTTCCCTCCCCATACATTCACGTAGGGCGAAAGAAAGTAAACAATCTGGTGTGAAACACTCACACAACTTTCTCGTGCCAATGCAAATAACTAACAGTGTAACCTAACATTAGTAATAAAACATTAGAAATAAGCAAAAAAATTAACCTTAAAAAATATAACCTTATTTTAATCATGAGTTAATGATGCAAAATTAAAATCAACCGCAGTTAGGCTTAAAAACACGGAAAAACACTCTTCTAAACTAGGCTCTGCAGAGAAAAATTCTTTTAATAAAAGTTGTAGATCTTATAATTTACTATAAATTCGATTATAATACCCCTTTTTTGTAAAATGCTAAGGCTGAAATCTTAAAAAATCTTTTGTTTTACAGATTTTCACGAAAAAAAACAAAAAAACCACTAATTACCGCTAAACTAAGCGTTCTAGAAAAATATTGTTTAAAATAAAAGTTTTAGGGTTTTAAATTATCTACAATGTGTATTATATACATTTCTGCGCTAAAATGCGTAAGTTATTAAAGTCGCAATTTAAAAAAAAACAATTTTTTTACGAGAAACAGCCTTTCCAAAAATTTCAGCAGACGTGGCGTCTACTCTATCTTGAGAGCATAAAAAATTTAGTAAATGGGGCGATTTAAAAACAACCGTAGGAGTCGTTTTTGAAAAAATCGCAAAAAGTGAAAAATGACACGAACATACTACTACTTCCGGTAGACCGATTTTTATGAAAATGTTTGTGTCGGGTCCAGTAGTAGTATCTAACTTAATTTTCAAGTTTCAAGTTCGTAAGATGTTCCGTTCTTGAGATATTATTTTCGCGCGCGCGCGCACACGCACACAGATCAATCGCTATAAACATGGTTTTTGGGTTCAGAGGGTCTGAAGACGTGTATATTCAGTGAAAACTCAATTTCGAAATATTTATATAAAAACAATACTTTCCTTCCTATTCATATAGGCAAGAGAAAGTAAAAACAATAATTTTTATAATGGTAGTCTACAGACATTTAGTCGTTGCTACATTGATGAATCTCTTCGATCAGTGAATTCGAACCAAGTAAAGTGATTAGTTAAAATTATAAATAAATTAAATCAAAATTAATTTTAAAAACAATGTTAAATACAAGTTTTCACAACATTTCGAAAGTGAAATAAAATGAATATGGAATAATTATATTAATAAATTTCTAAAATTACAATTTGAACATTTCATGGAAGCAAGAATGAAAGAAAATCTTAGTTTAAAATACGTAAAATAAAAATAAAATATCAACAGAAAAAACATTTCAAAATAATAATATTGAAATAATATGTCGTAACGAATATGCGTTGTTTTGTATATTTGCCATATTTAACGATTTATTTTAGTAATTTAAGCGTTTTTGATGAATCGATTTTTAACAAATATTTATATTTTCTGTAGGGAAAACATATAAAAATTACTTCTTCTTTTTAATTACAATTAAATTATGTTATTCTTTAATTAAATAGTTTACGATTTTTGTCCAGATGAAATTTTCAAAATGGAAACATGAGATTTTATTTTGATGCACCAGTATTGTTACGACATTACTTATTTTGAAAACGGCAAAAGTATATAATTATTAAATCGCTGGTGGGTGGGAAAAAGAGTATAAGTCAAAAATTTAAAAAATGAGATATTTTGTACACAAGTTTGGAATTGGTCAATGCATGGGTGGGAAAAGTAGTATAAGTCTATCTGTAGTGTGTAAAGAGATTCAACACTGTTCAGAAGAGGTTATCTCACCATATGATTGTTCATGGCTGGGAAAAAACATATAAGTGACTTGTACTATTTTCTTGCACTAGAACAAAATCAGGAGCAACAGTATAAGTCACATATATTAATTTACATTTAGTCACTACGTTGGGAGAAACAGTATAAGTCACATATATTACTTTGTTTTAAATGGGTACTTTGGGAGAAACAGTATTTGATTTACAACAGTGCCTGCCTACACCTTTCCTGGAAACATCTGTCAGTTTCTATAAAAGAAAGTTATGGACTTACAATCTCACTGTCCATGACTGTGATGATAAGCAGTCTTACAATTATATGTGGCATGAATGCATTTCTGGAAGAGGGGCTAACCAGATTGCATCTTGCTTAGCCAAACATATTACAAATATTTCTCCACTAGTGAAACATGTAACGTTGTTCTCAGACAGCTGTGGAGGACAAAACAAAAATTCTCATTTTGCTTCTGCATGCTTGAGTATTATGAAAAATCATCCTACTCTTGAAACTCTGGACCATAAATTCATGGTTCCAGGTCATTCCAGACTAGAATGCGATACGGATCATTTTTTAATAGAGAAAAGAAAAAAATGGTCCAATTCAACAATTGAACATCCTCGCGACTGGTTTCAGCTGGTAAGACAAACAGGAAAAAGAAAACCGTTCATTGTCATTGAAATGATGACCACTGATTTCTTTGAATATTCTGAGCTTCTTCTTCTTAGGGTGCCTGTCCGTTCCGAACGTTGGCGATCATTCTGGCTATTATTACTTTGTTGGTTGCGCTCCTGAACAATTGGGTGGAGGTCTTTCCGAACCAGGCTCTAAGGTTAGCCAACCAGGAAATTCTTCTTCGTCCTGGGGCTCTCCTGCCTTCTATTTTCCCTTGTAATATGCTCTGCAATAGTTCATACCTGCCTTGATTGCGCATTATGTGACCTAAATATTCCAGCTTTCGACATTTGATGAGGTTGACCAGTTCTGGTGCTGTATTCATCCTCTTTAGTACCTCTTGGTTGGTAACCCTATCGGTCCATGGTATCCTCAGGATCCTTCTGTACAGCCATAACTCAAATGCATGGAGCCTCGATATTGTATCCTCCTTTAGGGTCCATGATTCTACACCATACAGAAGCACTGAATATACATAACCTTTGAGGAGTCTTAGCTTTGTATTTAGGGTGAGGTCACGGCTCTTAAACACTGAACCCATTGTTAAGAAAGCACTTTTGGCTTTTCCAATACGGCATCGGATCTCCTGGGAATTGTCCCATGACTCATTGATCACCGTTCCCAAGTAGGTGTATTGTGGGACTCTTTCAATTCTTGTCTGATTGATGTACAGTTCTGCCCCTCCAATGTTTTCTTTGCTAATGACCATAAGCTTTGTTTTGTTAATATTTATATCAAGTCCATATACTTTACTTGTTTCTGTGATCCTATCCATCAAACCCTGCAGGCCCTCTATTGAATCAGAAAACACTATGGTATCATCAGCATAACGTAAATTGTTGAGCTTGACTCCATTTATTGAGATACCAACATCCATGTCTCCAAGCGCCTCCCTAAAGATGTGTTCTGAGTATAGATTGAAAATAATTGGAGATATAATGCAACCCTGTCTCACTCCACGCAGGATCTGCACCTGATCTGTATGATCTCCATCTACTCTGAGGTAGCATCTATTCTGAGCTACTGAATCGAAATGGACCATTTAAGCTCCCAACAGTGAGTGATGCTGGAGAAAAGTTTTACTGGAGAGATGTTAGATGGTTGAGGTTCCTCAAAGATGAACCTGGTAAAATTCTTTATAAAACTACATTGAATCTTGAATCCCAGTTCATGAGACTCAATTTTGAGAAGAGGCTTCATCACAATGCTAGTTTTGAGCCACCTGTAACTAAAAAAATCAGCACAGTCAGTGTTGAGAAGAAACAGGATTTAATGTCTCTTTTGCCCTATATAGACAAAAACTTTCATCAGTTTTATAATGAGCTTCCTGTTAGTAAAAGTACAAAGAATTCTCTACTAGATGTTGAAGATGAAGAAGATGATTAGTATTAATTTTAAAACAAAAGACATTCAAATATGATTTGTGTTTGCCATTGTATTAATCTGTAAATGAGAATAATATTTTGTAATGAATTTTATTATTGTATTAAAATCATAAGTTATTTCACAAAAAAGTATTTTTCATGTTATTTATTAAATAACCACTTATTTTTATTGTTAATAAATTAAAGCAGTTTATGGTACTTATACTGACAGTAGCACAAGTTTAATGTTTGAACTATTGCCACTAGCCAGCAAATCTGACAAAAACCTCTTTTTATTGATGCAAATCTGAATGAAAAGTGAAGGTCAGGGCCATGTCGTGGTAATGTATTTTCATCATTCTAGATTATTAATAATTAATTTAAAAAAAAGTAATAATAGGAGTATTAAATGAAATTGTTGTTTATCAAAAGGATTATAATTGGGATAAATAGTATAATTCGTATTAATTATGGGGAAAAACAGTACAAGTACAAAAAAAAACATAAATATTTGAATTTTTTTTTTCTAAAATATTGGTGAACTTTGAAAAAAGTTACTATAAGGATCTCACATAACTCTACAATCATATAAACAGACAGCAGTTTGCTTTAGATTTACAAAATTGATAAAACAGCTGATTGAAATATGTGAAAACTTCAAACCTCTGTACTGTAAAATTATGGTTTTCAACTTATACTCTTTTTCTCCCCCACTAGCGAAATAAAAATAGAGTATGCATATATGTAAAATTTTGAATTTCATAAAGTAAAATAGTACGTTTAATTACTTTAATTCACCCTTCCACAACTAAAAAATCTTAAACGCTGATGTTGTTACAATGATTGGCCTCTTTTGCATTTACCATAACCCAATACCGCATTAAGAGTTTCCACATTCACAAGTTTATAAAAATTTTTCGACTTCAGGTGTTTCATAAAAAACATGTATTTGTTCTCACTTAACTGGACTTATACTATGTTTTGGTAATGTTCTTAGAATATGACTTGCATTTCTATACATAATTCCAGCTACGTGTAAACAATAAAAAGCTACGCATAATCAATGATAACAGTAGGCTTATTTTCTAAAGTACGGCTATTATTGTGTTATTTGAGTTTGGGTTTAATATTAGTAATTTTTAAAGGTTCAATAAGTCGCTTCATTACTGATGTATGAGAATGTCGTCATACTCATACATCGGAAAGGAAGCATGCTTACTTAATTTTTTTTAAATTATTTTCAAGATATTTCAACGTAAATTAAAGATGTTTTAGTAAATTTGTTTCATCGAAGAAGGTAAGGTGAATTGTAAATTGATTTTTAAATGCTACGCTGAGAACAAAATATTCTTAATGTGTTTATGATCATTTATTTCGTTTGTCTAAGCTCACAGCTGATTTATTATTCATGTCAATTTGCTTCTAATTGTTGTTTCCAGTATTTGGTTAGCATATTTTTTGGAATTATTTCGTGTGTTAATTTGTAAATTATTGTGTTTTACTTAGAAACTGTAATTTTTTTTCGTTGAATTATAGTATTTTTCAAATATTTTAAACGCCTAATTTATTTTATATAATGAATGTAGAAAATTATAGTTAAGTAATGTCACAGCGAACAGCTGTATTATCCCTAAGGCCAGCCGCACACAGGACGTGACGATACTATCGGAGACGAATTTTCTGTTCGCCGGCCGCACGTAGGAGGCGTTGAGACAAAATTGTTTCCAAACAGAAACACCATTTTTATTGTTGATGCAACTATAAATAAATAAACAAATATAAAACAAAAACAATTTCCTCTGTACAATTGCAATTTTATATTGCTACTTTCATTATTCCTAATTTTTCAAAAAATTAATTTAGTACAGTCACTTGAGTCACGAGTTTGCTCTTGTTTGCAACGAGGGGTAAAGGCGGATCAACATCAGTGCGCATGCCAGACTGCTTTAATTTCAGTACGACAAACATAACAACTTATATTGTACCCAGAGCATTATACAGTATATCGCGGAACCTTTTATAGGTTAACTGTACGAATATAAATATTTGTTAGCGTACACAGCAATGCCGGTTTCTCGAAAACGTGGTCGAAATATTCACAGTGCTGAACGAAATCTAATATGCAATGTAATAAAATGTTGTGAACTTGAAGCTGAACAAAAAATGCCTATTCGTGCCTCTTGATAAAAGCCATGAGCGAGCGGCTAACTACTGTAATGTTTCTCTTTCCACAATTCGAAAAATAAAGAAGGAAATAAAAGACGTGAAGAACCTATTCTTTAACAGTTTTGTTGACACCTGGTAAAAAAAGAAAGCGGTTAGGTAGATATTAGTGAGACTGATAGTGAAGACGCCGGTGATAGCGATAGTAAAGAAGGCGATTTATTCATAGAAAATTTGTTCCGATGGAATGAGATAGTTGGTAATTACAGTATATCAAACATTTCTAGTCATGTAATTAAGCTGTAGGCAGTATTACAGGTCACATTTATTTCTTATAAGGTTTATGAAGAAAACATTTTCTCGAATTAAACCACAGCTTACGAAATATATGTAGAAACTGCACGATAGTAAAATGTACGAGTAGTGTGTCTGACTGTTGAGGTTTGCAGCACTGTCGTATTTTCACTTCCATTCCTCACAACCCATCCATACGCAAAAGGCAATCTCGTGACTTCAGTAATATACCAGTTTATTTTTAAACTTATTCAAATATACGTTCAAATAAATTTTCCTTTGTAAGCCTATATTATATAATAATTATGTTTTTACCTCTCATTTTTTGTAAATTAAAATTATAGGTAACTGTTTAATGGACAATATTAAATTGGTTTTTGAATATGGAAACTAAACGATTAAGAATTCATTTGAATGAAACTTTCCATTGTCATTATATAATTATTTATAATTTTACGTGATAATTTGTTTATTTATTTATTTAACCAAAAAACTTGAGTCAAATTTTCTTATATTTTACACTGCATGGTAATTCGGGCGGGGGGGATAATTTAAATTTATGATTTAAACAATTAACTAAAAAAATCAATTTAATTAAACCACACAATTTCAACTAAGCAATTTTCAAAACTATGTAAATAATATTACGTTTGAATGCTGTGTTTACTGAATGGCAATCGCATTGTGTTTCGACGCATGCGCAAAACTGAATGACTCGAGCTCATTCGCGACGAGACACGTCTTCACTATTTTGTTTTAAGCAGTCTCCGATGGCGTGAAGCAAATATCGCCATCATAGTACTTAGTACTTAGTACTAAGTACTATAGTACTTAGTACTATAGTAATAGTACTTAGTACTAAGGTTGGTCTGACAAAAAAGACTCATGCCGTCCTGTGCAGCCTGTCTAACTGTGCAGCGCAAGCCACAGCATCTTAGGTAGCGTGAATCATGTATTAATGATAGTAACTGCCAGGTTGGTTTCGTTCCATTGCCCGAGAAGAAGAGGCCACATGGTAGTCAAATATAATTTAATAGGTACTGATAAAATTAAAAGCCAGCTGTTAAAATGATTTTAAAATTCCAGTAACCAATAGATTCACTGCAATTAGTGATGTTGAATTATCAGATAAGCCTGCTTCGAGCCAAACTCGAAATAAACTAGAACCTATTTACTGGTGTAAATTCTATTAACGTTTAAGTAAATATCTTACAGGAAATTTGTGAATTCGATGATAAATTTGGAATAACATGAATTAAGTCTCTCCATACGGTCATTTATACGTGTAATATATATAATTTTATTTCTTAAAAATATTAGTCTTTATTTGTATAACCTCAAGCAATATATGACAATAGCTATGTTCACACTCGTTCGTTGTCGCATGCGCTTAGAGGCACACAATTTACCTGTCCGCACTCGTTTGAAGACCTTTGTTTAATAAACACGTAAAGAATATTTTTGAACACTACACTAAATTAAAGCCTGTTCTTTCCTGCGTTGATTGGTGGTTTGATTTGGTTTTTTTTATTTTGAAACTAGTTGGAGATGCAGCAATTTACGCATAAAGAGCACTCAGATTTTAGTCGGTTTTCCGTTGATGTGGTTTCTAAACGTCTTTTACTCAGTCCAGGCTTTTCATAAAAGAACGGCGTTTTAGTACGTTGAATATCAGAGTTTTCTCTATATGAACATTTTAAAATAGAAGTCTGATATTCCATTTTAAAAGCCGGCCATTTGTTTTTGTGGCGAGTGTATTTTGGCTTCACGAAAAGATAGGAAATGATTGTTGGACTGAACCATTGATTTTTACTGCAGTAGTGTGCCATGTATCGTATTTTATATTTGTAATTAGAAATAGATATGTGGTGTTAATAAAAAGTTCTATTAGCCTCTAAACTTCTTGAAAGGAAACTGAGCTAAGTATAGTAGTTAAGAAAAACAAACTTCTGTTTTTTCTTACTGCAACTCATTCTGTAGCTCATTTTGAATTATTTGATGATGTTTTTATTAATAAAAAAATAAACGCTTTGCTTTGACATAGTGCTGTTGTGAAAATGCTTGGTTTAGTCCAAAAATAATTTCCCTTTCTTTACATGGAGCCAAAAACACTCTAATAAATAACAAATGGCCGGCGTATTAAAACGGAACATGAGATTTAACTTTTAAAATATTTATATTATAGAAAGAACTCTGATCTTCAAGGTACTTAAACGCCGATTTTTATGTCAAGCCTGGACGGAGTAACGGACGTTTAAAAACCACATTAACGGAAATCCGGCTAAAAACTAAGTATCTTTTTGTGTAAACTGCTGGAGTTATCTCCGATTTATTTCTAAATAAAACAACCTAAATAAAACCAATCAATGCAGAAATGAACAGGCTCTAATTTAGCGTAGTGTTCAAAAACATTCATAATATTTTTTTTTAGCTAAAGCTCTTCTGATTAGTGCGGGAAGGTGGTGTGCCTCTAAGCGCATGCGTTGAGTAAACACGCAACTGGCTACTGTAATAAAAATTTTCAAGTTTCCTGCACAATGTTCGAACTGCGAGGAAAACCATCCTGCTAACTGTAAAGGGTGTAACATCTACCACCGGTTTAACAGTATTATTTTTTCAAAATAAAAAATTGCTACGACGAAGAGATGACCCTCAAGAAATACCGCTAGTCATGATAATAATAATCGCCAGCAGTTACAATCAGAAATATAAACATAATGTAACTGAATATCACTAAATTTTAAGCTCATATCGATGGTGATTCTGTTGATGTTCGTTGATGTATCATTTACTATTTCGGTTTCATAATCAGTAGACACCCGAGTTTGAACCCTTGCGTCTCCAAAACTATGAGTCGGATTTCAACATATTTTACATCAAATGTTATGGTAGAATTTTTAAAATTTTAAAGAATAAACCGGGTAATCCAGGGGTGCTCTACTATCAATGTTGCCTGAATTTGACTGTCTACCTGAATTGACAATGCCGTCTGTCAATTCAGGTAGACAGTCCGACAGGATGTCACGTACACAAACTGGTAACATGGATAGTAGCGCCCAACCCCGCATTAACCGGTCTATTTTTCAAAATTCTAAAAATTTTACCTCAACATTGGCCGATCAATATTTCATGTAATTGACATATCTGTACTAAGTTTTTTACGTTGAATAAAATGATACTTTGCCCATGCCGAACGATCGAGCAGTTACCGAGATAGCAATAAATAGGGTTCAGAATGTTGATAATATATAAAAATTTAAATAACGTACGAATTTGAAATTTCGAACACACTAAGAATGTAATTATCTATGTTGTGTTAAAATTTCAATTAAAAATTTGAACTAAAAGGTTCAAATAGTTATCGAGTTACACGCCTCTAAACGTATGAAATTTGTTGCGGTTGCAAATAAACCGGGTTGTCTTCCAACGTCGATATGGAAATTTTTATAAAACATTAAAAAAATATAGGACTATTAAGGGTCAACACACAATAAAATGATTTAAGTTTTGAATATGTTAAAATCCAACTCATAGTTTTGGAGATGCAAGGGTTCAAATTCGGGTGTCTATGATTATAAAACCGATAGTAGTAGATTATACGCACAGGCGGCCAGTGAGAGGCGGAATGTTTCGGAAAATAGTCGTACATATTCCGGTGATCAAAGCGTTCAACTGCTTTTGTCGATGTTGTGGAACAAATGATGATAAGGTTTGGGAGGATGATTGAAGGAATGATGGACAGAGTGTTGAACATTTTGTTAACTAAAAAAATAAAAATAATGATTTCTAATATTCTTATTTCAGCTTTGAATGATAACGGTTTGTCTGATAAATGACAAGAATTAGAATTATTCATAAATTCGGGAAAAAATAGATATCACGTTAATATCTCTAACAAGATTTACAGGCTGTTCACATATATATAACGGGTGATTCAAAAAGAGCGCCGGTTTTTAAACGGCTGGTAAATTTTTGTTTATCGGTTGGCAACATTGTTAGACCTCATTTCTATTTCGGAAAACATTCCGACTGACGATTCAGTTGTAGTTTCTCTTGTTCGCAGTGTAGTACTCTCGCAGTCTGTGTCTAACCATGGAGAAGTTTACTATTGCGCAACGAGTGTTAATCGTCAAAACATTTTACCAGAGTGGAGAGAGTTATGCGGCTACTGTCAGGCGACTTCGCGGTACTCTAGGACGTAATGAAGCACCGAATGAATCAACAGTTCGCAGGCTCATGAAAAAGTTTTTTGAGACGGGTTCAACAGTCGACCTTAAAAGTTCTGGACGTCGTCGTTCTGGCCGAACTGAGCAGAACGTTGCGTTGGTTCGTGACAGTGTGGCTGTTAGCCCAGCAAAATCAATACGTCGCCGTTCTCAACAATTGGGTTTACGATGTTCTTCTGTACGGAGAATTCTTCGGTACGATCTCCAATATCACCCGTATAAAATTCAGTTGCTGCACGAGAAACAATGTTGTTGCTCCGTGAACGGTTCCAGGATCGCATCATTTCTCGTAATTCCGACCATCAATGGCCACCAAGGTCGTGCGACTTGACGCCTTGTGACTTTCATCTTTGGGGTCATCTGAAGTCATTGGTGTATGCCAATAAACCCCGAAACATCAATGACTTGAAGGAGGAAGTTCGACGGGTTATCGGGCAAATGGAAGTCGAAACTTGTCGTGCAGTAATATCCAATTTCATGGACAGAGTTGATGCGTGCCAGCGCAGTAGAGGAGGACACATGCATGACATCATTTTTCATAAATAAAATCGGAAGGAAAGATAAACTTGTTGATGTATTTATTTTCAGTTTTTCAATAAAATAAATCTCTTAATTTGATATATCAAAACCGGCGCTCTTTTTGAATCACCCTATATTTTTTCGAGTACACAATGCACTTAATTATCGCCCTTCAGAAAATAAACATGGTAAACCGCTGTCATTATTAGAAGGTTTATTAAACATTTCAGTATTCGTGGGTGTAATAAAGATTTCCTTCAGGCAACTAGTGTTACTGTGAATAGTACTCCTTTAACCTTGGCTACATTGCCCTCTCAGGGACATTATTACAAAAATTCAATTTAATAACTTTTTCAGGACGCTAGGCACTGTTTCATGTCTGGCGGTGATTGTAACGCCAAAAATGTTAACTGGGGTTCCAGTCTGATTACTCATTGAGGGCGTCAACTTTATTGAGCCACATAACAGAACAAAATTTTGAAATTTTATTACCATATGGAACAAGGTACCAACCAATCTCAATAGAGTACCAGATCTTTTGGTCGTATTTATTGAAAAAAAGAAATAAATCACAATATTATTTTTAAATCGATTCCTTTCGTGATTTGTCGTTAAATCACACGTCATTAATATTATAAATTAACTCGAAAAACCTCCCGCTTTGTTCAATAAGTACACTAAGACTGAACGTTTTGAGAAAACTACAAAAAAGTGAAAAATTGCAATAAATAAACGATTACTTCCGGTGGAACAATTTTGGTGATCCAATTATTACTTCCGGTGGTACTTAACTTAAGCTCCAAGTTTTAACTTCGTACGATATTCCGTTCTTGAGATATTTTCTTCAAATATACACACATATTTTTGGTTCTGGGAACTGAAAACGTGTGTTTTGAGTGAAAAATCGACATGATGAAAACTATATTTTACTTCCATATAAACAAAAAGGGCAGGGGAAAGTAATACGGAATAAAGTATTTTATTATTTGCGTGTGGAGTCAAGTTTGTGATATTATCTGGCAGTTTAATTAAAGGTTGTGCTTAACATTTTTGTTTTTTGGTTCCGATATTTTTAGTTGATTTTTTCGGTTTGTCGTCGATTACCGTCAAAAAACCTCAATGTTTTTAACACAATTAAGTTTAAATTTTGAGTTCTACAGTTTAAAACTTTACGATTATAAGCACTTACATTTCAGGCACATTATTTTGTATCTCTTGTTTCGTTGGTTGATTGTTGGATTGTCCTTGGACAAATTCATTAATATCAGTTGATGTGTTTGCACATGAAGTATACCTGAAACACGTTAACATCATATTAAGGTACAAAATTCATGTCGCTATTTTATGGGTAAGGACTCAAAACGGATCGGAAATTCTTCTTCTATGCCTAAAAATGTAATAAATTCCCGAATCTCCGAATTGATCAGCAAATATCTTAAATTATTCTTATATTCTTAATAATAATATTCTTAATTTAAATATTCTAATATTATATTCTTAATGGTATAATTTTATCCGTCAATGCATTATTTGCATTGAAAAGATGAAGTCGTGTGAGTGTTTTACACCAGATTTTTAAAAATGTACTTCTATATAATGCTCTAAAAAATAAGCGGAAATATAAGTGGCGTATCTGCTTAAATTCTTTAGGAGCTGTGCTCTCATAGTAAAAAATTGTTTTTAAGATTGTGGTCTTAATGTACATTTTACGGCAAAATATTATACAATTAAAGTTATGGGAACTAAAAAAAACTTGCGATTTCTCCTTACAACATTTCTTCTATTTCTTAACATTCTCAACATTTCTTAACGCTTAGTTTCGCGTCAATTAATGATTTGCTGTACTCTGTTTATTAAAATTGGTTAAGAAATTGAATATTCACTATGCAATTCCGACAAAAGTAAAAATAGTGAAGATTTCTGTATCACTTAGTTACTAAATTCAGTAAGCTACATTGTAGATAACAGTTTTTGAGAAAAAGGATCAAGGGTATGTTCCATTTTAACACGTGCCTGGGTACTGGTAACAGGTTCCCTTAAGCGGCTAAAGTAAAAAGATTTTGCTGTGTAACACTCATACGACTTCCGCTTTGTTATAAAAATATGACAAATTTTGATGTAAAATCTCTGCCACAAAACGAAGTAAGAGACGAATCATTTTTGTATGAGAGTAGGAAGTTTTAATTTTAAAAAAACTTTTGTCATCTGCACTTTACCAAATTCATAACACTGTAAATTCAGAACGATACATTTTTTGACCTAGTTTATACGCGGACGGTCAATGAGGTGGACGACACTGCGTCTCGTGGTCCAACTGAGACATCTTCTTCCCTCGCAGTAGTGTAGTAGTGCAAGCTGCTTAGTCGTGACCCGGGTGGGCGTTAACGCCCGGTTGATAGACCGCTATGGACACCGCTCGGGGCAGTAAACGATGACGAACCCGGTTGACAGCGGTTACTAGAGTTTGGACCAATACTGTAACCGGTGTTTCAGAGGGTGGTTATTAGCCTTCTGTAGTGCCGATAAAAGTCTGCCGGCCTTTTTGGAATATTATCGGCTTCCTTCTATCGGTAAGTCGGAAGGTTTGTTGGCCGGAGCACTGTACCTAATCAAAGAGGGCGACTGTGACAGAAGCAACAAGTTCTTGAAATAAAATGATGAGATTTTCTATCAAACTATGATTGTGGTACGTTATTGCCCTAAATTACATATTGTAACATTATTTCAGGAACGGTTGAAGGATAGGATGTCTATTCTAAGAATTGTGTAATTTATGGGGTGGAGTGAACATGGATAGTGAATTGTGATAAATGAGATATTTTGAGTAGGAGTTCTAGAAAATAAAATATATTAGAAACGTTTGTTTTTATTTTTTTATTTCTTCTACGAGACACCAAAACAGCGACGATTTTGTAAAAGTTCGAAGGGTCTAGATTAAATATCAGTCCGCAGGTATAAAATCAGTTAGTGCCTATGTAATGTAGTCAGTCTACACGCGAACCGTAAATGGACAGTGTCGGATCGTTCAAAGTAGTGTCGTTACGGGATCGGTTCTCAATTACGTGAATACTGTAAATGCGTATGTGTGGTAACAAGTGTTTGTTAACAGAAAAATGGTTTTATTCTTAAAAACAGTAATCTATTGAAAGTCATATTGGTTTAAACTGAAGTTTTGTAATTGATGTATTTTATGTAATCTAACGAATTTTTTAACAAGCCCAAGTTAAATAAATTATTATAATTATTAATTATATCAATAAATAACTGTAATGAGTTGTTAGAAGTTTGTTAACTTATCATTTATTAAACCCAGATCCTGACCGAACATAGGTTTAGTTGTTACAATATATAAATCGTAACCTAAAACAAAGTTACCTGAAAATGTTCGTGTTGTGTCTTCCATTGTTAACTTTGTGCAATTTTCTATTTCAAAATATTTTTTTGAACTACATACACAACGGAAACCAACTGTGAAGAATTTACTTTTTGAGCTCAGGGGAATTGAAAACGTTTATATTTGGTGAAACCTCGATTGTGAACACTAATAGAAAATCGATAAAAACATGTATTTTTAGCCTTAGGTGACTTAAAAATGTGTATTTCTGGTGTAAAACCGACTTTAAAAACTGTCACAAAAACATAACTTTTCCTATTATTTAGGACAAAAGAAAGTAAAAATAAATTGTAAAATATTTTAATATGTTTTTTATCCAAGATCTAAAGTTCTGGAAAAACTAAATTTTATAAATAACAAATAATATAAGAAAAAAACTTGAAGACTTACAAAATTAATGTCATCATTTGAAAACAAATTGCCTCTAAATTTATATATAACATTTTTACAGTATTGTGATATTTAAATTTGACAGTTCTCAGATCAACTTTTAAGTACGAAATGAACTATGTGGTGCGATCAATAAGTAGTGTTCTACAGTTTATAACAGTATATTCATTTGCATAAAATTTCTATCTTACTTATATCGTCTACAGCTGTTTGATACAGGATGATAAAAATCGATAGTTTCATGATTGATGTACGAGGTATGACAAATAATCAATGAATAACAGAGGAGAAATAGTGAAGAGCTTAGCATCATATACTGAAATTGTTTTTCTTCCATTTTGTGAATGCCATTCCGAATTCCGCTGATTTCTTTCATTTCTACGCTATTCAAACGTCCTACACACTATTCCATATTTAGCTACGTTTCGCTAATGCCCTATATACTATTCAGTTATACGGGCGCCAATGATCGATTGAGTTTCAGATAATTAGCCTACCAATCAACTTGAATTCATCAGAAAGATGAGGTAAATCTTAGAAACTAATACTCAACCCTTTCCGTCAGGTAAATTTGTGAGTTTTGCCACAGACAAGATGTTGTGGCAGTACGACCCATTCCTGCAAAAAACTAATGCATCTTCACACGCGGGAAGATTCCAAATTATCATTTGCGATTCCTTCTCGCTTTCGACTCTCGAAGAAACAAGTTAATCCACTGAAAATATTCAATACATTACAAATATAGCCTACTAATTATTGTACTCCAATACTATCATACATAAAGTATAAATCGTTTATTTTAATACCGTTCTTATATATTTATTTATGAAGCTGTTATGAACGCAATTAGATAACAATGAAGTACACATCGGAAAAGATAAGATTATAGGCACGTTGCGCTCTGATAACATGACGCTCTGATTATGGAAAAATGGCAAGGATCATTCAGCGGTAATATGGACGCACGGGTTTTCCATTTAAATAAACAGAATTCGAAATAAATAAATAACAGGTATCCATATTCCATTCACTTTCACATAACCCAGCAATTAAACGGAAAAATCTGAAATAAGAGTGCAGTCCACATAATATACCAAAAAATGTACTTGTTGTTAGGAAGAAATTCGTGATTTTCTGTATCTATACATTATAAATGGGAAAGCCCTCACTGATTGACTGACTCACTAATTCTTCTACTTGCACAATAGCTAGAAAGCAGAAATTTGCAGGTTATATTCCCTTTAAAGTAAATAGAAAAGTTAAACATAAACGATTTCCACATTTCACCGTAAACGGGTTAAGAAAAGTGTTCAGTACTTAACTAATATTTACTTTGTTTACTTTTTTCCAGACGAGTTAGATGGCTAAATTTTAATGAAGTTATTTACATTGTAACTAAACATAAATACTTCTTAACAATTTCCAAAATGTATTCCTAAAAGGTTGAAAGAGTATTCAACGCTTAAGCCAATGATTTTTATTTACTAAGTTCCGGACAAGTTAGATGGCTGAAACTAAAAACAGAAAATCGGACTAATGAAAGTTTTTGCTGTAAGGAGAACGTGGCAACACTTTTCAGCCTAACTTTTTAAACTAAAAACATTTGTAACCTCATTTTCTTATGGTTATACGAGCGATGTGGGAGTGCACGTTGTCACAACAATAAATATCAATATATGCAATTATTTCCCATTTAACAGTTACATAAAAAACAACCAAATTAAACATTACATAAATTACTGTGACTATTAACCAATTTTTACTGTTTACATAAATTGATATTATAGTGCTGGGGAAACAACCTATCCAACTAAGGCACAGCCATATGTTTTGATTCATCAATGCTCTCCGTTAGAGCAGACGTTTTTCTTAACAGTAATTGTTAAACAGTCGGACGTAAAACAAATGAAAAGTCTTTTTTATAACTCTAAAGTAAAATAAGTGAACCAGTTAAGGATTAGAAGGTGTCGACATCCAGGGGATTTCGTGTTTGTCTTGGCTAAGTAACCACAGACTACCTTGTTAACTTTATGTTGTTCGGCAGACTTCTGATATCAGTAGGCCTAAAAGTTTGGGAGCTAAATAACTCGATTGCCTTTGGTATAATTTGGTGGATGGACTGTGGAGTGGAACCAAGTACTTTTTTCGGGTATTGTAGCAATGAGTTTTTGAGAGAAAAGTGTTTCTGGTTTTTAGGTACCTGAATAAGAACTTCTCGTGCATCAAATATCCAGTACGTGAAAATCTTTTATGAGCTCATTTAATGGAAATCATTGGTATTTTTTTGGGTTTTACTTCCAATATTGTTTTGTGCACACTTAAAAGCGGCATTATGTGAGCGTCTCATACTCCGCCCCAAGCAACAATACCGTAGGAAAGCGCTGGTTGAGCAACTGAATAGTAAACCAATTTCAATATTTTTAAATGTAAAATTGTTTTAAGGCTTTTAAACAGCTAAATAAGCTTTCTTAGACGTTGATATGACCCATCTATTTCCTCATCCTAGCGAAGTACTCTATTAAGTCTTACTCCTAGATGTATAACAGAATGTAATCTGTAGATTTTGAGCAGCTGAACTTTGTATTCAGACGACCGGTATGTACGTTTGGGTTCTGACAGTCCGGAAGTCCCTGAGGAGTTAAGCTGAAACATAGAAAGTATAGGTATCAGACGAACTAACGTCCCACAGCCGAGCGAGTGAGAAAAAGATATGTGGCATAACTACGCATGCGCTCAAAGGTCTTTACCGTTAGGGGGCCTATAATCCATATCTGAAAATATACTACAGTCCTTATTTTGCTTGTTAGTTTACTGTGTGCATAAACGCTTGCTCACAACAATGAGTAAAATTAAAGATAATGTTGTTGGAACGGCGCGTATGGCTTGTGCGAGTGTGAGCGTTATGCATTCTCTCACTCCCACGGCTAGGGGACATTAGTTCATCTGAATACTGTGGGTCTTCTCACAGTTCATTGTTAGACGATGAGTATCCTGCGAAGCTCTTGTCCTTAGTAGCCCATTGTCAGAATTTATTTTTGCAACTATCCGATCTGATCCAGAACATAAAACTGCAGTGTCGTCTGCAAAGCTAATTTCACCGTAGATGTCTAAATTGATGATTTAAAGAAGATTTACATAGATAAGGAATAATACTGGACCCAGGGCAGTACTCTGTGGAACACCATGGACTACTCTGTTTATACCTCTCTACTCCGTGTATGATAATGAAATTTACAATACTTTTGAACGTAGTCTCAAGCAACATTTTAACACATATATCATTGTTCTGTGGGTTTTCTGATTTCCGCAGCTTAGAACTGCCCATAACAGACAGGTGGAGTCAAATTATTTACTCAATCTGTTCGTTGCGAGGCTAAAATAAATAGTTCTGTTTCTTATCACATGGTCAGCCAATTAAATGACTGAATCATTTAAGAAAAGAAGAGGTAGAGGTGTAAAAGACACTAATCAGAGTTATCTCCTCTGAAAGTAATGAATTTCATTGTACAGCCAGACCCTGTGGTGAATGAAGTGAAAGTGTCATTTACAGAGTGGAAAATATGTGCTTTTCAGAGGGCCCGGCATGCTGATAAGCGTACTTTTCCACTCAGTGAGGAAGGCAATGGTAAACCACCTCACTCCTCGTTTTACTTAGTAAAACCTCTAGAGGTTCAAACCAGCCTTTCGGCTGTTGACCTAAACAACAACAACGCAGCTTAGAAATCGTTAACTTGCTTTTTGAACCATTTTTGTATCTCTTCAAGCTTCTTACTGCTTAAAAAAAAATTTTAACGAGCCGAACAAAAGAAAATCGGATGAAGGTTTGGGCTCTACGAAGAATATTTGGCATTACTTTCCAACCATACTTTTCGATTGTTTTGCTGGTTCTCAGAGTTGAAGGGAGGCGGGTTTTCAGATAAGAGATTGACACCTTTTGAGAACATGTCCTTACGTTTTAGCGTTTTTACAGGTCTCTTTTTCTGGTAAAGCATGTTAGAATAGTATTTACTGTTCACAAAACATTGTTCTTTTAAATAGTCATTAAATTTGGGCTTCAAACTATTACAATTCAATACTGCATATAGGTAACCAAGATTGCTGTTTGCCGTGAGAATTAATTAGATCAAAATAGCAGGAAAATCGCTAAACCTTCCTTAACTTTATGATTACCCAGTGCCTAAAATGTACAAAGTTATTTCGTACAATTTACATTAACATAAAATTAATATGCTTCGAAATGCTCTTAATAATATATGTGTTCACACGTTGACTTATTGTCGAAAATGATTGACTACGTTGTATTTCAACTTTTCTGAACGGCTTTGCAACTATATGTTGACAATATCTATTAAAGTTTCCTGAACATAAAATATTAACGATATCGAAAAGGAAAGAGTGTTCGAGAATGTTCTTCGAGGGTTTAAAAATGTTAATGTAAGTAATAAGAGTAATAAATAGGGTTTTCCGAGACATAGTTTTAAATATTATGTGTAATGCAAATGGTCTTATAGCAAAGGTAGCTATTGTTGTACAGGTATTGTGAAAGAGTTGAGTCGAGTACCTATTTAGATAATTTGCCTCTCTGTAACACTTTCTATTCAATCCTAATTTGTTTACAGTGGTTAAGATTTATTCAGAAGCCGTCAGAAGGATTTTGTATTTTATTATTGCATCAAACATCTCTGTCTTTTCTCGAACTCTCCATAAGCCCACCTGTGAATAGCTCAGAACAATAGTGGCCTAACCCCGTCCAGTATAATATGGAAAAATCAACTTCGGAAAATCCTACAGTATCGCAACTTGTTTTTACGTTTATATTTTTATTTTTTTACTTTCTCTTGCCTATATGAATGTACAGGAAGGAAAGTATTGTTTTCATGTCGAATTTTCGAAATAGAGTTTTCACCGGATCTGCACGTTTTCAGGCCCCCTGAACCCAAAAAACATGTTTTTAGCGATTGGTGTGTGTGTGTGTGTGTGTGTGTGTGTGTTTGTGTGTGAACAGAATATCAAGAACGGAACATCGTACGAACTTGAAACTTAAGTTAGACACCACTACCGAACCCGACCCAGTTGATTTAATTTAAAATTTCCAGTTATATTATCCAGTTGTACTGGAGTTTCGTTTCAAAAGATTCGCCTCTGAAAATTTAACGTCTGGAGTACTCATAACTAAGGATGAAAGGTTTATCTGGAGAAAATTTTATCCACTGTGTCACATTGGCCATTTAAGTCATCAATTTTATTTTTCCATTTGTCTTGTTTTAAAATAATTCTCATTTCTCTAGTTAATTTGAATTAAATTTGTTTTTCAGTTATCTATGTTGGATTTGTACTTTTCGTTTATCTAGATTATTTTATTGAAATGTTGCATATCTCTTTGATATTCAAAATTTTTATGTTTCTTATTTGCGGGGTGACGTCACTTACCTCTATCGATCTTTTGGTTACGGATTTTTCTGTTCCGAAGTTCACTTTGTCTTGTACTTCTGGTCTAGGTGGTCTGATTAATAAGATGAATGGGTACCTTCTGGAATTTAAACTTTTCAATAATTTTTACTGAAAATTTATTAAAAATTATGTATTTTTTTATGAGTTATCTACGCGCCTTTTTCTCTGCTTCAGGGTTCAATTTCTATTTCAATTCTGATGGGAGATTAATTATAGATTCAAAATATTGACTGAAAATATGATTTAGAAAAATAGAAAATAAAATTGTTCTACCTTCATCTGCTATTCCGCTAATGTTGATGGTTAATTCTACAAATTAAAATTCATTGCATTATTTTGGGAAACTGTATAACTATGCTGATTTCTGGCTTTGGATGGTGAGGTGGCCCGTTATTTTTTTTTGAGCTAATGTTTAAGAAAAAACTTGGATTTTGGTAATGTACCTTTTATACATTTACATTTTGGATATCTTCAACGGGCTGTTTTTTGGATGTTTGTGTAATTTTTTTGGGGGCTTCTCCTGTTCGTCCTTATTTTTTTGTTTGTTTATAAGCAAATAGAAAGAACATTATATTTAAATTTTCTTTAAAATTTTATATGTGTTTAAATATTATGTAAATTTAATTATTTGGTTACCTAAGTATGGTATGATATGCCATATAAAATTTATTATTTTTTTGGTTGTCGACAACGCAATTTTATATACTAGTACCATATCTTTTCTCTTTTTAATTTTTTTTAACGGGTGCACCCACCTATTAAATACAGTTTATCTGTCAATTTTATATTAACGTGGGAGAATTCCACTTTTATAAATTTATAATTTCCTAATGTTTAAAAATTTAAAAAAAAAATTTGAAATTGAAAGTTTTCATATTTAATAATTCACATAAATATTTGGATTACATTTTTTAGCTTTATCAATCAGATGATAATCCTGATCGAAGGGCAAAAATGAATGACCTGAGAGTAAAATTTATGGTGAACCATCTGGAAATTGTAGGTTAGGCCACTATGGCGCTGAAACGTGACGTACATGACAGTATACCAAAGTGAAATAAACGTATAGGCTACTCTAGTTT
This sequence comes from Catonia carolina, assembly GCA_035578175.1. Taxonomy (NCBI): domain Eukaryota; kingdom Metazoa; phylum Arthropoda; class Insecta; order Hemiptera; family Achilidae; genus Catonia; species Catonia carolina. Next base: position 24,912,695 of record JAQMRL010000012.1, read on the forward strand.
TCTGAGAAAGTTAAAAGTATATAGTGCCACAAAAATATTCTCGAACTTTCCATTAGCCCACCTATATAATCAGCCAGTTTGTTTACGATCAAGTCAGTTTACGGTTTGTCTGTGATGGAGTAAATGAACTGCATAGTATAAAGTAGAGAAAAGTACAAAATAGAGAAAGTCAACGTTACTGCGAATAACTGTCTATTGTTTAACTTTTTTTTATTCTGTATATTTTTTTCAAGTAGTATTTAGTAAATTGGTTAAGTTATTTGTTGTATTGGTTGATTAATTAGTTTGTTATTTATTAAGTAATTTAATTGTAATAGTCCAGACATAACATGATATAGACAAAAAAACGCAGTTATAACCTTAATGGATATTTAAAAGAAATAAGAATTTATTAAATCAAAAATTATGTTTTGCATAGTAACAGAAATTAAACAAACAAACTGGAATCAAACAAATCTGTAACCCATGTCCAAAAAAAAAGAAAATTGAAAAAAACAAAATATAGCAAAATTTATGTTACAAGGAAGTAATACAAAAATACATATTTTAATAAGCAAAAAAAATCTATATAAGATGGAATAAAACAAGACTTTAAAAAAAAATCATGTTAACATAAATTTCAGTATTAAAACAAAAATTTAATTACTGCTTTCCTTTTACTTAACATAAAGAAAATTATAACTCAAGTTACCACAAAATAAGACAAACTCACCAACGAAATATACAAGACGAGAAAAACAAATAATATCCAGAAATAAATTAAGGCGAATACGCCACAAAAATACAAGAATTACATTTTTTTGGAAAATCAATGTCAAATACCACACCGACTACATTGTCATGTTAATTCATTGGAGTCTAAATGAGCAACGACGCAAAGTGAAAAAAAGATAAGGCCCCCAGACGAGTTGACCGGTTAGGGATCAAACGTACTCTGTAGCCGGTAGGGCGAACCTAAACTAGCAAAAGGCTAAAGGCAGTAAAAATAAATCGTCACACAAATTCAATTACATTACTTCAGTTATTGTAATTACAAGGCTTAAGCCTGCCTTCAGTAAAATTTTCTTTGTAGGTTAGGTAATATTTTGTCACAATAAACTACGAGTATTTTTTCATTTAATTTAATTTTATTTATTTATAATAATTTTTCAGTTATTATAAACGAATAGGTATGTTAGTTATAAACATGTAAAGTTACTGGAAATATGCTACGTATATACATTTTGTATTTTATTATTTAACAAAAAAATTACATTACCTATTTTATTATTATTAAGCTTAAAAATTAAACCTCAGTGCCATACCTGATCTACTACATGGGTAATAAATACTCCTGCAGCGTAAAGTTTCCTCTCTAGCGACAAAGCTATAAAATCGACAACTCTGTGTAAGTTAATGTGTTAAATGTGTCTCCCGAAAACCAAACTGGTAATTTGGAAATAAGATGAAAACAAATCGTTTACAAAATAATTTTTCGAAAACTTAGTGATATACGACTAGTTTTGGTTTACAAAACAATGGATCATTTGGTGGTTTCCTGGGTTTTAAAATAATTGCAATATCAGAATATTTCCAATAAAATAACAAAAAAAGATCTGGTGTGAAATACTCATACGACTTTATCTTGCCAATGTAAATAATAAAACATTACCTATGTTTAATCATAGTTAACAAAGTAATATGATAAGCATAAATTAATTTTAATCATGAGCGAATGATGCAAAATTAAAATAAATTTCTTTTCTACTTAAAATACGGGAAATCATTAATTGACGCTAAACTAGGTTCTGTAGAAGAAAAGCTTGAAACAAAATTTTATTTTGGTCATCTATTGTGACTAAGATAAACTGACAATTTTGTTCTAACTTAATTGATAAGTACTTAATCTAAGAATTTACCAACTAGTCGTTCTTAGTTTAAATTCGATATATTATGATAAACTGTTTATAAATATTTACTAACCATTGATACAACACTTAAAATTTTATACAAGTAAATTTTAACTAACGACTTAAAAAATTTATATTGTAGGTTACAAAAGTTCAAATGGTTTCACATGAGAAATTATTCTTCCATTCAGATCTGCGTTGTCAAGTAGCTGTATAGCTTCAACATTCACATGGTGAAGAAGTCTGTCTTCATAACGCCAGGCATATTTCCGAATTACCTGGTTTATGGAATCCACTCCCAAGTCCCGTTGCAGGTTGTCGTTCCTAACATACCAGGGAGCGTTGACAATGCTTTCAACTTCGTATGATACCCTCTTGAGGTATTTTGTTCACACTTTCACACACAGACCAATTGCTGAAAACATATTTTGGGTTACGGGGGCCAGAAAATGAATACAAGGTGTGGCTATTAAATAACGAGATTGACGTAAAAAAATTTATTTTAATTTTATGCATAATCACTTATTGCCATCTTCAATATACACTCCTCTATCTCTCCAACGCTCGATGCGAATTTTCCATTGTTGGAAACTGTGCTGGAAGTCATCTTCTATCAGATCCTTTAGGACACGTGCTACTTTCTCTTTTACAGCTTCCACAGACTCAAATCTTATCCCTTTTTATGCAGATTTCACCTTAGGGAACAGGTAGAAGATAATAACACGTGATGAAACGTGGTTTTTTACTTATGATCCGGAAACGAAGCGCCAATCCATGCACTGGGTAAGCCGAACTTCACCGAGAGCCAAAAGGGCTCGAATGAGCCAGTCAAAATTTAAAGCAATGATGATTGTTTTTTTTTTATATCCATGGGATTGAGTACCTTCACTGGGTCCCTGAAGGTCAAAAAATTAACCAATATTACTACCTTGAGGTACTTTCTAAACTACGTCAAAGAGTAAGGAAAAAGGAAGCTGTAAAAGAGAAAGTGGCACGTATTATGAAGAAGCTGACAGAAGATGATTTCCAGCACTCTTTCCAACAATGGGAAATTCGCATGGAGCGTTGTAGGGATGGAGAAGGAGTATATATTGAAGGTGACAATAAGTGATTATGTATATAAAATAAAAATTATATTTTTTACGTCAGTCTCGTTATTTAATAGCCACACCTCGCCTACGTAGCGTGGTTTTGTACCCGAGAGACTTACGGTTGCACGTGACATTTTAATAACAGATTATGGATATTTTATGATAAATGTAGTCGCTAATGACTTCATTGTTGATGATGCAATGATAAATAAATACACATATCAAATGTAGGTAGGTGTAAATGTGATAAAAATCAATTGAAATTGGAATATATTTTTTACGATTACTATACATTCTCTTACTCCTTTTTAAATGGGCAGAAATTCAAATTGTTCGTTTTTTAATTGTTCCAGTAATTAAAGTAACTGTTTTGTTTTTTACGAGTAGTATTGCAATTAGAAAGTTTCAAATTGCTTTCTAAATTTTGCCCAGTTCTATTATTGCAATCCCTGCCTACATTGATTTAAAATAATAACGAGTATTGAAAACACTTTTGCAATTAATGACCGTAACCGTGCAATTTATGAAAGCTATTGTCATTATACACACATTGTTCTTTTGTTTAGCAAACCATTAGTATTTGCAATTTGCAAAATTATTTCAAACTTTGCAGGATTCAATTTTCCTCCTATATGTAAAATAATATAGGTATACTTAAAAATTATTGCAGACTAAAGTGAAAGTTTTGCTGTGAAATAAAATCACAGTTAGAAGTATTAATTACTATTCATTTGTTTACTTTCTCTTGTCTTTTATGAACATATACAGAAGGAAAGTATTGTTTTCACGTAGATTTTTTGATATCACATTTATAGGCTTTCTGAACCCAAAAAAATGTTTTTTTTAAGCAATTCGTCTGTGTGTGTTGTGTGTGAATAAAATATTTCAAGAACGGAATATCATATAGCTATATGCACTTCACATGAAGCAGGGACTGACAGCCAGTTTACTACCATTGGTCTCTGTTGCAAGCTAACTAATAACATTCTTTTTCTACCCTAAGTACAAAAGTACATTACTTGCTTTCTGTTTAACACGGCGAGGAGGGCGGAAGAGCCTAGGGAGTCAACCCAAATAAAATTCAGGGCAGTTGAAGCCCTGAAAACACCCAACGGTCTCGAAAACGGAGGAGAAATTTTCCCAACGGTGGAGAGAGCAGATGAAGCTAGGAGGTAGGTCTCAAAATTAAATATAAGCAATTTTTACTGTTTCGTTATAAATATCTTGTGGCATTAACTAAAATATTTACTTGTGATCCACTTATGATACATTACGAACATTGAACTGTCATTATCATCAATGATTATCAGTCGAAGATTTGTCTCAGTGACCTGTTCCGGCATCCGTAACTTTTTAGACCTTCTCAAGCCGCGCTTTCCTCTAGGTATATATTTCCACGCTCGCAGAAAAAGTTTGTGTGCTGGCAAGTGAACTAAATGGTTGGACAAGTTTCTCTTATATATTCTTAACGTGTCATACCGTGACTGAACATTTAAGCCATCCTCGGTCAGCTCATGCGAGGGTTTGGCTTTAAATCGAGTAGAGGCTAAGCTTAACCTTGAATGGGACACATAGATGGGGGGCCTCAACCCCAACGCGGTGCATCCCAATGGCTGATAGGGAACGTCCTGTAGATATGCGGCCAGGTATGGGATAAGGTATAGTCAAACTAGTGCCCGCGGATTAACTGAGGTGAAAACTGGTCAACGGTCTTCACAGTGGAGTTGGAGGATCCCAAAAGGCGTAGAGGGCTTCCACCCTCTACTAGGGCGAAAGCCCTAGTAAGTTCTTCCGAACCTAGATAACAATAAAACCATATAAATAAAATAAAAGGAGTCAACCTAAATAAAATCCAGGGCAGTTGGAGCCCTAAAAATGGTCAACGATCTCGAAGGTGGAGGAAGAATTTTCCTAAAGGCGGAGAGGGTATACGAACCTAGGAGGTCCAAATGAAACCCTGGGCCCGTCTATGGGCTCTAAGGTGGCAGCCCCACCACTGAACTACCCATCTCAGGGCTCGTAACTTGGCTGCGAAAAACTTTATCACTGGTAAGCATCGAAAGTTAGCCTGGAATCAGGACATTGAAAAGTAAATAAAAAAATCCAATTTTCACAAACTTAGCCTATAGAATTGTTAATTTTTGATAAAGCCTAGAAGAAATTACATTTTTTACCTCGCTATTGATGTTATGGTATGGGTTGACTTCTTATTTCATAATAAATAATTACAGCAGAATCATTAGTGTGTCATACATGATTGTATAAAGAGTTGTTGTTAACACGACATCCTGACGATATTCTTCAGTGTTTTATTTACTTATATTTCAATTTCATTTTATTCAGTGCGCTGTAAATAATCCTATGTGAAAATTTGCTTAAAATTATGATAGTAGTTGTAGAAACATTAAGGCTACTATAGTTTGTGTTCTAATTAATGAATTAAATATTTGTTGACTTATTTGTAGTATTTTTACTTTCTCTTGCCTATATAATTATAGGAAGAAAAGTATTGTTTTCATGTCGATTTTTCAAAATTGAGATTTCACCGGATATTCACGTTTTCGATGTCCTGAACCCAAAAAACATGTTTTTAGCGATTGGTCTGTGTGTGAACAAAATATCTTGAGAACGGAAATTCGTTCAAAGTTGAAACTTAAAACTTAAGTTAAGTACTACTGCAAGATCCGACACGAACATCTTCATCAAAATTGGTCAACCGGAAATCGCCGTATTTACTACATATTTTATGCCTTATAATATAGAGTAGGCGAGACATGTCTTCTGAAATTCTTGGGGAGGCTGTGCTCTCGTAAAAAAATCTTTTTTTAAGATTGCGGCCTTAATATGCATTTTAGCGTAAAAATGTATAATAAAAGTTGTAGACAATAAAAAAATCTACAACTTTTATATTAACATTTCTTTGTACAACGCTTAGTTTAGCATTAATTAGTGATTTTTTTTCAGGAAAATCTGTAAAAAATTGATTTTTTAAGATTTCGGCCGTAGTATGCATTTTGCGACAAATGTGTAGTATATAATCAAATTTATAGGAAAGATCTATAAGATTTAATTGAAGCATTTTTCTTTACAGAGCCTAGTTTAGCGTCAAGTAGTGTTTTTCCGGATTATTAAACCGAACGAAGGTTAATTTTTATTTTCCATCATTTACTTTTGATTAAAATTAGGTTATGTTTTTTGAGGTCAGTTATTTGTTTATTTCTAATGTTTTATTACTAATGTTAGGTTGTATTATTTATTATTTGCGTTGGCAAGAGGATTTGAGTGTTTCACACCAGATTTTTTGTGTGGTTTTCGTTTAATTTGATATAATACGGAAGCTAGAGGGAAAAATACAGTACGTAGTTCATAGCCAGGCGAGGGAAATCGTATACAGTGTTTACGATTTCTTTTTAAAAACAATGCCAGAACCGGAATAGTGAGAAAAACCGAAGTGCATAAAAATATTGTTTAAGAACTTAAAAATAATAACGTAAATTGGGATACTAAAATAATTTTAATTAAACAAAATAGGTAGTATGAAATTTTTTTGTTAAAAAATATATCATCTTTAATAAACTGATAACGTTTTCAATCGACCTTGTACCGCCCCTAAAATTTGCTAAATGCTAGAAGTTTTTTTTTGCGAACATATTATCATAATATGTTAATAATATATTATCATCAAATTATCATAATAATATGACAGTTATACCACGTTGAAACTTGTGACTTCAGTTAGGTATACCAGGGAACCCGACATGAAAATTTTTCATAAAAATTGATTTTTGTTTGGTAGGTAACTGCGATTTACGGTGGAATAAAGTAAATAATCATTAACGTGTGTTTCAGCGAAATACTTTTTTGTCTTTTATGGTGGTTTAATGTTAATCTCCCGTCTAGGGTAAGGCCTAAATAGTTAGAAATTTATGATACAAAAAATTGTCTGACTAATAGAGTCAAACAATACAAAGACGTATGATAATTTTTAAATGTTGCTTTTCTATTTTATTGAGTTTTCATGAAGGAAATACTATGGAAAAACAATACAACATTGACAGCTTTTTAATAATTTTAATGATAAATAATTATTATACGAAATAATCGACAGATTTTCCCAACATGATTTAAATTCATCAATAAAAATTCAAAGTACGAGTTTTAAAAGATTAATTTGTCTTTATTTCGTTGTAGTATTCTTTCGGGATATAATCCTCTTTAAATAATAAATAGAGAGTTGGCTGTCAACAAAATTCGACTAGATAAAATATCATTTTCAACCAAACAGAAATATTACAAATACATAAATTATATTTTATTCGTTCACACCCAAATAGTTTTTACGGCGTCGATACGTTTATATCATTCCATACATTATTGGTACTGGCGGAATACAAAATGAGAAAACAAACATATGTTATAAAATGTCTATATTACCAAACAGGAATTTTCAATTCTGTAAAACAATTTTTCAAAATAATACAAAATTTGTTCAAACAGAACTCTTTGCTTACTTTTTTTAAAATGTTAACCATATTAAAATTTTATTCCGTTTCAAAATATATGTATACAATAACAATAATGAAAGTATAAAATAATTTACAAATAACTTTATATCAATACTAGCTGACCGTTTCAGATTCGTCTGAGTATAATTTTTGTTTTATTTTAATATGTTTATTTAATTACGGTCATAAACACCAGGTGGCCCATATGTCGGTTCCCTCAAGAGATGGGACATTTAATTTTGACAAGTATAAATAGTGTAAATAGTGTAATGTTGGCAGCATCACGTACAAAATTCATTAGTTGTCTGTAACTGTGGCTAGTGTGAGGTACGTCTCCGTGTAGTAACCTTTTTTCCTTCATTACTGTACTTTTAAAATTGTTTACAACTGAACAACGAGTTTATATGCTTCAGTTTTCGTAAAAGCATCATAAAAATACTGCTAAAGTACGCCTACTGGAAGAATTTAGTGATAAGTATCCAGGTGTGTCGTTACCGACTCGGCAACATTTACGAAAGTAAATAAGAAATTTGAAAACACAGGAAGCGTATTAAATGTTCCGACGTGTAGTCAGTCGTCTACGATCGATTTACAATGACGATAACCTACAAAAGGTTACTGAAGCGTTTTTATCCAGTCCTGCTAAATCGACTCATAAGGCATCTTCTGAACTAAGGTTACAACAAACTAGCGAGCAAAGGATGATTAAGTAATTCAAATTGAAGCCATTTCGTCCATTTTTACTACAAGCGGTTCATGAAGACGATGTGCCAGGCGGTAGAATTCTATGAGACAGTCGCTCTCCGTGCAGAAGTCGATCCAAACATTTTGCGATCAATTTTATGGTCTGATGAGGCATGTTTCAAACTTAATGGACACGGGTTAATCGGCATAACTGGATGTACTGGTCGGATACAAATCCTCATATTGTAATTCATAAAGAGCTTATGTGCCTGATGTTATAGTATGGGGAGGTATTTCGAGTACTGCCCTGATAGGTTATTATTTTTTTGATGGAAATTTTAACTCTTAAAATTTCTTACAAATGCTGCAGGAAGTAGTATTTCCAGAGCTTGAAAACAATCCTGTTTATGATTTAGAATCGCTCATCTGGCAACAAGATAGCGCCTCAACACATTTCGGTATCGAAGTTAGTAGTGAACCTATGTTGGTTCTGCGTCTCCGCCATTTTGTTTTTTGTAGTGGATGTTGTGGAGTAGATTTATATAGGGTGGTTGGAGGGGAGTAAGAGGTTGTATCCTCGGCCAATCAGGACACACCGTCTTTTGTTATCGCTTTAAGTTAGCTCCGCCCATTTCCGGAGGGGTGAGTATGAGGTTGTATTCTCGACCAATCAGGGTACACCGTCTTTTGTTATCGCTTTAAGTTAGCTCCGCCCATTTCCGGAGGGGAGATGGTGGTTGTTGTGTCTTCGACCATTCAGGGTACACCGTTTTTTGTTATCGCTTTAGGTAAGCTCCGCCCATTTCCGGAGATGGCGGTTGTTGTGTGCTCGACTAACCAGGGAACACTGTCGTTTGTTATCGCTTTAGGTAAGCACCGCCCATTTCCGGAGGGGGAGACGGAGGTATTCTCAATGTTAAAATATGTGTTCACAAAGAACCGGTGGATAATAATCATAGTTTATTTAAGTGTGTGTGTGTGTGCGTGTGTGTGTGTGCGCGTGTGTGTGTTTCCTGTATAGACAATGGAGAATTATTTTGCCTTCAAGATTGTTTACCAGACTTGATCGCCGACGAGCGAACCGTGAGAACAGGATACGTGAAGAACGTTAATTGAACAAGATGTTATCAGCATAATTGTACACGCAAACCGGGTCGTCAACGGACAGGTGTAATTTTATACCGGATGCAGATGCTTGTTAATTTATAACTAAAGTCGAACACCAGATGGTGGCTATTAGTCACAACTGTCACCCGTGAGAACAGGATACGTGAAGAACGTTAATTGAACAAGATGTTATCAGCATAATTGTACACGCAAACCGGGTCGTCAACGGACAGGTGTAATTTTATACCGGATGCAGATGCTTGTTAATTTATAACTAAAGTCGAACACCAGATGGTGGCTATTAGTCACAACTGTCACACTTAATCAAATTGTCATGCGGGCGTGTATAGAAGAAAATAGTGTGCAGATGCTTGTTACTTCATAACTATAGTCTAACAACACCAGATGGTGGCTATTAATTAAATTGTCATGCGGGTGTGTAAACAGTGAGCATGTGTTGGTAAACCGGGATAAAGATCGGACACATAAAGAAAATAATAATATATGAAAAATACATTGTACGTTGGAATAAATATTTTAAAAACCGGATGGAAGTAATTAATACAAGCGAGCCACTACTACAAAAAATTACACGAATAAAATAAATGTAATTCAGACCGTCTACATCCTGTTGACCAGGATACATAAAGAAAATAATAATACTTGAAAAATACATTGTACGTTAGGAAAAATACTTTAAAAACCGGATGGAAGTAATTAATACAACCGTGCCACTACTACATGTCTATATTTGTGATCGTTATGTGTACGCACGCAAACATCGCCGTCACCGCTTTTACAGACTTCGGACGGTCCGCCCCCGAGAAAAATTATGTACATACGCACACATACACATGTGTACGGATGCAGATAGATCTTTCTGATAGAACGGGTGGGTTTACGGTGTTTGTGTGCGTCTGTGGTGTTTCGGTGTTGTTTGTGTCGGTGTGTTGTGTGAGTCCTGAAAAGGACTGATTTTATGTTTGGGTTCCTCCATCCTCTGAAGCGAGCTGATGATGTCCGATTCCTAATATCACAGACCGACACAACGCACATCTGTCTTGTCTTCTTGCGCAAGGCAAGCAGTACGAGTGTTGGCACGGAAGAAGATCCGTGTCCGCCACTCGATCCATGCAAATGCAGCACACTGTGCCACGCAGTGTGCTGGCATTACCTTGCACAACCGGAGGAACCTGAAACAATAAAAAAACAAAAAACAAAAACAATTATAAACCTTATTGGTTGTTTATAAAAGTATAAAAATACAAGTGCCTATTAGATCACTAAACAAATAATCGAAGATTATAGTTACCTGTTCGTCAGTCTGTCGGGTAACCTGCATCGTTACCTGGTTTCGTTCCCCACACACGAAACAGGTCCGTAAATTGTCAGCGCAGGTGAAACAGAACCGATGCCGACACGGAAAGATGGTCGTATTTGCCACTCGCTCTACACAAATACGACACACCGAGCCACGCAATGTGTCTGCATCCCTCTGCGCCTAGAAAATAAACAAATGATAAACATGAGCAATATATTAGCACCTTATGGGAAAGAGAGAGACAAATAATCAACCAGTAAATTTACCTCTTCTACCTGGTGACGGAACAACATGTGTCTGGGGGAGCGCTCACGGATACTGTGAAATTCCGGTGATGCAGTACCCTGTACCTGAAACAAAACAAAAAAAAACAAATTACAATCACCCCCAATATAACGCTGTACAAATGCAGATACAAAATGCGATCAACGAATAAACATACCTGCTCTTCAGGTCCCCAGTTTCTTTCACCACTGGTGGATGGACGGCTGGCGTTTGGTGTGTACACCAACCGTCGACGGAAAGACCGACGTCCACTACCAGAAGGTGATGGAGACCCCGCTGGTAACAGCCGCGGTGAGGCAGTACGCGCAACGCTGTTAGGACGTGGTGGAGGTGGTCCACCAGAAGACGTCGCAGGTAAAGCCGAAACGTATGGTGGATGGACATCTGGTCCCCGTCTGACAATGTTCCCATTGAGTACAGTGGAGACATCAGATTCGTCAACCTCATCAGGCTGCTGCTGCTCCTCTTCCTCCTCCACCACCTCCTCCTCTTCTTCTTCTTCCTCCTCCTCCTCCTCCTCCTCCACCACTTCCTGATGTGATCCATCGGCCAACCGCGTCAGCGTGTGCGTGTAACCTGTAAGGATAAAAAACCGATTCATCAAGTAATAGACACGCGCGCACACACACACACACACAAAAAAAACATAAACTGAGAGCAAAATATTATGTTTACCTGCCCAACTAGACCGTCTCTCCTCCATCCTTTGCACCCGTCGGACGATGGTATTGAGGTCCAGGTCATCATCCGGGGTGGTCATAACCGTCGCTTGAAAGGATGGAACAAGCGAACCCGCGTCCGACGTTTCGATGGACCGAACATTGTCCGCCTGTTCGTAGATACGTACCTCAACCAAGGCGGTCGGCGAGACCCACCTTGGTGTCGGTACGACAGCCTCCGTACGGACATGTTCGGCATCGTAACGCGTAACGTTCGCGGACTGAAGAAAAAAACGTGAACGTGAATTCATCTTCGCATAAAAGTGAAACACAGAATACTTTCAGAGAGAGGAATTCCCTTTTATATGTACGAAACGAGTACCAACACATACGCACTACTTCCCGCCGCTTATGTGATAACACCAAATAATAATTAATACAACACCCACCATCCGGTGTCAGAGTCTACAGTTGAGAAATAAATTAACAAGCACTCGCATGTGGAGTTTAAGAGAGATAAAAAACGTTGATTATTATTTTTTATCAACTTCCGCTGCCTTTAAAAGGAAACTAATTCTACCACTTCCGCCGCCAGCGGAAACATCCATTTCCTGTGTTGAATAAATTAATAATTTTGTTGCAAATGTTATCAATGAACGCGTCCGCCGAATATTAACAATTAAAATATCCACTGTATAGAAGAAAAGAATAATTTCCCTTAAAAGATACATGAAAAAGAAAATACCAGAAAACCCCGTACACACTCGCCATATATAAGTAGCTACATAGTTTCCACTTCCATGTCAGTTCACTTTTCATTTTCTTTGCGAAAAGGACTGAGAATACTACTCACCGTAGGTACGATGCCTACACCAGAAGTTATCCGAGCTATTGAAAACAATATGATCCACTTCCGGTGGAACATCGAGGACCAAGACGAAGACGACTTGAAGCTTATTCTATTTCGCTACAGGTATCCCATATTGTATAACATTATGGAAGAAGGACGTCGCTTTCACGACAACGTTAAGTGGTACGTTGCCGTTAACATTAAAATGCAAAAAATCGTAATTATGGATGAGGGTGAAGACGAGCGAACAGAATCCGATGCCATATTCCACGGTAGCACCAAAACATCGATCAACGTACAACTGGATCTCGACAATGTTACCAAACAGTATTTGGAGTCTATCGACAAGATCGTACAGAGTATGGAGCAGTACCTGAAGAATGGATCAGGATGGACGGTGAGCAAAATTAAGGAGATAGACCTTCACATCGTCCGTTACCGTCCTCTCCACGGTGCATCAACTTCATATATCCAGCTTCCGAAGAAATTGGCTGTCAAAAAAGCGGTGATTAATGTGAAGAATTACGACGATGAAAAATGCTTCCTGTGGTCGATTCTGGCGTATTTTCATGATCAACCAGGGAACAATTATAAAGCCTCTTGGTACCGTCAATACGAAGACACCATCAAGATGGACGGTATCATGTATCCCGTTAAACTACATGACATCAACTGGTTCGAGCGGATGAACAGCACCATAGCAATCAACGTGCTGTCGTACGACGATGAGGAAGACATAGTCTACCCAGTGCGTATAACGGAACATCGTCAACGACAACACATCATACACTTGTTACTGCTGTCCGGTGGGAAGAAGGATCAACTCCATTACTGCCTTATCAACACAAAACCCGGGAAAAATGGAATGTCACGCCTTCTCGCAGGACTAACGAAAAACCTTCGCACTACTCATTACTGCCCGTTTTGTCTTCATAGATTCAGTTCATCTGATCCTAGTATTGCTTTGGGTAACAGAGACGCACACATAAAGCAGTGTGAAACGCATGGAGCCCAGCGCATCAAATTACCGAATCCAACCGAAGAAAGGTCATCTGTGATGCGATTCCGTAATTACTCGTGGACACTGCGGGCGCCGTTCACCATATATGCCGACACCGAATCGTTCGTCATTCCAACCGCTACAGCTGAACCCAATCCGCAACAGTGTCAACAGGACAATGAGCACCTGAAGGAACCTCGTACATTTGCCTACACCGACAAAGTTGCATTGCACACACCATCCGGTTTCTCCTACGTGATTGTCGACGAACACGGAGACATAGAAGATGGACCGGTCGTGTACAGGGCTACAGGTGGGGAGGATGTGATTGAAAAGATGTTGGACGAGCTATTAGAAAAGGGAACCGCCCTCAAGGAACGCATGATGAATATAATTCCGATGCGACTGACGTGGGAGGAAGAAGCTGAGTTTGAAACCATTGTGAACTGCTTCTTGTGCGACTCTCCGTTGGGTGACGATCGATGTCGACATCATTCACATACATCTGGTAAGTTCTTGGGACCGACTCACAACAGATGCAATCTGAACGCCAAGCGATGTCTCCACATTCCCGTATTTTTCCACAACCTGCGCGGGTATGATTCGCATCACATTGTTCAATCTCTAGGCAAGTACAAAGACGAGACTTTATCGTGTATCGCCAACAACAGTGAGAGGTTCTCAAGCCTCCAGTTGGGTCCGCTTCGGTTTCTTGATTCACTACAATTTCTCACCGCTTCTTTGGAAACGTTGGTGAAGAATTTAGTCGACGCATGTGAAGTCAACGATTCCAGAGACACGGTATTCAAGCGTACAAGCACTGTTTTCAACAACAAACGTGATCTGATGCTGCGAAAGGGTGTCTATCCGTACGAATATGCTTCCGACATCGCGAAATTCCAAGATAACGAGCTACCACCAAAGTCAGCCTTTTACAGCCATTTACATCGTACCACCATCACCGACGATGACTACGACCATGCAAAAACTGTGTGGACCACATTCAACATTCAAACGTTTGGTGATTATCATGATCTGTATCTTCAGACCGACGTACTGTTGCTAGCCGATGTCTTTGAAAATTTTCGTGATCTCAGCATGCGATACTACAATTTGGACCCGTGCCATTTCTTTTCCACTCCACACCTGGGCTGTTACGCCATGCTGAAGATGACTAAAGTCGAGCTACAGCTTTTAACGGACATCGGTATGCACCTGTTCATCGAGCGCGGAACGCGGGGTGGAGTGGCTATGATCTCCAATCGTTATGCGAAGGCAAATAACCCGTCTCTACCCGACCAGCACGATCCATCACAACCGTCAACGTGGATCCAGTATTATGATTGTACAAATCTGTACGGAACTGCGATGATGGAACCGATGCCGTACAAAGACTTTCGTTGGCTAACCGAAGAAGAAATCGTCGGCTTTGAATGGCAAAAGGTAGATGTGGACAACGAAACGGGTTATATACTGGAGGTAGATCTGGAATATCCGAGAGACCTGCACGACACGCATAACGATTATCCGTTGGCACCTGAACGAAAGGCACCTCCTATCGTTTCCAACAGAACACCTTCTTCAGTTAAACTCCTTACGACCTTAGACGATAGAGAAAAGTATGTGCTACATTATCGGAACCTGCAACAGTACACAAAATTTGGGATGAAGTTGAAGAAGATTCATCGAGTACTGTCGTTTAAACAGAAAAGGTGGATGCAGACTTATATCGACTTCAACACCCAGCGGAGGAAAGAGGCAAAAAACAAATTTGAAACAGATTTTTTTAAATTGATGATCAACGCTGTTTACGGAAAGAGTCTGGAAAATGTAAGAAACAGAATCGATTTTCACCTGGTAATGGACCCGGCAAAACTGGACAGACTAATAGCTAAACCACGCTTGAAATCATGGTTTCCATTTAACGATCGTGTAGCGGGCGTGTCGTTAAAGAAGACCGTCATCAAGTTGAACAAGCCGATTTACGTGGGCTTCTGTGTTTTAGATATAAGCAAACATATAATGTATGAGTTCCATTACGGGTACTCCAAAGCCCGTTATGGAGACAAAATAAAACTGCTTATGACTGACACTGACAGCCTTCTTTACCAGATTGAAACTGAAAATATCTATGATGATATGATGAACGATCTCGACCGGTTCGACACATCCGATTATCCCGTCCACCACCAGTGCTTCAGTCTGGTGAATAAGAAGAAGCTAGGAACATTTAAGGACGAAATGCATGGTAGGGCGATCAGGGAATTTGTTGGACTGCGTGCAAAAATGTATTCTTTGCTGCTTGAAGACAAAAAAGAAAAAAAGGTGGCGAAAGGTGTGGCACGTCTGTCCATTAAAGAAGATCTTCGACATGAGCTGTACAAAAAATGTTTGGAGGAGTCAATGAAATTCTACACATCTAACCAACACATACGAAGTTTAAAGCACAAAATTTATACGCTTAAACAGCAGAAGCTGTCATTGTCATCATCGGACGACAAGCGGTACCTTCTCCGAAATTCACACGACACCCTAGCGCACGGTCATTGGCGAGTAAAAGCCATAGAAGAAGAGGAGGAGGCGCAGGAGGAGAAGGAGGAGGTAGAAGAAACTGATCATAGTCAGTAGATGTTGATCCGTTGTCATGGACGTTGATGTTTCATCGCAAATTTGGTTAATTTCATTTCATCCGAACGGTAAAATCAGATCGCTCATGCATTTGGTGAAACTGTTAATCACACTCTTTCCGCAAGCGGAGATCAGAAAAGCGCGAATGAAACGTTTTTGCGTCATTGTAAGGTTCAATTACAACGTCATTTTTTCTGAAATTTTCGAAGCGATAAGCGACTGGTCAAAGGAATTGGATATTGATACCATTGAAGGGTATTGTAGAAATATTAAATTCACTTCCGACGATTAATGTCATTCGACCAAACTGCGCAAGCGCAACTAGTCGTCATAATAGCAGAATACTATGTTTTTTAACATTAACGATTGTACAATCGAGAGACACGCATCACTACGTGAACTTGTGGTGCTCGTACAAGATGGTCTGCTTTCTGCCAAATTTCTGCGACACGGTCAGAAACATTGTGGACAAGTTGTTTTTCGTTATCGTGCTAGTGATAATCGTTGTATTTGTGTACCTAATGCACGTCACCGATTACGTGTTGTAATATTGTATAATCATTATCTCACGGGAAGGAAGATGTGGTTGGTTCACGCAACCTTCCACTTCGCCCACACTTTGTCAAACTCATCGTTTATGTGGTGGTGGTAGTGGTGGTGGTGGTGGTGGTGGTGGTGGTGGAAACGCTATATAAAGGAGGGACCAGTTCCATATTCACCACTCTTCGAAGAACATTCGTTACAATGGAACCGACTACCACTCTTGTCGAACAATTCAATTCAGCTTCGTCCGTCGACTATCCGCCGACTAAGAAAGCTGTCGAACTAACTGAAGGACATGCATATCCAGTCATAAGATTGTACGTGGCCAATACAAAATATGGAAATAGCGTTGTGGCAATTCTCGATGGAAACGACAATGGAGGAGCCAAAGGAGGAGAAAAAGAAAATAAGCATTTTTCAATATTCCTTCCAAAGAGGTTAACAAAAGCTCTGAGCGGCTGGGATCTGGACGAGTTTGAAAAGATACCATACACAATAACATTTACGGATATTAAAGCGAACACGCCAACCGTAGTGTTGGAAAGGAACTCCGCATTAAACGTCGGAGAACAAGAAGAAAGTTCTATTCAGAACTAAAACAAAAAAAGTTCTTTTCAGAACTAAAAAAAAAGTTCTTTTCAGAACTAAAAAACAGTTCTTTTGAGAACTACACACACACACACACACACACACACACACACACACACACACACACACACACACAAACACCGTAACCCCACCTATCCCTATAAGATATCTATATCCACATTCGTGCGCAAGTGTGCGCGTGTATGTGTATATCTATATTCTTGGGGGTAGCCTGTCCGCAGTCATGGGTAAAGAGGCGACGGCGGTGTTTGTTTTAACACATACAACACATGATTCATTAACCCTGCTATATTCCTTAACCATAACCCCACTAAGTGGTGATCAGGAGACTTCATGATTAAAATCGGTTCTTATTAGAACCACACACATACACACACCTCACCAACAAACTACATACGCACACAAACACTGTAACCCCACCTGTTCTATCAGAAAGATATATTTGCATCCGTACACAAATGTGAGCGTATGTACATAATTTTTCTCGAGGGTAGACAGTCCGAAGTCTGTAAAAGCGGAGACGGCAGTGTTTGCAAGCGTACACACACACACAAATTTACCACCGACATTAAAAAATAAGGTAGCCCTGAAAAGGGCTGTTGATTGTCGATCCCCATCGGGAGAGAGAAAGGGAAGAAAGCTACGTTAGGCGTTTAATCAGGGGAGTGGTGGGACCTTTACATTTTTTCTCATGTATTTGGATAGCCTTTAAACCACTCTTTTTATTTAGGTTTTTTAACTTTGTACCACAAAAAGTACAAACTACTTTGTCACCATGGCCACTGTAACGGAAACCACTGCGGGCTAAATTCGTCACACAATACATCGTAGAGGAATGTGGCCACAGACAATATCTGAAACTCACATTACCCGGTCCTTTTACCACCGAGTAAAATGATTCGAGACGTCTATTGAAATCCATCTTGAACGGGAGGTAATAGGGGAATAAGAGTGTGATGTCGACTTGTGCTGTAATTGACCACAGTATCCGGTCTGATAAAGTACATCCGGTGTTTCGCTCAGTTGCAGTTTACACATTGTGATAAACAACTTCCTTTTTTCCATTCCCCCACCACCACCACCACCAACATCACCACTGACTTTTAATTTACAAAAATAATAAAGTCAGTCGTTCATTGGATTCCAAACAGAAATGGCTCTCGTTGACAATTTAGAAGAGTTTCTTTGTGCAATGAACGACCTCCGTTCAGTTGTTGAACGTTTATTCCGTGTTCTTCGCTGCAGTGAAATGCGGGTCACGGCCCTTCGTGATCTGCAATCGACACATCTAAGGATGCATGTACATTTGATCCGCGCAATTCACGTGCAGCCACAACTGCACGAAATGAGCTTCAACGTACAGCGGATGCAGACGCGAATGGAGGCGTTATATAACGCAATTAGCTGGCTCGCCGACCAAGAGGACTACGGCGATGATGTGGACTGGCTGAACGGAGCATTAAATGTGCACGTTGCCTATGATGTGCTCATGGACGAGTCCAGAAAAAACATTGTTGATGAAGAATAAAATCAGTCCTTTTCAGGACTCTCAACCCACCGACACAAACAACACCAACCTCACTACAGACGCACACAAACACCGTAAACCTACCCGTTCTATCAGAAAAATCTATTTGCATCCGTACACATGTGTATGTGTGTGTGTGTGCGTATGTACATAATTTTTCTCGGGGGCGGACAGTCCGAAGTCTGTAAAAGCGGTGACGGCAGTGTTTGCGTGCGTACACTCCTTCCTCTCACCTTTTCCAAGTCTGAAGGGACGATTCCTTCAGTAAGTTCGTTCTCAAAATAAAAGAAAAAATAAGGTAGTCCTGAAAAGGACTTTTTTAATGTCGATCCCCATCGGGAGCGTGGGAAAGTGTGGAATGAACTATTTTGTTTTGTTAAATTTATTCACTATTTTTTTCCACAGATGTGAAACATCAGATGTTCCTAGTTTTGTACTTTTACAGACCCTTTCCTTTTGCGAAACTGCATACAAAATGGCCTCATTTTCACCTGTGAAAACCCTAACCATACAATGTTCCCATCTGGCGGTCAGGGCACAAATCACTGTGTTCACAATACGTCGAACATCGAGACGCTGTAAATTAATCAGCGCTGTGCAGGAGTCTTTCCTGACCATACACCTAAAGCTGTAGGCACAGTGCAGTTGTAAATTATTTGCACCAAACATAGGATGTTGTGCCAAATTGAGCAATGTATTCAGGTCGTAAGATGACGGACCGTGCTCTAACAGTGTATTAATTATCACACACCACGACATATGTTCTAGGGTGTGACACTCGTTGTTGTTGTTGTATTCCATGATGATGATGAACTACACAGTACTCCGCCGCCGCGCGGTCCACCTCCAACCCCTCCACCCGGTACACCCACCCACCTCTTTCCAAATGAGAGAGAGAGAGAGACAGTCTCCTGAGATAAATGTCAGAACACATGATTCTTTAACTCTACTCATTAACCATCACCCCACTCTCCTACGTGATTCTTTAACCCCACTCTCCTACGTGATTCTTTAACCCTACTCATTAACCACCATCTCACTCCACTCTCACTGTTTGTCCACCCATGATCACTTACGTCTACGACTCTCTCGAGAGAGACTTGTTGTCCAAGATGATAATTCAGCTGCTAGTATTGCTATGTTTATTCCATGGTTTACCGACAATTGTGCGATTCTTCCTGATGGTGCTGGTGCTAGTACCATTAATAGCGCTGACGTTGGTGCTAGTTATTTTGTCAAAGTTGGGTGTAAGGGTACGATTTTCATTGCACCTGCGTACACCAAGTCTTCAGCAACTGGAAATCGAACTGGGAAGTGGTGATCAGGAGACTTCATAATTAAAATCGGTTCTTATTAGAACCACACACACACACACACACACCAACAAACTACAAACGCACACAAACACTGTAACCCCACCTGTTCTGTCAGAAAGATCTATTTGCATCCGTACACACATGTGAGCGTATGTACATAATTTTTCTCGGAGCAGACAGTCCGAAGTCTGTAAAAGCGGAGACGGCAGTGTTTGCAAGCGTATATACACACACACAAATTTAAACATTCTCCACCTACCTACATTAAAAAATAAGGTAGCCCTGAAAAGGGCTGTTTAAAGTCGATCCCCATCGGGAGAGTGAGGGAAGGGGACTATCTTTAATTTTCCCGTAGCTGTTCTATGTATGCATAGATTCCGCACGGGCTTTCCGTACCTGGTCCTCGTATGCATAGAGTTCGTCTGGAGTTAGGAACACCTTGCTTAATGTGATGTCCGTTCCATCGTTGTAGCAGTCAATCATATCTTTTAAAATATGACGGACGGTGACGTATCCGCTGCCAGTCCATTCCTCGTACACCTTGCAATACCAGAACCGTACGTTCTCCGTTCCAAACATCATCGACCACCGAAATATATGGCGCAACAAATTTAGATCGGAAGGACCGTTTGCCAGTAGCGTGTTAAGTGACACGCGCCACGACTCTTTCCGCAGGGTGTTGCACTGGTGTACACGTTGCATGCTGCTGGGTGTGAGTGAGTGAACCGTGATCGCGTACACTGCAGCCTCTCTTATATAGGAAATCCCCACCACCACCCCGCTATCCCAGCGTCCGTCACTCACAACGCGCGCGGGTCCCGAGGTCAGAGTCCCGAGGCCAGAGTCCCGAGGCCAGAGTCCCGAGGCCAGAGTCCCGAGTCCCGAGTCCCGAGGCTAGAGTGAAATTCTTTTTTGTTGTGCCCCCGTTCCACATCGCCCGTTAGGCCGGGGGCCCGATGCGTTTCCCAGCAGTGTGTTTCGTTTGAACGGTGTACGCACTGTCCAGCAATCCGATCAACGCTACAACATCCAGATTCATCGGTTTGTTGAAGGCGAGATAGTCCTCGATCGAACGTATGGAAACGGACTGTAGAAAAAGTCTTTTTATCATCAACGCTCCGTCTACGATGTCGACCTTACCGAACATGATTATATCATTTTTAATCTGCTGATCGATCGCCTCGTTCCATTCTAACAACTGACGGATATCGTGCTCCGAAACGATCTCACGACACGCGTATGGATCCATACAATGTTATACTGCCGAGCCGCCGGTCTCGTTTTTATTTCAACGTACTATCCCTTAATCGAGTAGGCCTTGTGTACGCGTTCACACCGCGCGCGCACACACACACACACACTTAGATATACATTCAGCTCTATTCGTTTTCCCTTTTATACAAGAGTATGTAGAAACGGATACAAAAGTGTCCTTGAATATAATCGTCTGGGTTTGTCGACGCAGTGCAATCGTTCACCCGTAGTAGTGGACTGCGATGTCTCCCTTCCACCACCACCTTCTTTTTCGCAGAATAAACGGTCACAGTGATATTGGTGTTGCTTGAATCGTCGTATTTTATATCCTGTGTGCCAATGACACCTTTTCCGACTCGAATCTCATTTTTATTACCACATTCGAAATTCACCCAATACATGTTGTTGACGTTGTTAAACGTGACGCATACTTTGACCGGGTCACCATTCACCACACGGTTGTCGACATCCACAATCAACACGTTAAAGAAATCAACCTTAAAATGTTGAGGTGTTAAGATCTCGTCTCCTATCTTCATCCACAAATCGTCTACGATGTTCATGATGAGGCAGTCACTCACCGACTGACCGACAAACTTCCTGTTCCACACCGCCCAAGAGGCCGGAAGTAAGGCGCGTTTTTTTTAACGTGCTCTCCCCAATAGGCCTAATGCACTTTTAATTTTTTTGTATTTTTTATTTTTTTTATTTTTTTTTCTAACTTCGTGGAACAATTACATCAAATTCAATCGGAATGTTGTTGACGTAATGTTTTACACACGCAATGTGCCAGTCGTAAAAGTCTCCGCACCACACACAAACCACTTTGTTAGTTGACATGTCGTAGAAAAAACCGGCTTTGGCCAACTCCTTACACCGGTCTGTCGGAAGATTCGAGGCGTCCAACGATTGTAAACGGTTACTTTCTCGTGTATAGTCGCGTTGTTGTTTCAACCAATCCATGTAGAAAACGGCCGATTGAAGGGCACAACGTATACCGCCGACGTGCACCGAACACGACAAGCTGTCGTCGTTGAATGTAGGTTTTGGTGCCGAGTCCGGGATCTGCTTCACGTTATCGTGAAACTTTCGTAAGAAACGTACCTTTTCCGGACCTTTGGTGTATATCGTATGAAAGTAGGCGCAAAGTTGTGTCATCACCGGTTCGGAATAGTCGACGTTACCGTGTTCCCATCTGATGTAGTGGTAACGGGTCTCTAACCATTCGACCGTCCGTTGATGGCATTTGTCCAGCAATGTTTTCGCGTATGGTGGTCGAAAAAACAGATGGGTAAAGTGTTTCTGTTCGTCGACCAGTGCCAACTCTTTGATGATAAATTCGTTGTCGTTGTCACGGAACCCGTGAAACTCGATCACACCGGTACCACCACGACCTTCCATGACGCGAGTAGTCGACAGAATGAGTTTACATCAAGCGTGTGACTTGGGTGGTCAGCGGTGTGTATTGCACAACCGTATCGTAAATGATGACGCAATAAGCGGTTGTGTTTGCAGGGATGTTTGTGTTCGTTTCAAACTCCAAGCGGATATCGACCGCACCGACCTTGAGTGATTCGTTTTGGCGCGAGCAGTCGATGAACACTAACGGTGTGTTGGTTGAAAATGTTGCCAGTGACAGAGATGGTCCTTCCTCGTCACCGTAATATACGTTCATAAAATTGCAGTACCAGTTGTAGAGCACCGCTTTGTTTCCCATAAGGTTCATGTACGGATAATACTGTTCGTTCAGGTGTAACCGTACGTTCTTGAGATCACAAAAGTCAAAGTACGAATTGTTTACGGTCTGGTTGTTTTTACGTGCCGTCTGGAAGGCGAGCACTACAAACCGTGGTTTTTCCATTTGCGTGGTGGTCTTCACCACCCAGTTGTGATGTGTGGCGGTGGGCAGTACGGGGTATTCGTATATCTGCCAGGTGCGAAACGGCATCGCAATCGGACGGTCAACGTCCGTCATCTTCAGCAGGTTGCGGCGGTAGGCGTCCTCCACCGACACGTAGGGTACGATCCATTGTAATTTCGAAAGTTTGAAGGTGACCTTGTTGGTTACCGGTGCGGTAATCACTACGTTAGCGTCGTTTGATCCGCGCAGCAGCGTGAGTTTTTGATCGACATTCAATATGATTTTCCCATAGTCCTCTGCCCAGCCCATCAGCATTCGTAGCGGTGTGCAGAAAGAGAATTTGTTGTCCGTCACGGTGAACGGTTCAGTCCCGACTTTCCACCCGGCGTTCTCCAATGTGTTTTTTTGACTCAGACGCGCCGACAGTATGTTCTTCACGGTAGTCGTTACACCAACATTTTTTGTCCGGTCTACCACCATGCCGCCAATCTCGTATCGTATCTCGTCAAAGAGGTAAGCGACCGGGTTGTTGACCAGTTGGATGACCGCCTCGGCCTCGGCAGCGGTCACCGCACTCACTTCACCTTCCACGTAGATATAACTTTTGGACGGTAGTGTGTACACGTCTTGCTGGTGTATAGGGATCGTAATCTCATCGTTGTTATTTAAAGTCTGCGAGGCGTACGGTAGATGTACGTGCTCTTCAAACTTTTGCACCGTGTCGTCTATTTCGTACTTGTCGCTTACTCCAAGAATCGATGACATATTACTGCTGCACTGTGAATCCAATTCGTCGAAGAAACGTCTTGTTCTCAGGTGTCAACTCGGTCGTTGTCTTATGACGACTGACAGATTTTACCGGTACGCTGACCTCCTTGCTCGACTTAAATACCAAACCCATTTTATATTCCCTCTCCTCCTCTTCTTCGCCGCAAATGAAGACGTAGGGTGATAGTTTCCCCGCGAAAATTTATCAGACGTCCGTCCTGATCCAACAGTCGTACCGTAATGTGGTGGATGCGATTCGTATTCACCGGTACGTATATCACGGTGGACGGTGACTCGATGATTTTGAAACCGGGCGCAACGGACGGAAAGAACTCGTGAACCGTGTGTCCTTCCACTCCGTTACTGTACGACCCACGTGCGATATTACACTCTACACGTATCGTGTTCACCTTTATTATGGAAACGGGATGTTGAGACGTGTGCTTTTTGTTGGCTTCCAGCACAACATCGTCATAGCCCAGCAGCGATCCGATAGAGTGTGGAACGCTAAAGTCGATCTTCTGATTCGTTTCGATTTCACATTTCAAAGTGTTGTTGTTTGCAATCAGTTTTATCTTTTCTCCTTTCGCTAAACGTTCGGTAATATAATTGCTGATGTCGTTGATCTCGTACGAACCCTCGGGCAATAGCACACGTTTGTCGGCGTTGCCGTACGCAAAACAGTTGTTCACACCGTATTCCACGTTTGGTATCGAATTGTAAGTGGACAAGTTGATCAGTCCGATTTCCCAGTCACCGACCAACTCCAACGGTGGGAAGAGATCGCATGTCAAGACGCTTTGGTTATGACTCAGGCAAAACAACATTGTCGTCGTTATCCGTCTGGATCCGGTTCGATACTAACGCACCGCGCTCGCCAAAAATAAGAGGCACAGGTGTCCGCATATTACAGTGTTTGACGATTGGTGGTTTGAGTAATTGTAAAAAACGCTGGCCTGCTGGCCAAAGTATCGGATCAATTCGACGGGTGGTGGTAAGTTACCAAAGCTGTCAAAGTAATTGATCACCGTACCTTGTTTCCGGTAGCACACCCAATGCGTACCCGGTCCGTGAACACTGTCCAGATTGACGACGGCCATTTCATTGCGAAGCGGACGCGTGGGCAGTCGGTCTCTCATGTACACTCCGCGCAGCGGAATGTTTAGTGCTCGTGCATAATTAACCAAGTCGATATTTGTTAGCGGCGACGGCGATGTTTTTTTTTTCTCCCACCTCCACCGCTCTTCGGGTACGGACGTAGGTACAGACCTTTACCCACCATAGCCTTTAGACGACGTAGTGCGGCTGCCGCCACCTTTGACGTCTTCTTCTTTTTCCCACGACCTCTCCTTCTTCTTCCCCTAATTCCACCACCCAACTTGGCTTTGGCCTTCATAAGGTTAGTGACCGTCCAAGCCGCCGCTTTTTCCCCTAAACTCGCGTCGTTCGCTTTAACACGTGTCCAAGCGCGTTCCGCCAACTCCTTATCGGCGACCGCTCTGTGCGCTGTATCGCTGTACTTGCTGTACGCTATATCGTGCTGCTTGCACGCTGCGTCCAATGGATTTATACCGGGATCGCCTCTGCGCAAACGCTTTTCCAACTTGGTACCTGGTCCGCAGTACTGGTATCCGGGTATATGTAGCTCCACGGGTAGTATGTCGACCGCTTTGTTCAACACAGTTCCTGCAACCTCACCGATTCCTCCGACAGCACCGCTTATTACTTTCTTCGCGACCGATGTTAACAGTCCGGATCCCGTCTTTAGACTGGCTGATTTCCACTTGTACCGTCTAGTCCGTTGTATTCTGTTGCTGTTCCGTCGACTGGTCATTACTAGATGCTTTCGGGTCAAACTCTATAGAAGGACTGAACTCATCGGGGGGATGCAGATAAGTGTTACCTCTGTGGTACAACGCGATCTTCTCGTCCACAATTGTTCTGATTTTTTCC
This sequence comes from Catonia carolina, assembly GCA_035578175.1. Lineage (NCBI taxonomy): Eukaryota > Metazoa > Arthropoda > Insecta > Hemiptera > Achilidae > Catonia > Catonia carolina. The sequence goes on from JAQMRL010000012.1 coordinate 24,938,546, forward strand.
TCCATTTCTTCACGTACTGATATCACCGACTCAACCAAAGGTTCAACTCTTTTGAATCCATCTTCTATCTGCTTGATGGCTTCCAATTTATGGTCATGCATTATACTCTTCACATAATGCTCCATATCCGCATATGACTTCTTACCTTGCTGCTCATAATGAGATTTTAGATTTACGTATACGTCCACAATTTGCTGTGCCAGTTCGTTGTATTTCATCAAAGCAACACCGTTAATCTCCTGCTCCTTTTTCTTAAGCGTACGGAAATTCACGGCATCGTAGTCTTTCATCTGTGCACTGTTGGCCACATTGCACAACGATCGGTGCTCCATATCGAATTCACCTTCGCTGGTCAATTTGAAACCTTCGCCGGGCGGTCCACGCGCTGCACCACCACCGCTCTCATACCGTCCGAATTTGTCTACACTCATCTCTACACTGATACAGTAATCTTCAGTTCACCACCCTCAATAACACCTCTCTCTCGCAGTTCCTCTATGATCGACGCGATCTCCACGTCATGACCAGTGTGTCCGGCTTCCTTGGACGAGATCAGTAAGCGTAGACGATCACATATTTCATTTACATTGTCGTAATACATGTATTTTATCGGTGCGCTTGAATGTTGGATTGACATTCCTTTTCCCGATTTTGACTTATTGGTCGGCGGGAAGATTTGCGAGATTACTTTCTTATACTTGCTGCTTGAGTTTCGTTTCACCCGCCCCAGTCCATCCAGGTGTGCTTCACTAATGGAAAGTATCTGTTTGTAACGTCTCAAGTCCCTGTCTTTGTACCCGACCGGGTTTGACTTGAACAGTAGTTCGTACAGCCCACGGGTACCGACAAAAAACTGATTACTGCCATCCAAACGTACCTGATCGCCATCAAACGATATAACCGAATCTCCAATTTGCCACCGCTCGGTGTTTGGATTAAAATGTATACCGTATGTATGATCAAACTCGTTTCTATTTGTCGAAGCGTTGGCCATGTCGGTATATTTCTTGGCAAGCGCTCCCATGCGCTCGTAGGCAACCGGTTCGTCTTTCGGTTTCTGCTGTTCCTCTTTGCCTTGTTCCTCTTTTTTTATGTCTAATTTTTCGTCTTCAATTTTTATCTTCGTCGCAATCTCCTGCAGTGGTTCTATAAGTGGTCTGAATGTCTTCGCCATTACACGGTCGGCTTCTAGCTCACCGTGTTGCATAGCTCTGTGCTTCCGTTTTATCGATTGAGTCAACCGATCTATATCCACCGCCACTTGTTCTCGTGTCGACGTCATATCGACTAATGACCGACGGTAGATACCACGTAGGTACCTAGAAACCAGGATGTAGGTACCTAGAAACTAGGTTGTAGGTACCTAGAAACCAGATTGTAGGTATCTAGAAGCAAGATTGTAGGTACGTAGGTACAATCAGACAATCGCTGGCACATCGAGCTGGACGTTTCTGAAAAACATTACTCTTCGCTTATGTTTGCGTAGAAATCGTAGTACACGGTGCAGATGGGTCTGAATGGCTCTACTTTTGACCCCTTTCATACCACCGTAATATTTAGTGACTATATTATCGGCGGGATAAATTTTCTTTTTCGTGAGCAATGATGAAAACACAGCGCTTCTTTTCACTCCGTCTCGATACTCTGCGATTTCAGCAATCACTGTATTATCCTTTACCGGTAAGTCGGCCATATATCGCTTCAATTCTCTGATTGGGCGTTGCACTTTGTTGTGTAGATGAATCAGAAACGAATTCATTAACCAGAATTCATCTGGATAAGCGCCAACGTATTCGGTCCATATATGAAAAAGTCGGTGGTCGACCACTTTATACACTCTATCCACCGGGTCCCAGTCCAGACCGAACAGGTGGCAGTATGGACGCAGAGTCGGGAGTGCGGCCTTCAGGAGCGTACAACTTAACAGCCCTTGACCACGACAATTGACAAGACCAAACTCTGTATTAGCTCGGCGTCTAGGTAGTGGGAGGATGTCACCGCTGAATCGAACGTTGTAGCTAGGGTCCACCACACATTTGACTCCGTACAAGCGTGCTTGTTTGTATACGGTGACGGGCGATCTGATTGGAATCGTGCGTTCAGTGATCAAGATGCAGGATTGTGCGTTGTCAATGTCACAAGCATATGCCAACATATCCATGACTACGGTCACATAGTTCATTGAACCGTGAGCGTTAATTAGTGATATGTCACCCCGTCCGCGATACATGTTCGGCAACGGTCTAAAGCGTGAAATAAAGTTCCACGGGTGACGTACGGTCGTCTGAAACATACAATCAGCGTAGAGGCAGAATCGTAACGGGACATTTTTCTCTTGGCACTTGGCGATGAATTTCAACCACAACGACTTGTTGTAAATCCTCCCGTCCGCTGTGATCATGACAATGATAATCGGTCGATGTGACCGTCTCGGTGTCAGCGCGTGACGCCAACATCTTGGGTGATATGCACTCTTATCCCGCGTTCGGCTGCAGTAATTACCACAGAATTTTTTTTCCCTTTCAAAATACCAAGTACAAAGGTTGGCTTTCGGACGCGTTTTTGGTGCGCGCGCTACCAGAAAATGTCGTTGATCCGGATAGTTCGCTATCTCAGTCATGACTGAGTGCGATGAAACGATCGAATCCAATTCGGTATCTGCCCTTGTCCATATCGCATTCTTTATTGACCACGATAAATCCGTGTGTGTGATCGGTCCACGCTTTTCTGCATATCCGCTTAAACTTCTCGTAATTCATATCGGTGTTTACATGATCGTGATACACATGTTTCAGGTTCCGGTCGTCTTGTCGGAACAGCATCAGTAGGTTCGCATTGTCACGCACCAACTGTTTTGGAATACGGCTGTAAGTCTGACACAAGTAGAAGCTGTCCACATTGTTATGACGTCCCATGGCAAAATAGCTTCTTATGTTGTTTTGTTTCTCACACGCTACGTCGTCAAATATCATGATCGAATTCGGATTGGCTTCGGCCGGACTGATCACCTCTTCGTTTTCGCTGTAGGCAAAGTATCCGATTTCCGGTACCTTAGCCATTACCTCGTGTAAAAATGTATATTTAGGTTGGTACAACGACTTGCTGAATACATACAAGTTTTCAAAACACAGTCCGTTGTCGGCGAATAACAGGTTGAATACGGCATTGGTCTTTCCGCAGTTGGATGGGCCGCACACTATACACCTGATACTGTTCGGTAGTAAAGCACTGTGTCTTCTGCCCATCTGGTCACCACCACCACCATTGCCAATGTACTCGTCAAAATTCAATAGTGGTAATTTTTCCTTGTGTTGTACAGTGCGTATCTCCATTTTGAATGTTCATCGCACACTTATGTACTCAGAGTATATCTTTTTTGTCGACCCACGAATCGTGTGTGGAATCGAACCCCATCCACCTAACGAGCACTTTGTCACCTCGTCGACGTAGCACTTTCTCGACCAGGTACACGTCTCCGTGCTTCGCCTTGCTCAGTTCTTGTTCGTAAAACGCTCCTTTCAACACTTGACCACGTACATCTCGTAAAAGATAAGTGGTGGGACGTGAAGGTTTAACCGTATCGACAGTGAATATCTCGTTGGTCCAATTTGGAAGGTAGCCTTTGGCAAAAGTCTTCTTGTACTTACTGATTCTCACCTGATCGCCAACCTTGAATTTTGTTTTGAGCGGTACTTTTTTCCTATACGTAGCCTCGTTGATCGCACGCAACACCTGCTTTTCGTTTCTTTTCGTCACCTGCGCGGGTTTCATTTGTATAGTGCGGTGCACCGTGTTGTTGTATTCGGTGACCAACTTGGGCAGTAAATGTACCCATTTGTACGTACCTTGCGCCGTGAATTGACGCCACATCTTCTCTTTCAACGTTCGATTGAACCGCTCCACTATGGACGCCTTCTTCTCCGAGTACGTGCTGTAGTGGTTTATGCTGTGTTTTTTAAATACTCCTTGCACGGTGCTGTTGTACCATTCCGTACCCTGATCGGTTTGAAAGTGTCGCGGCGTTTGATTAACGCTCTTCAATACCGTCCGCAGTGCGGTGGCCACACCGACTCCGCCCTTGGTCTTTAGCGGAACGGCAAAGGCGTACTTGGAAAAACAATTGATGACGGTCATAATATAGCGGTATCCTTTGTTTACCTTGGCGTACGGTATCATTTCCACCAGATCTCCCTGGTACAGATCGTCTACTCCTTTCAGCTCGACCCTTCGCGTGGTGAAGTGACGTCGGGCCGGTTTGTGCAGTTCCTTGGCTATCTGCTGTCTCATGATGACTGACACTATTTTACTCTAAGGGCTTGGGGATACACACGCACCGCTGGTCATTTTGATCAGTGGTATTCGAAGAAAATTAAGCAAAATTGTGAGGTAATAAAACTGGATGGACAATTTTAAAGTAATTTTTTTAACCGTTGCTAGTTGAACTAGTTAATAATACTTTTTTGTGTAGAGCGGAAGTAGTGGTATGTATAATATCGATTACAGAGTAGAGAAGTTTGTTCTCAAACTCCGGATGCGGTTGCTTTTAATTAATTTCTCAACAGCGGAAGTGGGGTGGGTAGCAAAGCGGCGGAGGTTGATAGCAGTGTCGTCAACTTCTTTCTCAAGCACCGGATGCGGTGGTAACATTTTCATATTGTAGAAGAAAAGCAGGAAATGATAACAATTAAGTCTGCTTTATTTAATATTCTTTCACACGGTTCGGCAGTACATTGTATTTCGAACGTATATTGCGAAATTGGTATCGACTTTCTTGTTTATCAAACACCGGAAGCGGCTGTATCGCGTGTCAGCGGGTGGGGGAACAAAACATAAATACTCAGTGCAGTTTCGTTTGCTTGTTACACTTCCAACATGGACGACCAGACAGCGTACGAGATACGTCTGCAGACGTTCTACAGAACTGTCTGCGAGGAAGTGTACTTGTTGGTGTTCCCCAACACAAATGTGCGTGTGGAGGCGTTGGCGGAAGCAGGCTTTCTATATGAAGGCGATGGTGACTGCGTACGGTGTCCAAGCTGCTTCATTCGTTTGTGTGAGTGGGAGGTGGGTGATGATCCATTCATCATCCACAAATCCAAAATGCCACACTGTCCGTTTGTCCGGTATGTGGACAAGTAGAACACCTAGAATCAGTCCTTTTCAGGACTCACACAACACACCGACACAAACAACACCGAAACACCACAGACGCACACAAACACCGTAAACCCACCCGTTCTATCAGAAAGATCTATCTGCATCCGTACACATGTGTATGTGTGCGTATGTACATAATTTTTCTCGGGGGCGGACCGTCCGAAGTCTGTAAAAGCGGTGACGGCGATGTTTGCGTGCGTACACATAACGATCACAAATATAGACATGTAGTAGTGGCACGGTTGTATTAATTACTTCCATCCGGTTTTTAAAGTATTTTTCCTAACGTACAATGTATTTTTCAAGTATTATTATTTTCTTTATGTATCCTGGTCAACAGGATGTAGACGGTCTGAATTACATTTATTTTATTCGTGTAATTTTTTGTAGTAGTGGCTCGCTTGTATTAATTACTTCCATCCGGTTTTTAAAATATTTATTCCAACGTACAATGTATTTTTCATATATTATTATTTTCTTTATGTGTCCGATCTTTATCCCGGTTTACCAACACATGCTCACTGTTTACACACCCGCATGACAATTTAATTAATAGCCACCATCTGGTGTTGTTAGACTATAGTTATGAAGTAACAAGCATCTGCACACTATTTTCTTCTATACACGCCCGCATGACAATTTGATTAAGTGTGACAGTTGTGACTAATAGCCACCATCTGGTGTTCGACTTTAGTTATAAATTAACAAGCATCTGCATCCGGTATAAAATTACACCTGTCCGTTGACGACCCGGTTTGCGTGTACAATTATGCTGATAACATCTTGTTCAATTAACGTTCTTCACGTATCCTGTTCTCACGGGTGACAGTTGTGACTAATAGCCACCATCTGGTGTTCGACTTTAGTTATAAATTAACAAGCATCTGCATCCGGTATAAAATTACACCTGTCCGTTGACGACCCGGTTTGCGTGTACAATTATGCTGATAACATCTTGTTCAATTAACGTTCTTCACGTATCCTGTTCTCACGGTTCGCTCGTCGGCGATCAAGTCTGGTAAACAATCTTGAAGGCAAAATAATTCTCCATTGTCTATACAGGAAACACACACACGCGCACACACACACACGCACACACACACACACTTAAATAAACTATGATTATTATCCACCGGTTCTTTGTGAACACATATTTTAACATTGAGAATACCTCCGTCTCCCCCTCCGGAAATGGGCGGTGCTTACCTAAAGCGATAACAAACGACAGTGTTCCCTGGTTAGTCGAGCACACAACAACCGCCATCTCCGGAAATGGGCGGAGCTTACCTAAAGCGATAACAAAAAACGGTGTACCCTGAATGGTCGAAGACACAACAACCACCATCTCCCCTCCGGAAATGGGCGGAGCTAACTTAAAGCGATAACAAAAGACGGTGTACCCTGATTGGTCGAGAATACAACCTCATACTCACCCCTCCGGAAATGGGCGGAGCTAACTTAAAGCGATAACAAAAGACGGTGTGTCCTGATTGGCCGAGGATACAACCTCTTACTCCCCTCCAACCACCCTATATAAATCTACTCCACAACATCCACTACAAAAAACAAAATGGCGGAGACGCAGAACCAACATAGGTTCACTACTGAAGTTTGTGAGTTTTTAAATTCCGAAGTTGATGAATGGATTGGTCGTCATGGTATATTCGAATGGCCTGCGCGCTCGCCAAACTTACCGCCATGAGATTTTTCTTTGTGGGACTTTGTAAAGGAACTAGTGTATTCTTCCAAGCCACAAAACCTGTACGAACTAAAAAGTTCAATTCAGATTGCATTTGACTATGTAAATGACGATAAAATGTTGCTGTTGAAAATTTGTGAATCAGTTTTAAGTCGCTGTATAAAAAGTATAGAGAATCATGGTGGTAATTTTGAACACCTGATACGACATTTTCAAGGTAATATATAATGTACAGTTCTTATGACAAATTGTTTTTTTTGACTGTAGGTTTCTTATTCCATTAACCTTTCTTCCGATTTCCGTAATTATTCGGGACTGTCATATGGGCCACCCTGTACATTGTTCTTGTTGTTTCGGTCATTAGCCGAAAGGCTGGTTTGAATCTGTAGAAGCTTTACCACGTAAAACGAAGAAGGAGGTGGTTCACAATGTCTTCCTCACTGAGTGAAAAAGTATGTTTGTCACCATGCCAGGCCCTGTGAAAAACATTTACTTTGCACCCACCAAATAACGCCTTCACTTCACTTATTACAGGGTCTGGCTGTATAATGAAATTCTTTACTCTCAAAGGAAATAACTCTGACTAGGGTCTTTTACACCTCTACCTCTCTACTAATAAATGCTAGACAAATGATTGGCTGACCACGTGATAAGAAACAGAACTATAGAGTGTAAATATTTTACCACTCCACCTGCCTGTTATGGGTACATAAGTACATTAGGGTTATAAATGAAAAACTGGTTGACCGATTTTGATGAAAATGTTTGTGTCGGTCCCTTTGTGGTACCTAACTTAAATTTAAAGTTTCACCTTCGTGTGATGTACTGTTTATGAGATATTCTGTTCACACATAAACAAATCGCTAAAACCATGTTTTCTTTGGTTTGGAGGAAGCCTTAAAACATGTACTTTTTGTGAAAACTAAATTTTGGGAAACTAAAATGGAAAAAATAATTTTTCCCTATATTCATATATGTCCATGATAGGCTGGTGGAGTGTTAAATTTATTTGCACTCGATTTGCTAGTTCCAGGGCTAAAAAACACATCTCTGTCTCTTATGACATGGTCAGCCATATGACAACTATTTAAGAGCAGAAGAGGTAGAGGTGTAAAAGATACTAGCTACAGTTATTTTCTCTGAGAGTAATGAATTTCATTATACAGCTAGACGCTGTAGTGAATGAAGTCAAAGTGTCCTTTCCAAAGTGGAAAGTAGATGCTTTACAGAGGTCCTGGTACGCAGAAATACATACATTTTTCATTGCTCAGCGAGGAAGGCAAAGGTAAACAACCCACTCCTCGTTTTACTTCATAAAGCCTCTAGAGGTTGCACCACCTTCAGCTTTACCAGTGGGTAAAAACTTGAATACGTGAACTAAAAAACAGTTAAAACGTTGTTGGGCCCCAGCTCTGTCAGCAGAGTATGAGAAAAATAAATAAATAAGACTATATCTCCTTCCTTTAAACTAAATATTTAATGAATCGACTACTAACTAAATTGACTAACTACTAACAAAATAATCCTTAACCTATTTAAAAATATAGCCAACCTTTACTCTGCCACGACTTAAATACTAAAATAAAAACCTTAACAAACCCTTAGTAAATACGGAATGAATTTACCTCAAATATGTTTCCCCTTTCTTCTTCTTCTCGTTCTCCTGGTCACTCTTCGTTCTTTGTCACTCCTTATTTTCCTACTTACTGTTTCCAAAACTGACCTTCTTAACAAATTCCTCTGTTCCACTCTTAAGTCCTAAAGGAACTGATTGTAAATTTCCTGGGTCTGAACCAAGAAACCTCTGATTGACAAGCCTCCCTCTCCCACCAACCGTTCAACCAACCTGGAGGGCCAAAGGGAAGAAAACTACCCCAATGATTGGCTGAAACTTTTCAGGTGAAGAAAGGCGCAAAAACACAGAGGGAGAATTACACCGGCCTAATGAATATCATATGGTTGACCGTTGGCTATTACAACCTAAGTCTAACTACTATTTTAATGTAACTTACTTTAACAATGGGGGTTTTTCCAAGGCATTATTTAATAGGTAATTACTGAGTAATGGAAGTTATAGTAATTAGGATTACCATATTTTCTATTGTTTGTACAATTGTACATTCACAATAGTACAAGGTTCAAACCAGTCTTTCGGCTGATTACCAAACCAACACATTCATTATATTTTTTTTAGGGCAAGAGAAAGTAAAATCTTTTTTCAAGCAGCGTTTTTGTATTTCTGTGGAAAGGTTCTTGGACTATAATAGTGATTTTTTGTAAATATTTTTGCTTCTGTATAATTAATATCCCGGGAATAAATTTGACAAACGTCTCAATTCTTGAAAACATTTTTTAAGGGATAAAACGATTGGAATTGTTGGGTTACTCATAAAATGAGCTTTTGTTACTGAATATATTTCTGTCATATAAATCAAAGAATTCGTTTTCAGTCTAAAACAGTAGTGTCTGTGTGAAAAAAAAAATAAAAATAAAATAAAATAGTAGAAGTCAGACGAAAAAATTCACAAGCAACACACTAAATCTAAGAATATAAAGCACAGAAAGAAATTTCATATTTTATCGGCAAACAACACTTCTGGGAGATTTTTCTTATATCACTTTTACAACGTAAAAGTAAGCATAGATTTTTCTTTAACCATATGTGTACCTTCTAGTATTAGAAACATGGGAATCGTAGAAAAACGTAAAAGTCTTTTCAAAGCTTTCTATTAGAAATATGGATGTATGTAGGCACATAACATTATAGATCTGTGTCCTCCATATATTTTAAAATTCTAGAATAGATATTTCACAAATTAACTTTTTTATTAACTCTAATGTTTATCTTTAAAAAATACCCAATATTTAATTAGGTAATATCAAATAATCATAAAAATCTGGTGTAAAATATTAGTTTAAATAAAGTTTGAGTACCATAATTGATACTAAATTTTATGTACTGTTGATTGTAAATTTGGCAGAATGAGGGTAATTTTTATTTTTATTTTTCTTCAGAATTTTTGAAGTAGGCACAAAACTATTTGCAGTGTATTTTGTTTGTTTATTTGCACTTATTGTCATATACAGTCAATTCCGGGTAATTGGGGCACATCGTAACCGGAGCATTTTCGAGCATTAAACGGCTGGCTGTATTAAACGAATCCGTAAACTGTGGTGAATACGATACTGTATTTTATTACATTTATCACATACATAAATTTTACATGCAATTTCTACCCATATACGAGCGAAACAAATAAAATGGTATCAGAACAATGATTAACTTTTTAGCAAAACCTTTATGCCTTGGTTTTAAGCGCTGGACCATTGACACTACCACCTTGCGAAGTTACAATGGCGAACCATTCATTCAACGCTTTTCAACAAGTGGATCCTTCCTTCACGTTTTCTTTTCTGAGATGTTCCATGATCTTTCAACGCCATCTTGGCGTATTTTCTTTTCTCGGAGCACGATACAAGCTATCGTAATTTTTGGTACACCGGTTAGTTCCGATAGTTTACGTTAGCTTAAGTAAGGTGGATACGTTTTTATTTTGTCGAGAAGCTTTATTCATTCACACAGTCATATCGTTACGCGACATTTAACTCACAGAGACGTTGATAGTCGTTACTAAATGTAAGCCTACGCATAAAAATATCAACAAAATTTGTGAAACGAATGGGAATTAAAAAAAATAAAAAAGTATGCTTGCAGATAACAAAACAACCAGACTCAAAAAATAGTCTGTACTGTACATTCATGAAATCACAACAACTGATGAGAAGCATGGAATTACGAACGTTCTATGTACGTATGACAAGTGACAACTAACCATAAATTGCAAGGAGGCTATACAGTTTGTAAGGTTTGGCATAAATAGTGGATATGACTTTTTGAAATTTGTGCAATAATGATTATGTAGCCTACACATTGTGCTGTAAATAACATCTCTGTTATGACTAATGTGTGATTACTGTTGTTTATCTGTCGAAGTATTTACTTTGCTACCTCTATCCTTCCCATTATCTTATCTTGCCGCTTAAAACCACGTGTTGTTCGTCGCTGGAAGGTAATATTTTTAATAACATAACATTTTTAATTTTTAAAACAAATATCCGATTATTGGCCCCAATAAGCGGCCTTAACCGAATAAATGGAGTACTTATCAAGGGGTAATATCCCGTAATGTTTTTGTTCATTAAAGAACTGTCCCAAAAAACCGGCTGCCCCAATTATCTAGTAGACCAATTATCCGGAATCGACTGTATTGTCTTTTCTCGTTTCGTTTCTAAGTTTATTTGTAAGTGATGGTAACCTCTGGTGCAGGATTAACCTTTGGAGGTACCTAATTTCCATTCTATGTAAAGTATAAAATTTATACAATTTTCTGTATTTGTAACTACTATTGATGTTTGTTTTGTTTTTGTATTGTATATTTTTTTGTTTTATTATGTTACAAAATGTTAAATTGTACGTATGTTTTAAATATTATATTATTATTGTTGTTTTATCGTCTCCATTAACAGTAATCGAAAAACAGTTGGACGTAAACCCAAAACGAAAAGACCCTGTTAAGTCAAGACATGTAGAATATTGAAATGGTTTCTTATTACTGTTTATTTTTATTTGCAACTGACTTTACCCAATGATTAGATCATTATCGAGTTAAAATGTTTTTATAAATTCTATTTGGTGGATGACACTAAAAGCTTGTTGTGAGAAAAGTTTCCTGTGAGAAAAGGAATCAGGTTGCAATTTAAATAAGTTACGATTTCCCTCAGGACTCGAATCAGCTTACTAGTCAAACCGAAATCAATGTTGACGTGTTCCAAACGAATGCAAAATGACAAAAACAGATGCCAATTCAACGTTAGCGCATTCCATTCAATTCACCCACACACACACACTTCCTTGCGCGCTTTTACATTTACATTACAAACATCTTAAAGGGTTACGATTGAATGGAGCATTAAGCCTTTATATTGAATATGTGTATACAGAGAGAAATATCGAATTAGTTCGCAGATAATTTGTGGATTAAGATGCTAAACTACGTGAAGCCAGTTTGAAATTTACCAAATTAAGGTTATCTCATGATATGACGTGATTAAATGTATATAACATATTTTAATAGTAGTCATGTAAATTAAAAGCATAAGTTCATCCAGATGTAACGGGTACTTTTAGATATAGATTTACATACAATTTTCTCTTGTGAGATACACAAATTTTATATTCCATAAAGTTCAAAAATTGCTCACAACAAAATAAAAGAAGAAATAATTGACTGAAAAATATGTTCTGAAATTTTTAATTTACGTATTGTCCAATTTTTTAAAACTTTCTATACAGAGTGCCTCACGAGTAAACCGACAAACTTCTAAGGTGGTTTCCTCTCATCAAAATAATGAAAAACGTTTATATAAACATGGGTCCGGAAACGCTTCATTAGCGAGTTACGGCTAGCGATAGATTTCGCCCTGGGTTCAGAATATACGCCTAAATAAAGTCATCCTAGAGATCTAGGAACCCAATTTTATGAGTAGATTTGATGGTTTCTTATATACTTCGACCCGAAAAATGGAATAAAATAAGTTCCAGAACCATATCTCCAGTAGTTTTTGTAAAATCCAATGAAAAACGGACAAATCTGTGCATAAAATACGTTTTTTTAGGTTTGAAGAACAATGACTGTGTTAAATGGCTAATAAATGTGTAATTTTTTTAGCAAAACTTGTAGAGATTTTAATTTTGAAGAGAATGATGTAAAATAGGTCAATAATAAACACAAAATTTAAAAAAATTATGTTTAATTAAATCAACACATACGAAAAATAAGACAGAAAATTTAGTTGCGGTTTATTTGCGAATACAATATTCAGTCAGTTAAATAATTACAAAAATTTACATTATAAAACATTGTAGGTGAGAAACAAGATGTTAAAAATACAGCGTCAATTGAATTGACTTTAGTATATTGAAAGTCGAGAGTTGGCAACACTGCTGCAAAAACAATTGAATCCTAGTTATTGTACAGCCGTCCGACAATAGAGTTGTCGCAGTAACTAGTCTCTCATCTTTGGTTTGTGCAGTGTATGTGTATTATTGTATTATTTGTACTTCATTCGTGTTTTTTAACGATAAGATGCCATTCGCAATTTCAAATTAAGAGTACGCAGATATTATTTCGTTTATGGTTTTGCCAATGGAATTAGTCGGGCAGCTAAACGTGAATATGAAAGACGATTTCCGAATAGAAGGACACCTACCCACGAAACATTTGCATCGGTTTTCAAAAACTTACGAACAAATGGATCTTTTTCTACCGTTTCTTGTTCGCGTGAACGTCCTGTAATACAGCTTGTACGCGAACAAGATAATAATATCATTGACATAATACAGCGCAGTCCTCAACTTAGCACTCGCCGACTTTCAAATAGATTAAATATATCTCGTAGTACAGTCTGGAGAACATTGAAAAAAAAAATTTATCTAATATATCGTTTTCAAAAAGTTCAAAATCTTCATCCAGGTGACAGTGCATTAAGATTACAATTTTTGTCGATGGTTGTTAGAAAATTGATATAATGTAAATTGTATTTTATTCACGGACGAATCGTTGTGTACAAGATACGGAGTTCTAAATTTGAAGAATAGTCACCGGTGGTCAACTAAAAATCCAAAAACAGTTGTAGAGTCAAACTTTCAAATTCGATTTTCTATAAATGTATGGTATACTATGGTATAATTGGGGACCAGTTAATTGGCCCATTTATTTTTGAAAACCGCCTAACAGGTCTTGTGTATACAGACTTTTTAGAGAATCAACTGCCAGTTCTACTTGAAGATGTACCGCTGAAAGAAGACATCAAATGATATTCCATCATGATGGCGCATCGGCACATCATTCACAAAATGTTAGAGAGCACCGTGCAGATAAGTTTTCCGGGCAGAAGATTGGTCAAGGAGGACCAATCAATTGGCCTCCTAGATCCCCTGATTTAAATCCCTTGGATAATTACCTTTGAGATCATTTAAAGCAGTTTGTATACGCAGAACCAGTTAATTCCAAAAAAGAATTATTGAACCGAATTTTAAACGCGTGAAAACTACGTAAGAACAACCGATATGGTATCAGAAAGGCTACACGTGGTTCATTAAACGCACTAGATTGTGAACAAATGACCATGGAAATCATTTTGAACACCATTTGTAAGGTATGGATATTGAAATAAAAGATTCAGCAATTAACAGATTCACGGCTGACAATTTTTCGTTTAATGACCTCCCGTGCTGATTAATTTTTTTTAACAATTACGTTAGTCACTAATAAAAAAATAGGTTAAGTATATATTTATTTTTTTTTTGAAATCATGTTTACGGCTCGGAAAAGTGGTTTTTCTATACGACGCAACTGTTGCGTCGTGAGCACTCGGTAATGTCGGAGTGCAAAATATGCCACTTGGCTGAAGACGCATACGCTGCGTCACTTTCTATTTTCGCTTAGTTCGGTATTCGTGTAGAGAATAACAACATGCTAATATTTTATTATAATGCCTATTTTTATTGAACCTAATATTATAACACACTAAAATACATAAAATACTAGTACACAACAATACAAAATATAATACGTTACATACACTACTAATAAAGATACAAAAAACAATATACTAAAATAAAAAAATATACTAATATACATTTTTGAAAAACATGAAATGAGTAGATAAACGAACTATCAATAGTGTATAGATCTACTGTATAGAAAAACAACAAACTGGAAATGCTAAATTATTTATCATTAAGTAATGTAAAAGTAATTTAGTATTTGTGAAATAATCTAAAACATGGAGTCAAACATAGTCCTGAATTTTCTGCATAATCTACGCAATAATAAAATTGGTGTCTTGTCTTTCTTTTTGTGCAGAGCAATATCGGCATATCACCTTAGTTTTTTACTAGCTGGACCCAACGTTTACGATCTCTGCTAAATGCATTTTACCACTTACAGGTACCACGCGACTGATAGGCTCTGGCAAGAAGTGCTTGCAAATGACATACTGATAATCATAAATATCTAATTTGGTTTTCTTTGGATTATATTTTTGAAATAACTAATGACTATTTATTAGCATCATTCAAGATTGTCGAAATATTTCGTCAATGCACAAAAGTCAAACACAGGACCGATCCACAACTCAAAATCACTGGCTACGATATCCACGCTTTTCTCCAGACCTTTCTAAGTGCTCTAGTATAATACAGAACAGTTTCAATAGTGCTAACCCCCACCAAAAAATAAAACAACAGGTAGAATACCGGGACGCAACACGTGCGTCGTGAGCACGGGAGGTAAAACCTTTAGGACGCAACATATGCGTCGTCAGCATCGAACGTGTTAAGCTAAAATGTTTTGTGTTTACGAAGAACGTTAATTAAAAAGATACTGCATTTTCTGTCTTATTACTTTCTCTTGCCTATAGGAATATATAGGAAGGAAAGTATTGTTTTCATGTCGATTTTTCAAAATCGAGTTTCACCGGATCTATACGTTTTCAGAACCCCTGAACCCAAAAAAACATGTTTTTAGCGATTGGTCTGTGTGTGTGTGTGTGTGTGTGTGTGTGTGTGTGTGTACAAAATATCTCAAGAACGGAACATCGTACGAACTTGAAACTTGAAACTTAAGTTACATACCACTACCAGACCCGACACGAACATTTTCATCAAAATCGGTCAACCGGAAGTAGTAGTTTATTCGTGTAATTTTTAACTTTTTTGTGATTTTCTCAAAAACTGGTCCTACGATTTTTTTAAAAATCGCCTAGTTTACTACACTTTTTATGGTCTACAAGGTAGGGTAGGCGCCATGTTTGCTGAAATTCTGCGTGAGGCTTTTTTTTACGTAAAAACATAGTTTTTGTAAGATTACGGCTTTAATATGCAGTTTACCGCAAAAATTTATATAATAAAAGTTCTAGAGAATTTAAAAACCTACAACGTTTGTTTCAAACATGTTTTTTGTACAACGCTTAGTTTAGCAGTAATTAGCGATTTTCTGTTTTTTTCTCACGAAAACGTGTGAAAAATCGATTTTTTTAGGATTTCGGCCTTAGAATGCAATTTAAGACAAAAGTGTATATCATAAATTTTATAGGAAATAAAAAGATTTACAACTTTTATTTAAAGCATTTTTCTCTACATAGCCAAGTTTAGCGTGAAAACGTTATTTTCCGTATTTTTAAGCCAAACTGAGTTCGATTTTCATTTTGCGTCTTTCACTCATGATTAAAATAAGGTTATGTTTATTAAGGTTAGTTTTTTGTTTATTTCAAATGTTTTATTACTAATGTTAGGTTTATTGTTAATTATTTGCATTGGCAAGAGAAAGTTGTGTGAGTGTTTCACACCAGATTTTTTTTCGTATGTGTTGATTTAATTAAACATAATTTTTTTAAATTTTGTGTTTGTTTATTATTGACCTATTTTACATCATTCGTTCAAAATTAAAATCTCTACAAGTTTTGCTAAATAATTTACACATTTATTAGCCATTTAACACAGTTATTGTTCTTCAAACCTAAAAAAAACGTATTTTTATGCACAGATTTGTCCGTTTTTAATTTGATATTACAAAACCTACAGGAGATATGGTTCTGGAACTTATTTTATTCAATTTTTCGGGTTGAAATACATAAAAAACCATCAAATCTACTCATAAATTTGGGTTCCTAGATCTCTAGGATGACTTTATTTAGACGTATATTCTGAACCCAGGGCGAAATCTATCGCTAGCCGTAACTCGCTAACGAAGCGTTTCCGGACCCATGTTTATATAAACGTTTTTCATTATTTTGATGAGGGGAAACCACCTTAGAAGTTTGTCGGGTTACTCATGAGACACTCGGTATATATCTCGATCTATATGATCTAATATTACTTTCTATATGCACCCGATCTGCTAAATTCAGGGCCACAAAATATAGTTCTGTTTCTTATTATATAGTCAGCAAAGTTTATGACTGAAGCATTTAAAAACAGAATAGGAAGAGGTGTAAAAGACACTTAATCAGAGTTATCTTCTCTGAGAGTAATGAATTTCATTATACAGCCAGACCCTGTGGTCAATGAAGTGAAAGAGTCATTTGCAGGGTGGAGAGTAGATACTTTTCAGAGGACCTGGCATGCCGATAAGCATATTTTCCACTCAGTGAGGAAGGCAGGTAACCAAACCTCACTCCATATTTTACTTCAAAAAACCTCTTGAGGTTCAAACCAGCGTTTTGGGTGATGACCTAAACAACATAATAAAAATCTGGTGTGAAACATTCACACAACTTTCTCTTGCCTATGCAAATAATAAACAATAATCCTAACATTACTAATAAAACATTAAAAATAAACAAAAAACTAACGTCAATAAACATAACCTAATTTTAAACATGAGTGAAAGACCCAAAATGAAAATCCACCTCTGTTTGACTTAAAAATACGAAAAATCACTTTTTCTCACTAAACTAGGCTCCGTGGAGAAAAATGCTTTCAATAAAAGTTGTAGATCTTTTAATTTTCTATAAATTTAATCATATACACTTTTGTCGTAAAATGCATACTAAGGCAGAAATCTTAAAAAAATCAATTTTTCACACATTTTCGTGAGAAAAAACAGAAAATCGCAAATTACCGCTAAACTAAGCGTTATAAAAAAAATTGTTTGAAATAAAAAATGTAGGATTTTAAATTTTCTGCAATTATTATTATATAAATTGTTGCGCTAAAATGCATATTAAAGCCGTAATCTTAAAAAAAACAACGTTTTTACAATAAAACACCCTCACCAAGAATTTCAGCAAACATGGCGCCTACCCTATCTTGTAGAGAATAAAAAATTGAGTAAACCAGGCGATTTTTAAAAAAATCGTAGGACCAGTTTTTGAGAAAATCGCAAAAAAGTGAAAAATGACACGAATAAACTACTACTTCCGGTTGACCGATTTTGATGAAAATGTTCGTGTCGGGTCCATAGTGGTATGTAACTTAGGTTTCAAGTTCGTACGATGTTCCGTTCTCGAGATATTCTGTTCACACACACACACACAGACACACACACACAACCCAATCGCTAAAAACATGTTTTTTGGGTTCAGGGAGTCTGAAAACGAATAGATCCGGTGAAAACTCGATTTTGAAAAATCGACATGAAAACAATACTTTCCTTCCTATATATTCATATAGGCAAGAGAAAGTAAAAATGCGACTCACCGGGTTGGTGTAGAGGTAAAGTCGTTGCCGTGAGTCAGCTGTTTAACAGCTGCTTTTAGAGACGAAGGTACCTGGTTCAAATCCTAGTAAAGATTTTACATGGACTTGAATAATTAACAGTGGTTACCGGTGTTCTTTGATGGTTGGGGTTCAATTAACCACAATCTCTGAGGAATGGTCGGCCTGTGTCTGTTCAAAACTACACCTAATTCACACCTCAAACACAGCATCTTCATCTCATTTTGTTGGTTATTGTTCTGAATTTAATAAATTGCAACGTACACACATTAGAGATAAAAATAGCCAGCCCATTTATTACAATATGCAGGAAAGGAAATTATTATTTTCATGTAAATTTTTCAAATCAAGTTTTCCTTGGAAATACTGGGTTTCAGGCTCTGATCCCAAAAAACATATTTTTTTACCGATTGGGCTGTGTGTGTGTACAAATTTTCTCAAATATGTAAGACTACATGAAGTGAAAATTTTAAACTTAAGAGTACCACAAGGTTACCCGATACGAATATTTTCAGCAGACTTGGTCAAAACTAGAAGTATTACATGATTCAAACTTGGGGTATGTTATCATAATAACAAAAATATACGAAATTTTGAAGACATAGCACTTTAAAAAACCTACAACTTTTATTTTTTAGCATTTTTTTCTGCAAAGACTAGACTTCAGAAAAATTTTTAAAATAAAAAGTAAAAGAAAATCGTGTGTGTGTTACGCACTAAGTCAACATAAAAATATTTTCTTTTCGGAAAAATTTATATTAAACAATACGTTCTATCCCTACAATATTCATAAAGTGCATGATAAAGTAAAAAATCTGGTGTGAAACACTCACGCAACTTTCTCTTGCCAATGCAAATAATTAATAATAAACCTAACATTATTAATAAAACATTAGAAATAACCAAAAAACTAACCTCAAAAACATAACCTTATTTTAATCATGAGTGAATGACGCAAAATGAAAATCGAACTCAATTTGGCTTAAAAAAAACGGAAAATCACACTTTCACGCTAAACTAGGCTCTGTAGAGAAAAATTCTCTAATTAAAGTTGTAGATCTCTTAATTTTCTATAAATTTTATTATATACTCTTTTGTCGTAAAGTGCATACTAAGGCCGAAATCTTAAAAAAAATCAATTTTTCACACGTTTTCGTGAGAAAAAACAGAAAATCGCTAATTACCGCTAAACTATGCGTTCTACAAAAAATGCTTGAAATAAAAGTTGTAGGTTTTCAAATTCTCTACAACTTTTATTATATACATTTTTGCTCTAAAATTAATATTAAAGCCGTAATCTTAAAAAAAAACTTTTTTACGTAAAAACACCCTCGCCAAGAATTTCAGCAAACATGGCGCCTACCCTATCTTTTAGAGAATAAAAAATTGAGTAAATGAGGCGATTTAAAAAAAAATCGTAGGACCAGTTTTTGAGAAAATCGCAAAAAAAGTGAAAAATTATACGAATAAACTACTACTTCCGGTTGACCGATTTTGATGAAAATGTTCGTGTCGGGTCCGGTAGTGGTATGTAACTTAAGTTTCAAGTTTCAATTTCGTACGATGTTCCGTTCTTGAGATATTCTGTTCACACACACGCATACACACACACACACACACACGCGCACACACACACACACACACACACACACACACACACACACACACACACACAGACCAATCGCTAAAAACATGTTTTTTGGGTTCAGGGGGTTTGAAAACGTGTAGATCCGGTGAAAACTTGATTTTGAAAAATCGACATGAACACAATACTTTCCTTCCTATATATTCATATAGGCATGATAAAGTTCACAATTAAAACAGCTACCTATATAGCATGTAATAAATTAGAACTAGACAATTTTAAAAACAGAAAAATATTTACATATTACAAAAATAATATTTTTGGCTAGTGGAGGATATGAGTATCTATTCTGGTACGTACATTGATTTTTGAATATACCATACAGTATCTTTGTAAATATTACATTAAAAAATATGTGAAGAGAAAATATTACACTTTATTTAAAAAGAGAAAAATGAAAAATTATTGTTTAATTTAAAGGTTTTGTTATAAAAAATTGACGGAATTGTTTGTAGGTCAACGTATGTCAAAACTCCTTTCGTTTTCATTAGAATTTTAGTGACAAACATGATCGTGCAGGTTTGCAACTCGTGATGCGCGCGCATTCAGACAAATGAAAATCTGCAACGCAACAATCTATGCCTATCCATATCGTGTTTTTACTGAAGTAGTTAAATTTTCTACGCGGCGCGGTGAGTTCGTTTATTTAGTGCCGGAGAACTTCTGGTTTTTTACCGCTGTGGTTTTTGTTTTATTAAAGTGTTTGTGTGTGTTTATTGAACTGGAATTATGTCTTCCTTAATTTAAGAATATTTTATTAAAAACAGGTTAGTTCTATCTTTTAAAAATATATAATTATTTTTAATGTAAGGCTTACTTTAATATTTTATTTATCCTGTTAAAATGTTGGGTCTTTTCTTTTATTCTCCCTTCCCCCCATTCAGGATTGAAATTTTTCACATATTATGAACATTTCGTATGCGATATTACAATATTTTTTTAACGGGAAAATATTTTAACAATTTTTACACCAATATTCTTTAAGTTTAGATTAATTGTAGGTATTGTAATTACTCGTACATTGCTTTTCCTGAATATTGTTACTGTATCTAATAATGAAATATTAACTCATTGAGTACATGACATCATTAAATAAATTAATTTAACATAATTAAATAAAATATTATTAAATAATGAAATCATTTTTAACAAAAAATTTAAGATTAACTTGAAAAAGAAAAGGAACTTAAACGCTAACTTAAAACATATTGATATAAGATTTTATTAAATATTTTTCCATTTTTACTTTCTCTTGCCTATATGAATATATAGGAAGGAAAGTATTGTTTTCATGTCAATTTTTCGAAATCGAGTTTTCACCGGATCTATACGTTTTCAGACCCCCTGAACCCAAAAACCATGTTTTTAGCGATTGGTCTGTGTGTGTGCGTGCGTGTGTGCGTGCGTGTGTGCGTGTGTGTGTGTGTGTGTGTATGTGTATGTGTATGTGTGTGTGTGTGTGTGTGTGTGTGTGTCTGTGTGTGAACAGAATATCTCAAGAACGGAACATCGTGCGAACTTGAAACTTGAAACTTAAGTTACATACCACTACCCGACCCGACACGAACATTTTCATCAAAATCGGTCAACCGGAAGTAGTAGTTTATTCGTGTAATTTTTCACTTTTTCGTGATTTTCTCAAAAACTGGTCCTACGAGTTTTTTTAAAATCGCCTGGTTTACTCAATTTTTTATTCTCTACAAGATAGGGTAGACGTCATGTGTGCTGAAATTTTTGGTAAGGGTGTTTTCTCGTAAAAACGTTGTTTTTTACGATTACGGCTTTAATATGCATTTTAGCGCAACAATTTATATAATAAAAATTATAGAGAATTTAAAATCCTACAACGTTTATTTCAAACAATTTTTTGTATAATGCTTAGTTTAGCGAAAATTTGCGATTTTCTGTTTTTTTCTCACGAAAATGTGTGAAAAATTGATTTTTTTAAGATTGCGGCCTTAGTATGCATTTTACGACAAAAGTGTAACAATTATATTTATAGAAAATTAAAAATCTACAACTTTTATTTAGAGCATTTTTCTCTTCAGAGCCTAGTTTAGAGAGAAAGAGTGATTTTCCGTATTTCTAAGCCAAACTGAGGTTGATTTTCATTTTGCGTCTTTCACTCGTGATTGAAATAAGGTTATGTTTTTGAGGTTAGTTTTTTGGTTATTTCTAATGTTTTATTACTAATGTTAGGTTATATTGGTCATTATTTGGATTGGCAAGAGAACATTTTGTGAGTGTTTCAGACCAGATTTTTACTTTCTCTTGCCTATATGAATATACAGGGTGATTCATGAAGTTCTCCCCCCACTTCTACAGCACATTGTACTAGTAAAAATAATGAAAAAATGTTATATAAACATAGGTCCGAAAACGCTTCGTTAGCGAGTTACAGCTAGCGAAAGTTTCGCCTGGATTTCAGTTCACCAGGTGAAATGAGGTCTTCCTGGAATTGTGGTAAGGTAGATTAAGGGGCAAATTCAATCATTTCTTATGGTTTTTGATCTGATAAATTGAATAAAACAGGTCATAGATCTGTAAGTTAAATAGTTTTTGAGAAAACCAGTGTCAAATGCAAAAAATGGAGTGAAAATCACATTTTTTCATCTTTGGGCAAGAATAACTTTGTTATTTCACCAAGAAACAGTTAAAAATTTTCAATAAAAAATGTAGAAAATTTTATTCTGAACAAACCGGTGTAAATAAAGTACACAGAAAGCGAATAGTTTTTGAGAAAACCAGTGTCAAATGCAAAAAAATGGAGTGAAAAAACACATTTTTTCATTTTAGTTTTTCCGGTTAATTTTACTTTGTACTCTTATGAATAAAAACTCATTTAATCAAACATCTATTCGCTTTCTGTGTACTTAATTTACACCGGTTTGTTCAGAATAAAATTTTCTACATGTTTTATTGAAAAATTTTAACTGTTTCTTGGTGAAATAACACAGTTATCCTTGCCCAAAGATGAAAAAATAAGTTTTTCACTCCATTTTTTGCATTTGACACTGGTTTTCTTAAAAACTATTTAACTTACAGATCTGGGACCTGTTTTATTCAATTTATCAGATCAAAAACCATAAGAAATGATTGAATTTGCCCCTTAATCTACCTTACCACAATTCCAGGAAGACCTCATTTCACCTGGTGAACTGAAATCCAGGCGAAACTTTCGCTAGCTGTAACTCGCTAACGAAGCGTTTTCGGACCTATGTTTATATAACATTTTTTCATTATTTTTACTAGTACAATGTGCTGTTGAAGTGGGGGGAGAACTTCATGAATCACCCTGTATAGGAAGGAAAGTATTGTTTTCATGTCGATTTTTCGAAATCGAGTTTTCACCGGATCTATACGTTTTCAGACCCCCTGAACCCAAAAAACATGTTTTTAGCGATTGGTCTGTGTGTGTGTGTCTGTGTGTCTGTGTGTGTGTGTCTGTGTGTCTGTGTGTCTGTGTGTGTGTGTGTGAACAGAATATCTCAAGAACGGAACATCGTACGAACTTGAAACTTGAAACTTAAGTTACATACCACTACCGGACGCGACACGAACATTTTCATCAAAATCGGTCAACTGGAAGTAGTAGTTTATTCGTATAATTTTTCAGTTTTTTGCGATTTTCTCAAAAACTGGTCCTACGATTTTTTTTAAAATCGCCTATTTTACTCAATTTTTTATTCTCTACAAGATAGGGTAGGCGCCATGTTTGCTGAAATTCTCGGTGAGGCTGTTTTCACGTAAAAACTTTTTTTTTTAAGATTACGGCTTTAATATAAATTTTAGCGCAAAAACTTATATAATAAAAGTTGTAGAGAATTTAAAAACCTACAACGTTTGTTTCAAACATTTTTTTGTATAACGCTTAGTTTAGCGGTAATTTGCGATTTTCTGTTTTTTTTCTCACGAAAACGTGAGAAAAATCGATTTTTTTAACATTTCGGTCTTAGTATGCATTTTACGACAAAAGTGTATATAATAAAAGTTATAGAAAATTAAAAGATCTACAACTTTTGTTTAGCGCATTTTTCTCTACAGAGCCTAGTTTAGCGTGAAAGCGTGATTTTCCGTATTTTTAAGCCAAACTGAGTTCGATTGTCATTTTGCGTCATTCACTCGTGATTTTCATTCACTCGTGATTCGTCATTCACACCAGATTTTTTATTTATAAATTTAAAGTCGTATTAACTGCTTGGTTAATAACGACTACGGTAGATTACCGTAACAGTAACTATGAGCTTTGACTTATGAACATTTTCAGACCCTGGCCGGAAATCGAACCCGGGACCTCCGCGTGGTATGCTAACGCGCTAACCACTACGCGCACGAAAACCTTCAGTTAAACTTAGTTTTGGCTTGTAGGGGAATGAATAGTGAAGATGAAAATTGAAATGAGGTTATAAAATATTTTTTACAAACGCCGTGCTGTCTCTGTCTATGGTATAAGTGTATTATTGGATTCATAGAGAGAATGTCTGCCCATAACAGACAGGTGGAGTGTCAAATTATTTACACTCAATGTGTTCGTTGGAGGGCTAAAATAAATAGTTGTGTTTCTTATCACATGGCCAGTCAATTAAATGACTGAATCATTTAAGAACAGAAGAGGTAGAGGTGTAAAAGACACTAATCAGAGTTATCTTCTCTGAAAGTAATGAATTTCATTATACAGTTGGACCCTGTGGTGAATGAAGTGAAGTTGTCATTTACAGAGTGGAAAACATGTGCTTTTCAGAGGGCCCGGCATGCTGATAAGCATACTTTTCCACTGAGTGAGTTGTGGCAATGGTAAACCATTTCATTCGTCGTTTTACTTAGTAAAACATCTAGAGGTTCAAACCAGCCTTTCGGCTGATGAACTAAACAACAACAACAGAGAGAATGTAAAAATGAAAATCATAATGGAAATCGTAGTACAGTCAACTCCCGATTATCCCCGGGCGGATTATCCGGGCACGTCGGATGAATTTTTTTTCATTCTTTTTTCTTAACGTAAACGTTAAGTAAATTTTTACTTTCTCTTGCCTATATGAATATATAGGAAGGAAAGTATTGTTTTCATGTCGATTTTTCAAAATCGAGTTTTCACCGGATCTATACGTTTTCAGACCCCCTGAACCCACACAAACATGTTTTTAGCGATTGGTCTGTATGTGTGTGTGTGTGTGTGTGTGTGTGTGAACAGAATATCTCAAGAACGGAACATCGTACGAACTTGAAACATTGTTTCAGACCAGATTTTTTAAAATAAAATATTATGGAAGTTAAGAATTGGGCTGTCTTACGCATCCCAACTTAATACTTTAAAAAAAATGATCAGCTAAAATTTAAATTATTATTTTATTTCAATTCTATTATTTTATTTATATATGTGTGTGTATATATATATATATATATATATATTATTTTATTTCACATTAATTTTTGTTCTAAAAGTTTTAGTGACAAGGTGTTTTGTTTTTCAAATACTTCTCCCAACATTTTAAGATTTTGCTAAGACCACGTCAAATGGTCAATTTACAGTGTTAGTCGTTTCGACTTTAAACTTTTTCTTATTAGATTAATTTTGAATAGAGCTATTTTTATGTGGAACTCGGTTCAAACAATTTCAAAAAAAACCTTGTTTTCCATTATTGTTTCATTTTTGTTTCATTCTTAAAAAAGTCTGTTTCTTTCTAATGTAACTTTGTTTCTTTTGTGATTTTTTTTGGATAATAGATTTTGGAGTTTTATTAAAGTTTACTACTTATTCAAAACAATTGTTGAATTAAAATTTGTAGGATTTTAAATTCTCTACAACTTTTTTTATACATTTTGCGCTAAAATGCTTATTAAAGCCGCAATCTTAAAAAAACATTTTTTTACGATAAAACAGCCTCCCCAAGAATTTCAGCAGACATGGCGTCTACTCTATCTTGTAGAGCATAAAATACTTAGTAAATGACATAATTTTAAAAAAATCCTAAGGGGCCATTTTTTTGAAAAAATCGCAAAAAGTGAAAAATGACACGAATATACTACCACTTTCGGTTGACCGATTTTGATGAAAATGTTCGTGTAGGGTCCGGTAGTAGTATCTAACTTAAGATTCAAGTTTGATCCTACGATGTTCAGTTCTTGAGAAATTCTGTTTACACAAACACACACAGACCAATCGCAAAAAAAAACATGTTTTTCGGGTTCAGGGGGTCTGAAAATGTGTAGATCCGGTGAAAACTCGATTTCGTAAAATCGACATGTGAACAATACTTTCCTTACTATAAACTATTTATATAGGTAAGAGAAAGTAAAAAATAAAACTAATGGAATGTACCTATACCAGCTACACGAATACAATAAACAAAACCAAACGCTCACATTACCGTATTTTTCCCTATGATTACCTAGTTTCGTAAGTGCAACGCTCAGCGTTGAAGGGTTAATTACCCCTCCTTTTCGTCCTTCATGGCACTTGGTTTAAATTTTATAATGATACCTATGTTATTCGAAATTTGATTTAATGTTTGTAATGCCCTGTGTTTCAGTCTGTTTAGTTTGTACTATCTATCGTGAAATATTTTAAGTGTAATGGTCTACTCTTTACCACCGCCTTAGCCCTTACAGATTTCTAAGGTTGTTATCACAAACAATATTTGGTTATGGATATCTTGGCTGTTGGCCGGTAAAGTAGTCATTTCTGTTTGGTGTAGAAACAAACTTTAATGGCTCACCGTATTGATCGACCCAACCAATCAGCTACCTACCACCTGAGTGCTAATGACAATGTGATATCAAATAACACAACCTTTTATAGTGATTGACATAACTCTTAATAACATGTTA
Organism: Catonia carolina; assembly: GCA_035578175.1. Lineage (NCBI taxonomy): Eukaryota > Metazoa > Arthropoda > Insecta > Hemiptera > Achilidae > Catonia > Catonia carolina. Next base: position 24,965,156 of record JAQMRL010000012.1, read on the forward strand.
AGTATCGGTCATTCCCTGCACAAACATTTCTCAATCAACTGGAAATTTGTTCTTAAGTCACTTTGATTTCTTTTACATTTTTTCTGATGATTGTACGATGAGTGATTTAATTGATGTATTTAAAGTTTTCGTAATTATTTTCCGTTTTGTTTGTCCATTTTAAATTCGTCTAAATTATTCAGTAGCGTTTCTTGGTCGATTGACGCTTAAGCGTCCTTAAAATCAACAAATACTACAACTATACTCTGTTTCACGTTCAGAATCCAGTTCAGCTCTTATGAGAACCAGTTGTGTTTTCAGGTTACGCTGGTGGCCCTGTGTATGTCGCTCGGACATGGTCCGTGCGACGCACGGATGATATTGTGACACTTATCGCTAAGATCCGTTTCGGGATCTAGGTTATTAAATAATTAATACACTAAAGTTTACAATTATAAATATTTATTACACTAAAAGATTTACAAAATTATAATGAAGTAATACAATAACTAACTTAATAATTTACTTAAAATAAATAATAAAAAATAAATAACTTAATAATTTACTTAGCACTACTTACAATCAATTTTCTAGACTCCACATACAAAATGAAACTGAATACACAAAACTGAATTTAATACAGATACACAATAACTTTTCACACTACACACACAAACAAAGACATTATAACATTCGTTGACCAACGCAATGCTCGGAACCGTTAACCTGAATAACGCCCGACAGTCACTCGTCAAAGATCGAACGAATAATAACTCTGACTGCGCTCGGGGGTCTCTTTATATACTTATTTAAAAAGATCATTCTAGCAAAGCAGAGAAACTCTATGCAATTAATAAAGTACAAAAAATAACCCTTTATAAATGAGTGCTAGAAAAATCTATTGTAAATAAGTCAACTATTGTAAATAGAAAACGTAAACAACCGGCCCCTTTATAAATAGCTGTACAACAATTACCCGATCTCTTATCATACACAACAGCGCAGTTATTTCAAACAACTTTCATGAATAGGCATACTTTTATTGTCACTATTGTCCTATTGTCACTTATTGTTACTATTTCACTCTATTATCCTCTCTTTACTATTTTCATGAATGAAATTCTAGAAATTACGCGAACCATGTCTTCTTCGATATTGTCACAATATATCCGTGCGTTGCACGGACAAGTAAGCAGCAAATGGAGAAGCATTGGGGTTGGCACATGGTCCGTGCGCCGCACGGATCCGGGCGAAAAAAGCGCCCGGACCTTCTCGCTTCAATTCATCCGTGCGAACGCCCGAATGAAGCTATGACTACGTCTAGCAAACCACTGTTTCAAATAAGTGCTGGCACACTGATCCGTGCGTTATTCATTCGTAACCTGTCTAGTTGACTACACTTGATTCAGTACACAGTATTCGCAGTACATATTTTTTGTACTATATTTATATATACTATATTTACTATATTTAATTAAATTAAGCCTACATATTTTAAAATGCAGAGAAAATATATCAATAGATCTGTTAATTAGTTATGCATACAAGAAAGCCTGTAATAAGGAATATAAATAAATAAATAAAATCTTATTTCTCAGCGACCAATAAAGGAATAGTCATAAGGTAATCAAATAAATACATATAGCCTAGAGGCCTACATTAAAAAACTATTTTAACAAATAATTGAACAAATTTTTATTTTTTTATGTTTTCACAAAGAAAATAACTAGAAGTTTAACTACTACTTAAAATTTACTAAAACTGTACATTGGCATTTCATGTTTTTCATTTATAGGCCTACTATAAGTTACAATGTTATAATTATACACAGATTACATTTGAAGAGCATTATTTATGAGATAATTTTAGAACTCCTGATCAGAATATAGTAGATATTTTATTTTTAAAAAACCCTTTTTCTTCCCGATCACGTTTTATAAATTAAAGAGTGTCATTTTAGATGGTATTTTGTTTAAAAACCGAACGGTAGTGAATTCCTTCCGAGAACTTTGAAGTTCTATATTTTTTAATTCTGTAGTCAGCGTTGTGGCGAGTTTCATTGTTATGATTGTACTTATTTTTTGTAAATAACACTGTGCGAATTTCCTTTTTCGCGAATTTTAAAATGTTATATAAATAAAGAGACGGTAAGAAGAGAACATTGTATTTAACAAACAATATTTGGCAAGGAAATGCCTTGAGATGTTTGAGGTAATTCTAACTGGGTATTTTTGTATGCAAAAAATCTTTGTTCGGTTGAGTTGACCCCCTGCGTAACCCCATACCTGAGTACAGGGTGGAATAACGCAAAATATGTAATATCTGTCTTCTTCCGACAAGATGTTTCGGAGATTTTGCAAAATAAAACACACTGAGCGAAGACTGTTCAGTAGGTAAGCTATGTGATTTCCAGGTTAGGTTCTCATCTATGTAATCGCTAAGACCTAGGTGTCCGTTCCTTTTTTCAAATATTTCCGTTCAAAACGATACTTAGTACCAGAGTTATCGGATGTGAAGTGAAAGGAAATTGAATGTAGTTAGTTTTGTTTATATTTAATTCTAATTACAAGAGAACCATTTACACATTCTGTTTATTACGTTATTAGAAGTTGCTGTTTCAACTGCTCTTGATATCAGCGAACATTACAGTAACGAAATTTGATAGAACATATGGAGATTTTAATTAATTTAATTATAAATTTATTAATTAATTAAATAAATATAAGTCTCAATAGAGGGACAGAATATACCCCTGTAGTATTCCGCTGGTAAAAAATTTACAGTTTGATTTAAATGAACCCGTTTTGGGTCCATCAATCACCTCACACTGTGATCGGTTTTTAAGAAACGACTCGATCAATTTTATAGAGCTATTGCAGTAAAGTGTTTGATACCCGTAGTATTTTAATTTCAATAATAAAATAGTGTAATCTTATAGGTCGAATGCTTTTTTAGATTAGTAAAAATTGCTAAAACTAATAACTTTAGGTCAGGCTGTCTGAAAATTGTGTCTGATAACATAAATAAAGCTGGTTATCTCCAATAAGTCAAGAAAGACCGCTTTTTTATGAGTGAATAGAGGAGTACAAGGCAGAAATAACTAGGCGCCCGGACATAATATCCGTGCATCGCACGGACCATGGCCATGTACAACTTTACACCGCCCGGTCCGGGCGATCGCACGGATCATGTGCGCCCAGCCTTACGGAAAACATCAGGCACAGCCAATACAGTAACTCTCCTCCGCCGACACTATCCGAAGGTCACGGACAAAAATATTTAGTTTCGCTCTAACATGCTCATTTCTTACAAAAAAAATATTTGAAAAAATTACTTTCGCTTCCTAATTAATATTATTTTATTACGTTATAAATGTTATTATTATACTCTGATATTTAGATAAGATACACCCTGTACAAAGTTAGACGTTTAAATTTTTACACATTTTTTTGCGTTTCACATTAAATAACATTTTGATTTCCATGACGACGTAACTGTTTTATTATTCTGTTATAAAATATAAAAATTTATCTGTAATTTGTTGTAATTTGATGTTTTATCTGTATTTGATAAAAGTAATTTATCATTGCATTATTCCAGAAAAATAATCTCGTATGTAAATAATGTCCTTTTTTTATTTCACCAGCTAAAAATTTGTTTATCCGTTATGTAAACATAAAAAACAACTATATATCACAATAATTACGACATTCTTGTCTTTATAGTGCTACAAAAAGATATTTATTATGTCCCTTACAGAAATACCGACAATTGAAATGAATACATCACTATTATTTGGAGAACAGTATTTTCATCCTAATAACCATTGACATCAGTTTAAACAATAACAATTTTTTACTTTAAAATAATTTAAAAAGACAATAAAATTAGTAAACATTCCATTACTGTAATACTTGTCTCTACCTAATCTTTAAAACTATACAAATATTAAGTATGTTTCGTATTACGTTAATCAATAGGAGTTAGTAAATGAGGTTATGTGGCGCGGAGTCGATACTTAGTGTAGTAGCGCTCAAACTCCCTTATTAAATACATTGCTTATGGACTGTGGATACTGCATTCTGAACGTGAAATCGATTAATTATAGATCTCTTGAAATATAACTTTCCAGAAACGTTTTAGGTTTCATATTTGTTCTGCGCAGAATCTTTCTTTCCTGAACTCGGTTTGATAATCTCCAGGTATTTCAATTGATTTTCAATATGTTTCTCCCATTATGTAAGCCATGGCTCATAAAATAGAAAAAAGAAGTGAAATTCAGTTTGAAATAAAATTTAGAACCCCTCTACGGTTCTTCTGTCATTGATGATCGTAATGTTGAAAAGTAGCATCTAGAGGTTAATTTCAGGTTAACAATAAAATTTTTGAATGTTTACATGAATTACCAAAACTTACCGAATTAAATGTTTCCCCGTATAGGGCTAATTTTAGAATACGTGAGGTGACTTTAGACGTTTCTGCAAGCTCTTTGTACAACCCACAATATCAGCACAAATGTTTTTTGAACTAATTGTAACAATTTAATATATGATTCAATGCAAACGAGTATCCAATCTGTCTCACGATTCTATTAAAAACACTTTTACGTGAGAGAGAGATCATTCTCTGAAAAGTAAATTTTAAAGATCTGATGAGAGACTGATAAGTGCCTCATGGGAGTCAACCTGTTAATTTTTTTCTACAACGCTTAGCTTAACGTCAATTAGTAATGTACTGTAATGTTTCGCTCATCAAATGAGTAGAAAATTGGATTTTTTAGAATTGTGGCCTTAATAGCCTATGCATTTTACGAAAAAAAGTGGATAATATAATAAGGTTTCAAGAAATAAAACATGCAAGCTTTTTCCTTACTTCTGTCCACCCGGTGTTCTGTTTTTGCTCTTAATGAAAGCTCTTAAAGTCTGTAATTGTTTGCTGAATTTGATTCGGTTCATTACGTTTTCTCGGTTTATTCCAGTTTACTCCATATCTTTTCTGACTTCTTAAAACCATTTATCCGACACCTTAGGTCTATTGTTTAGTAACTTAGAAATTTGTTTTGTCATCCGGTAATCATCCATTTTATACACGTGGTGTCCGTAGAATTTTAGTCATTTTTCTAATCGTTTTCATTAATCGTTAATTTTTCTTGTACAGTTCTTTTCGACCTCGTAAACCACCCATTATCTTGCGGCAGATCTTTCTTTCAAATTTCTTTACGTCTCTTAGACCAAGCTTCCCGATCATTCGAAGGCAGTCACTCGCGTACAAACACACGGTTTTATTACAGTATTTAATGTATGTTTAGGTATACTGAAGCAATTTTAAATTAAAATTGAAAAAAATCCTAAAGAGATTTTTTAAATACTGTTAGAACAATTATTTAAACTACAGTATTCAGATGACCTAAAGTCCCCCAGCTGTGGGAGTGAGAGAATGCATAACGCTCTCACTCACACAAGCCATACGCGCCATTTCAATAACATTGTATAATTTTACTCATTGTTGTGAGCAAGCGTTTATGCACGCAGTAAACTAACAAGCAAGATAACGACTGTAGTATGTTTTCAGATTTGGATTATAACGGTAAAGACCTTTGGGCGCATGCGTAGTTATGCCACATATCTCCCTCTCACTCATTCGCCTGTGGGACATTAATTCATCTGATATCTGTACCTTCAATGTGATTAAAAAGATTTAGTAGGTAAAAAGTTGATGCTTTTCAAAACGTAAATTCTATTAACTTTTGAAAAGAAATTCTATTAAAACCCGTTCTTAAGAGATACTAAATATATGTTATAACAGAATCGTATTTTTTTATATTAAAATTGGGTTTATTGTGTGCTGTGGTTCGTAATTAACTTTTTGGTAATGTGTAATAGAAATTTAAGGGGAGGTGAGAGAGAAATAGAAAGTGAGAGAGAAGGGGAGGGAGAGAGAAGATGGTGAACTTGAAGCATAAAGTTGAAAATATAGAGGAAAATTTTTGTGTGAAATACGCACATGACTTTTATCTTGCCAATTTAAAAAATGAAACATATTATAACCTATTTTTAATCTTTAAAACCGATGTAATAATGAAAAACCTCACCTATTATTAATCATGAGTAGGTAAATAACATTGACTGAAAATCAACTTGTCAATCAATTTGTCAAATCAATTTTTAGGACTTTAAACCATGGAAAATCAGAAATAGCTGCTAAACTAGGCTCTTAAAAGAAAAATGCGTACTCTTAAAGTTGTAGGTTTTTTATTATTTTCTATAACTTTGATTATAGACCTAACAATTAATGTTTTTTTTGTAAATGCATAATACTAAGGCCGCAAACTTAGAAAAATTATTATTTATCACAAGAATTTCACCAGACATGGCGCTTACAGTAACTTTTGTAGAGCACAAAAAATATACTAAATGAGGCGATGTAGTAAACAAATCGTAAGAGCTGTTTTTGAGAAAATCCAAAATATTAAAAAACCGCACGAATAAATTGCTACTTCCGGTTGACCGATAAAAATGAAAATATGTTAGGTTCTCTAGTGGTACCTAACTTAAGTTTTAAGTTTCAACTTCATATGCTATTCCGTTTTTGAGATATTTTGTTTATATAGAGCAATCGCTAGAATTAGGTTCAGGGGCCTGAAAACGTGTATATCCGGTGAAAACTCGGTTGCGAAAAAATTGACATAAAAACAATTCTTTCCTTTCCTATTATATTCGTACAGGGCAAGAGAAGTAAAATTGAGAACGTAACAAGTAAACGGTGGAGAAGGAGGGAATAAAAAAGAAGAAAAATAAAATCACAATACTTCAGTCAAGAAAATCAACCATGGAAAAACAAAAGCAAGTTGTGAACTGAAAAGATTATAGTTTACGGTAACAATGACTGAATACTAAGAAAGGTCTAGGTCATAATCTAAGGGAAAACTTTTTCCAGTTTAGCCAAAAAACATGTTGAAAGTAGATTTTAACAACATCTTTTTAACTTAAATATTTTTCTGATATTACTTTAAAACACATGAGATAAAACAGTAATGGCTAAAATATCATTGTAGAAGTTTATCTATTCATACAAAAAAACGAAACAAAAACATATTATATAAACTTTAAACTTTTTTGAAACAAATACAAACTTTTTAAATTTGTAGTACATACTTTATTACGAAACTATATTAAAATGATATTAGTATATTATTATATAAAAAGTTTTGTAATGTTATTTTTTAATACAGTATAAAAATGATAAGAACATTGTAACATTAATAACGTATTTCGTTATTTAGAAGGCGCCAAATATTTTGAGGGGAATGACTTGTCGGTCTGTCGCATACAAATTGTATTGGGTGTAATAAATTTAACAGTGACCGATTATGCTCGGCTATAAAAGTGTTTTATTTTCTTCTTGTGGTTTCAAATTGCAACCCTATCTCTGGAAAAGCTCTTTGCACAGGGTGTTTAAAAAATGTATTGATTTTATTAAAGTTAGCAACAAGCAGTTTCTTTAAAATGTTGATGGACCCACAATGTACAAAGGTATTGCAAAGCAAAATATTTCTATCATTTTTATTAAGCTACATCGATCATTTTAAAAGTAAAGAACGTTTTCAGATTACCCATGGTACGTCCCCACACCGCCGCAGCCGCGCGGTCAATGACTGGCACTCTTCTGCTTCAATCTAGTCATGGGACCATCAACTATTATTTTACAATTTAAAGAAAAACTTGAAAACGTGTTACTGCTGATTGTGCATCTCCCACTACTGTGCATCGATGCTATTCCCCTACTATTGATCCATCTATTAATTTTTGCTGACGCTGCTCCATCACAATGAGGCAGTTAGGGGAGAACTCTTCCTCAGTCTTCAGTTGGCCCATGTGCGTTAACAATTTCTTACTGTGTTTTTCTGTTATAATTCCTATTATCTACTAATCGACAATTAATTGACAAAAATCAGTGACTGTTTATTATAATCATCTAATATTAGTTGAAACGCTCTTTTAGTAGATCTAAAAGTAATGGAATAATTAATTAATCTACAGCGACTAACACAGATCACCAACTATTGCTAGTTGGTGTACATAGTATTGTTACATCTTGTCTCCGACGACCTCACCATTGTCAGTACTGTAAATGGCCCCAGAATCTACCGCGGAGAGCGCTAACGACGCGCAGTCAGCAGCCCCTCCCCTCCACCATGAAGTGGACTCACCTGAGGGGGATTTAAGCGGCCGGACTGGACTGCGAGTCACACTCGCCATCCAGCTCCCGAACTTGGAAGAACAAGGGAGAAGAGCAAGCAAGAAGATGAAAAGCTCAGCCGAGACCGGACGCACCATCTCTGGTCGACGATACCGGTGACAGACGCCCATTCCCGTACCAAGCAGCCTTTGTCTACCCGGCCGCCGAAGGAAGTCCGTGCGTGCCTGATAGCACCAAGGTGAAGAAGTAGATTCAGTGCGGGATTGGAGGGAACCGCCTCGGCCTACGCCGACACGACACTGCGGGGCTCTGAAAGCCACCACTGTCACACTGCAGTGTGAACCCAACTGCCGCTGAGGGAGAACTAGGTCTGAACCCGGTAGCCGAGCCGTCTCTCTTCGGGCACCGCTTCCAACACGCCGGCTAGCACATCCGACTACCAACAACGGCCCTTTTCAAGGCCAACAATTCGCTAAATAAAACGGTCCTTCTCAGGGCCCCCAACCAATTAAACGGCCCTTTTCAGGTCCAGTAACTTTTTAAGCAAGGTTTTGCCACGTGTCGTCGGCCCCGGTCGGCGAGTCTACACTACACGAGTATACCAGTAAAGATGCACACATCGCAATCTTTCGGCGCCTGCACTACTCACATAACCCAAAAAAACATCAGGTGTTAATTGGATATGAAAAGTATTGAGTGATTTAATTTTGTGTGAGTGTCAGTTAATATTTTTTCATATAAGAAAATCGCACTACTGACTACTGTAACAGAAACACCGACAGATCAATCAGTAAAAACATTTTATTTTTGGATTCAATGGACTTTCAATGTGTACTTCTGTGAAAACTGAATATCAAAAATTAAGATGAAGTACAAAATTTAATTTTTCGTTTAAATTTTGAGACATTGGAAACAGGAAAATTGGAAAAACTAATAGTCTGTTAGCTTAATTAGTGCATACTTTAAGGCTACTATAGTAGTCGCCACGAAAGACGTCCGTTGTGTTTGAGAGATCTATTTGCATAATCTATCTAGCAATTATAAAACTTTTAATGATGCGCCATTGAAAAGCTTAATCCTTTCTGCGTTGTTTTCTGTGACTTATTTATGTTTTAATTTGTAATAGCAACGGAATTGTCCACATAGAAAGTATCCTGTTTTTAGCCGGTTTTACGTTAGTTAATTTTTAAAACTAAAAGGCCAAATATAAAACTTCGGCGTTGACGTGCGTTAACGAACATGGGCTCTTCTAAAACATGAATATTTTAAAAGTAAAATCTGATATTTTGTTTCAATACAGGGACCATTATAAAATAATTTGCTTTATCGGCTCCATGTAAAGATAGGAAATATGTTTGGACAACACAAAAAAGGGGTGTGAAACACTGACATGACTTACTCGTTCCAATGTAAATAATAAAAAATATAACCTATGTTAAACCATTAGTAATATGAGAAATATAACTTAATTTTAATCATGAGTGTATGACACAAAATTAAAATCAACTTCCGTTTGATTTAAAAACACGAAAAATTATTTTTTGACACTAAACTAAATTCATAGAAGGAAACACTTAAGTTATAAATTTTAGATAGTTTATTTCTAGATACCTTATTATATTATACACTTTTTTTCGTAAAATGCATAGGCTATTAAGGCCACAATCCTAAAAAATCCAATTTTCTACCCGTTTGATGAGCGGAACATTACAGTACATTACTAATTGACGCTAAACTAAGCGTTGTAGAAAAAAATTAACAGGTTGACTCCCATGAAGCACTTATACGTCTCTCATGAGATCTTTAAAATTTACTTTTGAGAGAATGATCTCTCTCTCTTACGTAATAGTGTTTTTAATAGAATCGTGAGACGGATTGGATACTCGTTTGCATTGAATCGTATAGTAAATTGTTACAATTAGTTCAAAAAACATTTCCCCAGTCATGGTTCGCGATTTACTTGATCCGATTGAGTCAAAAATCAGTCGGTGAAACTTGACAGCTTATTGTTATTATTCCATAATATTAACTATTATTGCATCATTAATCATGTTTTAATAATATTATTTAACGAAAAATCATATTATCTTTTAATTTTTATGGGTTTCTATTACAATATTTTTTGCATTGTAAAAGTTGACTCTGTCGTTGCCTCTTTGTAGACAACTGGTACACAAGTTTACCATTCGCCGAACGGCTTGAGAGAGAGCCACATCCTCGATATTTATGTAGTTCTATAAGAAAATAGCCGAAATATTAAAATTATTTATAAAATACATGAAATATATTACAGAATTTCAAGAAAAATTTCAGTGAGACACACATCAGTCTTTCACAGTAAATTTGATATTTTACTCGTTGAGTACCTGATCAGTCTCTCACCTGTAAAACAGCGCTAAAAAAAATTAAGCCTTACAATACTCTAGATTTGAAAGAAATTTAATTAAAAAAAGCAAAGGAACCGTAAAATAGGTATAAGTTTTTTAACAAAATTGAAAAAATTGAAAAGATTGGGAGTCAACCTGTTTAATAAATAATTGTAGTTGTTTTAATATTCTACAACTTTTGATTATAAACACTTTTTGACCTAGAATGCACATTAAAGCCGCAATGTTAAAATCATAATTATTTTTACTACAAGGGCACGGGGCTCCCAAGATTTTCACCAGAAATGATGCTTACTATACCTCGTACACGACAAAAAATGTAGCAAATGAGGCGATTTTAAAAAAATAATAGAGCAGTTTTTGAGAAAATCGCACGAATAAACTTCTTCTTCTTGTCCACCGATTTTAGTGAAAATGTTCGTATCGGGTTCTGTTGTGGTACGTAAGGTTTGTACGGTATTCCATTCTTGAGATATTTTGTTCACACGCGCGCGCACACACACACACAAATTAATGAAAACCTGTTTTTGGTTTAGGGGGGCCTAGAAATGTATCAAATGATGTAGAAATGTATCGTGTGTTTATTTCCAGTGAAAACTCGATTTTAAAAAAAATCGACATAAAAAAATACTTTATTTCCTTACATATTCATACAGAGCTAGAGAAAGACGCAAAAATAAATAAATATATCATACGAGTTCAAAGCAGGAAAGAACAAGATTTGATGTATCATTCAAGTTTTGAAATAGGATTCTTCAAACACAACGAACTTCTTGTGTAGCGAACCACTATATAAGCCTACGCTGTCCTAAATAAAATCACATTAATAAAAAAAAATCATTTTTGAACAACCTGTAGATGCAAAACAACTTAGTTTTTCTAGTTTACAAACCGATGGCTATAATCCAATAAAATCAATAAATTTCTTATATTGTTATTTTTTAATAAATATTTAAATCATGAAAATAAACTAACTTTGATTGAATGAAATTATTAACTACTCAATCACATTTAAAACTTCAATCGTAAAATTTCAAAATGAAAAAGCTGTTAGAAAATTATTAATAGTTCAATGAACTGAAGTAAAAGTTCAGTAACAAGTTTTATTTTAATTAAGTTCTGGAACTTCATATAAGTACTCTTATACTATGACTAAAGTTTTAAATACCAAACAAGTTAGTTAAAAGTGAAGACGTATCAATAGGTCTATAAAGTAGTAATTTTCACAAGTTTTCGTAAATACTTTCTATTTTTATTGTATTTCTTTCTTCGCCTGCTATATCGTTTGTGAACAAAAGTTTTTTTTTAATATGATATTTTTTTATTTATTTATCTTCCAAATTAACAATAACTGAACAAGCAGAATGTCGAGATGAGAATAGAGTAATCCCTTGCAGTTCACGAATGCTATACCCGGCTATCGAATTTTTAAAAATTTTAAATAAAGGATCATCATAAAAGTATGTTATTTTGAACGTGTATTAAAATGAAAACAGAAATTCTTACAGTTGGTGTTGTTTATTTATAGAATTTGTCATCTTAAACAGTTTTTTACACAACAAATGAATATCAGTGTATGTATCATTGGTCACTCGGAAAATGTCAAACGATACTCATCTTCCGACTAAACGTTAGGTAACGTATATTCTGTTACGGTTGTCAATGTTTAATTAATTTTTTCCTTTAAGTCGTTTAGGTAAAGGATATTTTTTAATAACAATGTTTTTGATGTACTCCTACAAGGAAAAATCGCAAGGTGTCAGATCTGGACATCTGAAGGCCTAGGGTATAGGTCCTTGACGCCCTATCCATCAGTGTGGAAATTTGTCCTTGCAAGCCTGGCTGACAAATGCATTAGGCCGCGACCAGACAACAAGTAGGTTAGAGCAGTAAGCAGGTGGTAGCAGCATTGAGCGTGTAAGCAGGCTGGAACAAACTAATTTTAGTTAATATGCGTGGCCACACCATTAGCAGGACCTTCTCTACTGCTCTACTGCTTAATGCTCTTACCTGCTCAAAAACAAACTAGTTTGACTTTACCAGCTTACAAGCTCACATCTAAATTCTGTTTTCGTTCTGTTTTTGCGTACATTAATTTTTCAATCATGAATTTCGACACATAATCACTAATATCGGCTGTATATAAACGTGCCATTTTGTGGGATGTCTCGGATAAGAATTTTAAACTAATAATCTAAAATTTCAAAAATAAAATTTTATTTGCTTACCTTATTTTTTATATAAGCTGCTAACACTTTTATTTAATTAAAATCTCCTTAACGCTTTCGGTTTATTTAAATAAAGGTAACAGCAGCTTATATAAAAAATAAAGTGAGGAAATAAAATTTTAAATTATTACAAGGTACACGATGCAATTCTATAATATTTTTCTGAGTAAAAACTAATAATACGTACCATACATACAGTTAGTAAACAATAAAATAGCGTGGGAAGTGCGATAAGGAATAAGACTCATAACAATTTACCGGGTGTTTATAAAAATGAATAGCGGGGTTTTAACGCTCTATAATATTTAATAAATTATACTTACAGTTATAAATGATACATCAAACAAAAGTGCAACTCAAGCAGTTTTGTTTGTTGGCAACAGTGCGCAATGTTTCCACCGCCAGCCGTTAGAAAGCGCTAGTAGCAAAGATGGCGACTAAAGAACAGAAAGCGTTTTGTGTCTTACAGTTCGCAAAGACGGAATAGGTAATTACTGTGCAACATGCGTTCCCTATTAAGTTCGGTTGTGAACCTTCAGGTGATAATAACATCCGTAGATGGTATCATCAGTTTGATGATACCGGCTGCCTATGCAAAGGGAAGAGTACGGGACGACCAAGTGTAAGTGCGGAGAGCGTTGAGCGAGTGAGAGAGTCGTTCACACGTAGCCCACAGAAATCTGTTCGGAAGGCTAGTCGTGAATTAGCGATTCCTGTAACAGCTGTTTGGAAAGTTTTACGGAGACGCTTACAACTACGTCCTTATCGTTTGCAGCTGGTACAGGCTCTAAATCCTGCAGACTATGGTTTACGTGCCAACTTTGTTAACGAAATGTTGTTGCGTGAAGATTGTCTACATCATGTCGTCTTCAGTGATGAGTCGACCTTTCACCTTAGTGGACAAGTAAACACTCATAATGTGCTAACCTGGGGCACAGAAAATCCTCAATCGATAGTATATACAAGAGCAACGAGACTCCCCTAAATTGAATGTTTTTGTGCCATGTCCCGGCGGAAATTTTATGGGCCTATTTTTGTGTTGAAGCAACTGTAACTGGTGCTTCTTACCTTGATACTCTACAGCTATGGCTCTTCCCTCAGTTAGAAGATGAAGAGCCAGAGAACTTAATTTTCCAGCAAGATGGTGCGCCGCCTCACTGGCATAACTAAGTACGCGATTAGCTGAACGTCACTTTACCCGATCGCTGAATTAGCCGCGAGGGGTGCAAAACAGGGCCGTTTTCCATGGCCTCCACGGTCACCCGATCTGACGCCGTGTGATTTCTATCTTTGGGGGTTCATAAAGGATTGTGTGTATGTGCCTCCACTACCAGCTGACCTTCCCGAATTAAGAATCAGGATTGAAGCAGCTGTTGCAACAATTACTCGAGAGACACCAAACAACGTTTGGGAAGAATTTGCATATCGTCTTGACGTGTGTCGTGTGACAAATGGTGCGCACATTGAATACTTGTAGGCATTTATGCAAAAGTGTTTGAGTTGCTCTTTCGTTTGATGTATCATTTAACTGTAAGTATAATGTATTAAATATTATAGAGCGTTAAAACCCCGCTATTCATTTATAAACACCCGGATTAATCAAACCTGAACAAACATAGAAATGAATTGTTCACTAACCTTAAAGTAACTACAAGTCTTTCCACTGGTTGAATGCTTTATCTATAATTTACATCAATTTTTTGTTGAAATTTTTCCAAAAGTACCTATATAAAAAATTTCGATAAACATGCGCACATACTCAAAAAACTTAATTCTGTTATTTCTTAATTCGTCGTAGAGATGATGGAATTCACCAAGTTCATGCGTCGTAGATTTATTGGATGCGTCCACATTGGTTGAAGTCCAATTTCCATTAACATAGGGGATCTTTTACTTAAAAGTAATAACTTCACAAACCGAGACAAACAGGAGGCATGACTGAACCAAATGACTCACAGATGAAAAATGTGTTAGCAGCTGACTGCTTTCTGTATGGCCATTGTACCAGCTCAGCTCCATGTTACTCCACTTCTTGAACCTACTTGAACTTCTAGCCTGCTCTAACCTGCTTGCTGTCTGGCCACGGCCTTACAGTGTGAGGATCGATTTATGCTTGATATCTGATCCAGTTTCTTGAAATTGTTTGAACCAACGTTGTATATTATTTTCATGTGGAGGATCTTTTTCCATAAACACGTCGAAATGCACGGTGAACTGAACTTACAGACTTCAATTCAACCAACAACAAAACACACTGAATTTTTTTTAACCTATCATTGAACATTGTTTAGACAGACCAAAGCAACAATACAAAACCTTAAGTTAAGGTAAGAATAGCTGTTACACAAATTTTTTGGTTACAGGCTATCAGAGATACAAATAAAACATCTCAATATATCCCCACTGTCTTGGTCTCAATAACTAAAACCCCACCATTCTTTTATGTTGACCCTGCACAACAATATGTTCGTATTGTTTTACTTTCTCTTGCCCTATATGGATATAATGGGAAAGGAAAGTATTGTTTTCATGTAGATTTTTAGAAATCAACTTTTCTCCAGAAATATATGTTTTTATAGTTCCTATACCGGAAATAACACATCTTCACGCGCGTGTAAAGGAGAGAGGCCCTGTAAAGAGGGAGCGTGTGAAATTTAAAAAGATAGACAGAGTATTTTTGTGTTTGTGTGTGGATTGTATATGCGCACTCACGCACATACACGCACGTATCTTTTCACTAGGAATACACGTTTTCAGGTCTCTTGAAACCAAAACACTGGTTTTTAGCGATTGGTCAGTGTGTTAAATCTCAATAACGGAATTTCTTATAAATTATAAACTTTGAAACTTAATTCAGGCACCACAAGACAACCCGACACGAACATTTTCATCAAAATTGTCTATCCGCAGTAGTTGTTTCGTGCGATTTTCGGTAAATTTGTGAAATCGATAAAAAATTGCGGTCTTAATATGCATTTTAGGGAAAAACCTAAAAAATAAAAATTGTAAACAACATCTTTTATTTAAATTATTAGCCTATATTTCAACAACGCTTAGTTTAGCGTCAATTAGCGATTTTTTGTATTTTTAACTCCTACAGTGGTTGATTATCATTTTTCGTTATTTACTCATAATTAAAATTAGGTCATGTTTTAAATTTAATATTCATGACTAAACATAAATTATATTATTCATTATTTACATTGGCAAGATAATGTCGCGGGAGTGTTTCACACCAGATTTTTATATTCGTAATATATTTGGTACTTACAAATTTATTTTGTGAAGTTATAAATAAATAAACTTTATATAGTAAGTGAATAGCCTATATTTTTATTTATATTTAAATTTTTTTGCGAATTTCTGTAGAACGAGGAAACATACATTCATCGAATATCTATAAGAAAATATTTAAGTTTATGCTTAAAAGATCATCGCGTGGCATATTTTTCTAAAAGACAGTACAGTATTTGGATTGCCAATAAGCGATTAAACCAAGCAATTTCTCCGCAGTACACGTTTCGTTTCCATAGATATTTGGGGCTAAAGTAGAACTGGCAATGGCCAAGAATGAAGACGATCTAATGAAGTTTTCCTATACGTGACGGTACTACGAATTGACCACCACTGTTTTAATCCCCCTAGACTGTTTTCTTCCTCACTCTTTCGAATATTGTTCTACCCCTTTACTACATTACTAATTATTACAAATTGCTTGGTCAAATTTAATCAGAAATTCATAACTATACGTGGATTCTCTTAGTTTAATTGTTAAAAGATCGTAGTCTATATTAATTCATTGGTTAAAAGGGCAGTTAATAAATTTTAAGTAGCTACGTCAACAATTGAAATCGTTACAATTGTTTACTTTCTCTCACTCTGTATGAATATGTAGATATAAAAAGGATTTTTTCGTGTAAATTTTACGAAATCGATTCTCACCGGAAATAGATGTTTTCAGTATATACGGGTTGTACCACGAAATTTGAACCTTAGGGAAATAGCATTGATTTTCATTAGTTTGTTAATGTTTTCTTCCCACGAGTAAATGAAGAATTATTATAATCAGGAATCATTAGAAAATGTTTAGGCTTTTAAAATAAATCAAGTTTTTTAAACTTTAAGCTGTATTTTAGCTTAAAATAGGTTACTTATTATCGTATGGTATTATTGGCATATTACGGCTCTAAAGATAGGCACGCATCTATAACCTAAGATGTAGGGTTTATTGAAGTAAAAAGAAATTTTAACATATAAAGAAAAACTTTTAATAAAGGATTATAATTTCCTTTTCCCTATAAAAATTATTATAGAGAGAAGGAAGTATTATTTGCATGTCAACTTTTGAAAATCGAGTTTTTAAAGGATACAGACGTTTTCAGGTTCCCTGAACACAAAACACTTAAGCGATTGGTTTATGTGTGTGTGTGAGTGTGTGCGCGCGCGCGCGTGTGTGTGTATGCGTGTGTGTATGAACAAAAATTTTAAAGAACAAAATGTCGTACGTACGAAGTTAAAACTTGAACCTTAAGTTGGTTATCACGTTAGGTTAACCATGGAACCCGAAACGAATACTTTCATCAAAATCAGTTAGAAGTTTATACTTGCTAATTTTTTAAAAAACGGCACCTACAATTTTTTAAAAATCGCCTCATTTACTTTATTTATTTTGCTCAAGAAGATAGGGTAAGCGTCATGCCTGCTGAAATTTTTGAGGGCCTGTGTTTTTTAGAAAAAAATGTTTTTAAGATTTTGGCCTTAATATGCATTCTAGGCAAAACCGTAAGTAATAAAAGTTGTTGAACATTTAAAATCTTACAACTTTTACCCTAAACATTTTTTTCTACAACACTTACAATTAATTGTCTGTAATTAATTCAAGTAATTTTCTGAATTATTTCATCGAAATTGGTAAAAATAGGGTTTTTCAATATTGCGCCCTTAGAATGCATTTTACAACAAAAATGTATTTAATGAAAGTTATAGGATTTTAATAAATCGACAACTTTTATTTCAAGCATTATCTTCTGCAGATTTAGTGATTTCCCGTATTTCTAAGTCGAACAGATGTTGATTTTCATTTTGTGTTATTCACCCATGATTAAAATTAAGTTTTGTTATTTCATTTTACATTTTTACTAATGATTAAACTTAGGTTATTTTTGGGGTTTATTTACATTGGCAAGAAAAAGTTAGGTAAGTGTTTTACATCAGATTTTTATAATAAATTTAATTTCCAACAATAAACAATTTATTACTTTAACTATTTTTAGAATACAGTAATACTATTATGTCACAATGTAAAGAGAAACAGACAGAAGATGGACAGAAGAAAGAATAAAAAGATCCACTGAAATCGTGCTGACAATATGGACGGGAAAAGAGCTTGCAAAATTATTTAACATCGCTTAAATTAGTTTCAAAATGTCCTAAACTATACAAAAAGAAACCTTTATTATAACGAATTCAGATTTTACTTACAAGTACTTCTATTCTCTCTGTTGACAGGAACTTTTTTATCTAGTAAAACTGAAAGAATTTTTTTTTTTTGCAAAACCTGAATCAGTTTAGAAGATTTTCACTCCTTTTTGTTTTTTCTTATCTTTTTTTAAGAATAATTTATCACAAGTGACATACGAAAGAGTTTTACTTCGTGCCCTTCTTTACTAAATTATTTTTCACTAGTTCTTTTTCAACATTCTCCTATTTTTTGCTTTTATTTTATTTTCCTCTGTACTTTTCGTTTTCGTTTGTACCCGGATTCTTAATATTTAGTCGCTTAGTGTTTTTAATATTTCATACATTTAGTATATTTATTACTTTCTCTTGCCCTATATGAATATGTAGGGAAGGAAAGTATTGTTTTCATTTCTACATTTTGAAATCGAGTTTTCACCGGAAATACACCCTTTCAGGTCCCCTGAACACAAAACTTATTTTAGCATTTAAAAAATGAGATTTTTTAAAGATTTAAAAGATTTTAAAGGATTTAAAAATGGCCTCAATGTGTATTTTACAACAAAAGTGTATAGGAAGTTAGAGAAAATAGGAATAGAGAAAATTAAATTTACTCACTACATAGGTTATAATTTTCCGTTATATACATTGGAAACATAAAGTGGCGTGATTGTTTAACACCAAAGTTTTTGTTCTTTTTTTACGTATGACTCTTTTGAACGTTATTGTTAATGCTGACGGTGATTGATGATATATAAAGATAAGTGGTGAAAAAATGCCAGATATTACTTGTTTCGATATCCGGTATAGTGTGGCTGTTATAAATTCGACAAAATTATAAAATAATGTTAAATTTACACAAAGTTGACTGAAACGAATTACTAATGATAAAAGTATATACATAATTTATTTCTAAAACAGTTTATTCGGACCCGATTCATAATTCTGTTTTGAATTCAAAACTACAATCAGAAACAACAAAATGTTTCATAAATAATTTAATTTCGTTCAAAATTCTGTCCAGATTTAATTTTGTTTATTTTATTGTAATTAATATTTCTGATAAACAATATTTATTCTGAAAGTATCTAAAGTCAAAGTTATATGCTTTTACAAACGTTTTAAATATTCCAAAACATTTCAACCGATTCTTTCAACGATATTCCATTTAAAGAGACGAACAAAATTATACATTTAAAATTACTTTTTGCGTATTGCACTCACGTTCTAAATTAAATGTCAAAAATAAAAATTTTCTTAACAAATCGTTGCCTAGATCTATTTGAATTAGTAAGGTCACCATATATTCAGTAAAGTACATAATTTATCCAAATGGTACTATATTTAATCATTTTTGAGATCATTGCTGAAACTTTTGTTAAAGATTATCCGTACTTTTATCTATTGTCGAGGGACCACTCTAATTTTGCCTTAACTCTGTATTTATTGTTTATTTATTTATTGTTGTTTGCTCATTAACATTATTAATATTATTTAAGCTGCGAGTCAGCTGATTTTCAGACGAAGGTTCCGTGCTTCGAATACCAGTATAGGTAATTACTTTTAAGTTGTTGAATTCATCAGCCAAAAGGCTGTTTTGAACCTCTACAGGCTTTACTAAGTAAAACGAGAAGTGAGGTAGTTTAAAATTGCCTTCCTCACTGAGAGGAAAAGTATCCTTATCAGCATGCCCGGCCCTCCGAATAACATCTACTTTCTACCCTGCAAATGACACTTTCACTTCAATCACTACATGGTCTGGCTGTGTAATGAAATGTAATACTCTCAGAGGAGATAACTCTGACTAGTGTCTTTTACACCTCTACATCTTCTGTTGTTAAAAATGCTTCAGTCTTATATAATTGGCTGACCATGTGATAAGAAACAGAATTATTTTTGTAGCCCTGGAACTAGCAAATCGAGTGCAAATAATTTAACACTCCACTTGCCTCTTATGGGCAAATTACTTTTATATGGATTTCAATACTAGAGAATAGTTACCAGTGCACTTTGATTGTTGGGTTCCAATTAAACCGTACTCTCTGAGAAATAATCGGCCTGAGTCTGTGCAAAACTACACCTCATTTACACGTCATAGATCCTCATCTCATTGGATCATGGGGTTTGCAAATTGTTCTTAAATTGATCAGTTTGGAACTTACACACATTAGGAATTAAACAAAAAAGTTATTTAAATATATTTTTATTTTTCTTACTCTATATAAATACATAGAAAATGAAATTGCAGTTTTCATGTAAATTTTAAAAAAACGAGTTTTCCTCGAAAATACACGGTTTCAGGCCCCCGGACCCCAAAAAACATGATCTTACCGATTGGTTTGTGTGGGTGTCTGCGTGCGAACCAAATATCTCGAGAAAAAATTGGGTAGTACATTGAAACGTAGAATGTCAGATAGGTACCAATTTAGGACTCAACACGAACATTTTCATTAAAATTGGTCATTCGGATGTAGTAGTTTATTCGTGGAATTAAACTGAGGTTCATTTTTAATTAGCGTCATTCACTCATGATTAAAATAAATAAATTAGTGTTTTTCACATTACATCGTTTACATAGGTTATATTGTTCATTACATACAAAAATCGTGTGAGTGTTTCACACCAGATTTTCCTAAAATTGGATGAATAAATTACTACTTTTGGTTGCCCGATTTTGATAAAAATATTCTTGTCTGGTCCCTCAGTGATACCTAATTTAAGTTCACACTAAGACCAATCGCTAAAAACATGTGTTTTTACGGTTCAAGGGGCCTGAAAACGTGTATTTTCGATAAGAACAAAGAATCGACAGGAAAACAATACTTCCCTTTGCTATACATAATTATTTTAGGGCAAGAGAAAGTAAAGAAAAATAGAATTGTATCTGAATCGATAACACAACGGTTTTCAACCTGGGGTAAGCGAATCCCTAGGGGTACGCGAATCATTAGGGGTTCGATATGAACCGCTAGGGAGTTCGTGGAAAGAAAATGTGTAATGGCGGATTTGCATAACGAATAACTTTTAACTGAACAAAAGCACCCACACGAGTAAAAATCTTTGACAAGCTGATTCAAAATCCTATTCTGAAGACAATTTTCAATCAGCAGAGTTGGTTTTTGTACAAAAAAAATTCTGTTTGAAATAATTGCTACTGACAGGCATTAAAATCTGCTTTCAAGATAAAACCTCTTATTAACTTTCGTTTGTATTTCAACAGTGAATATGATCAGCTGTCTGACCTGGCAAAAAAGGTTTTCTTGCCTTTGCCATTCTCTGTATTGGTGAAAAGAGCTTTTTTATCTTGCGCTTTCATTAAAACAAGTTTGGAGCTGCGCCAGGTATGAGATTGTAATTGGCCAACTTCAAAAGACTGTTTGTTTTAAACCCAACTTCAAAAAATTAGGCAGCAAAGCAAGGGTCTCCCATTAATGTGCAAGTAAAAGGAGTGACAAAAGTGTTAGAATTTTTCAAAGTCAACTTTTTTATACATATAGCTAAAAAAACTAACGGATAAAATGTTAAATTAAAAAAAAAATAATTAAATATTTTAAATTAATATTGTAGTGCTAAATCGTAAACACAAAATGTAGTACTCTACTATTTAAATTTGCTTTTATTGTACCCTCAAATTTAATTTTCTTTTATTGCCTCTAGACTAGAATCTAATCCCGGGGTACAATTTATGAAAATAATTTGGTAAGGGGCACGCAACTGTTAAAAGGTTGAGAACCATGGCATAACAAAAAAAAATTACTGTATATGTATATAAAATTATATTAACTTACTGGCGCACATTTAAAACAAGCTTGTACGCAGTAAAGACACATAACGTAATGTGCGCATCTTATTCTTTTGTATATTCTACATTGTGTTAGAAGATCATGTAAAACACACAGATTACTTTATTACACTAATACAGCACTAATACAGGATGTAACATAATTATTGTTCTAGTTTTACAACTTCTTTTAATTGTCCTAACAGTAACTTTTTAACTATTAAACTTTAGTGAATTATCTTACAAAAAATTTGACCTACATAGTTAATTCTCACTTTATAAATACACATGAGTTGAAAAAGTTAATGAAATGTATTAAGAACCAGTAAGTTTAAATCTCAAAGGGATGCATTACATTAAATAGTTTATTGATTTTCCCGGTTTCATTAAACCCTTAACTGTTCCTAAACATTAACTTAAGAATATAAGTACCAATTTCCAAACTACGTACTAGACATTGGTAAGAAAACTAAATAATATTTAACGCTCAGTGCCTAACTTAAGCCCTCCAAAAATTCAGAATGATAGTAAATTTTATATGAACGGTAACATACGATGTGACGAAACTCTAATAAGTGATTTTACAGCTAAAATTCTGGTGTGAAACACTCACACGAGTTTCTCTGGCCTAGGTAAATAATAAAAAAGACAATCTATGTTTAATCATGCGTAAACAATGTAAATTTAGCAATAAATATAAATAATTTTAACATAATTAAATAATGTAAATTAACCTCTGTAGAACTTTAAACTACGGAAAATCAATCATTCACACTAAAGGCTAATGAGTGCCTTAGAACACCGATAAGGGTGGTCTAAGAGATGCAGAGGAATTTGATAGAAAGATCCTCCGCAAGATAATGAACCCGAATATAGTAAACGGATAATAGAGATTGCAAGGCCGAAAAGAACTGTACAACGAAAATGAACGAATAATGGAAACGATTAGAAAAAAAAAACTAAAATTTTACGGGCACCTGTTTAGAATGGATGACAGACAATTGACAAAACGAATTTTTAAGATACTAAACAATAGACCTAAGGTGTCGGACAAATTGTTTAAAAAAGTCATAAGGATATTGAGAAAACCGGATTAAATCTAAACAGATTCAGACAACTAATTACGGACTTAAAGAGCTTCCATAAAGAGAAAAACAGAACAACGGGTCGTCAAAAGAAATATCAAAAGCCTACAGTGAACGATGCTGAGAATGTAGGCTGAAGAAAGAGCTTCAAGAAACGTCTAAAGTCCCCTCACATGGTATAAAATTGGCCCTATACTTGAGAAAAATAAGAAAATTATTATTCTATTGTAATGATATTTTAAAACGTTTTTTAACGTTTGGAGACCCGAAGCGATGGAACCGTTTCTGCTCCAATGGTTACAATAACGTTCAAAGAGTTTTTACAATGATGAAATAAAATGCTCCCAAGCCGATGGTAAAAATGCATTTCTAGGGTGGCAGAGGATATAAATAATAATAATAATAACAATATATGTTTGTAAGCTTAATTAAATAAAGTTAGACTTTTTTTACAAACGACCTGTTTAAAATCGATACACCCTCGTAAATCGGACTTTTGTTATCTCCTATTGCACACTCGAATAACGTATACTACACACCATTATAAAAACTGTAACCAAGTTGAATCCTAAGTTACAATAAAGTAGTTGTCTTCGGTGTTTTTTTTTTGTTTAAGTTTTCTTGAACTTGCAACGAAAAGAGATATGCACTTTATTTAAATCTGTTGTCAGAAAAGAACAATTTTACAAGGATGTAAAGGCTGTTTGTAAACAGCCTGTTTTAGAAGGCAATTGAAAATGTATCATTTATTGTTATTATTATTATTATTACTGGAATGTTTAATCTTTCAACCTGACGTAAAACCTAAACATTTTCAACTGATATCACAGCCTACCATCTCAAAGAAAGCTTTGAGGTATGACAGCAAAACTTGAGACCATAATTTAAAATTTAAATGTAAATGTAGTTTGGTTGATAAAAATCAAATACTCTGAAACTATTAATTGTTGCACAAATGTTGTTTTATTCAGAGTATCAAAATTTAAAGAAAATTTGTGACAATTAAGATTTCTAAATTTTGAAAAAAACATGATTTGCTTTTGTTGTTTTTTTTTTGCTTTTACGGCCTCGTTGGACTACTTGAATCAAATTTAGAAATCCTTCTTGGTTTGGTTTTACGTTTCTTGGTTTGGTTTTGATTCTTACGTTTCTTCCAATAATTCTTCATGTTTTGGGATCTGATCTGTCTGATTTTATCTGTACAAATCATTGACGACGGAGCTCGAGTTTTGTATTTGTAGTGTCACACAGTTGTTTTGAATGTATGAAAGTTTAGAATTGTCTACTGCTGCGCTGCAGCATTTCTTGTCCCCTTCTATACCTACCAAGTTGAAAGGAATTGCTGCTGCATTTTAGAGGGAAGGTATGTGTGTGTGTGTGTGTGTGTGTGTGTGTGTGTGTGTGTGCGCGCGCGCGCGCGTGTGTGTGTGTGTGTGTGAACAAAATATCTCAAGAACAGAACTTAGTACAAAATTGAAACGTAAGTTAGATACCACTAGAGGACTCGACACAAACATTTTCATCAAAATCTGTCAACCGAAAGTAGTAGTTTCTTCGTGTCATTTTTCAATTTTTGCGATTTTCTCAAAAACGGCCCCTATGATTTTTTTTAAATCGCCTCATTTAATACATTTTTTATGCTTAATATTTTTTATGCTGAAATTCTTTTCGCGAGTGAATTATTACGCCAAACTGTGCTTAATTTTCATTTTGAATTATTCACTCATGATTAAAATGAGGTTATGTTTTTTGAGACTAATAAAATTTTCTTGTTTATTTCTAATGTTTCATTAGTAATATTAGGTTATATTGTTCATTATTTGTATTGGGAAGAGAAAGTTGTGTGAGTGTTTCTTTCACGCCATATTTGTTTGTTAAATTATCGTAATTTATTTTTAACAGTATAAATACAACCAGCAAAAAATTATACCGTATGTGTCAGTTAAAAAAGAAACAAAATGGCAATGATAGCTCACAAGATAACGAAAACGTTTTTAAACTTTAATTTCATATATTTGTACACGTAATTACTGTCATAGTTGTGATAAAAGACCATGTCTCTACTCCATCGGCGTTTTAGTTGTCTTATCGGCTTAGTTTCTTACAAAACTTTTTTCACCCAATCTACACAGATGTCCGTTAAATGTTAGTTATCTTCGTCTAATCGTTCGTTTTCCTAGTGCAGTTTTTCTCGACCTCGTTACCTATAGTCTTGTCCGACTACTATTTTACGGGTAATTGAAGGTTAACCTATAAAAGGAAAGAAAATATTTTTTCGATAAAAATACATAATAAACTTTTTTTATAGAGTGAAATGAAAGTATTAAGTTAATATTAGGCCTTTATGAAAAGTTAATAAAAAGTTTTGGTTATAACGAACGAATTCATTAAACAGTTACTAAAATATTGTTATAACGCCTTAATAGGCACGTTAAACTCAACCGTTAGCCAGATACGTTTATAATCGCGTTAATGTTACTTAATCCCCGGCAATTAAACGCTGTCAACTAGTATCTGACCTTTCTTTCTACTGCCAAGATAATCCTATATTATTTTAAACTTCTTTTATAAAGCCAATTTTATAAAAGCATTTTTCACAGACATTTGTTGGCGTTAACATTTTCATAATCACATAACTCGTTAACGAGTAGAACTAAACTTTTAATTTTAGTACAGCTAAAGTAAATTTTTAATTAAATAATAAGTACCCATCCATTATTTAGGTACAGTCGGACCTCTCTAATTCCGATTTTAAAAAGACTGATGTATTTTTACGATTTAGATTTAGATTTACAGAGGTAAAAATATTGATTAAAACTAAAAAAAAAATCTCGTGTGGAAACCTCACGCGTTTTTCTCTTACCAATATAAATAATGAGCAATTACGATTACCTTCTCTTATAAAGCGTATAAATAATATAATAAATTAGGCGATTTGGCCGTAATTGATTCCGGCATCTTTTACAATAATTAAAATAATTTACAACAAAATTAAAGATCAACTAGATCTGGAATTAGGAGAATACCAAGGAGGTTTTAGACCCTGGTGAAGCTGCTCCGACCAAATATTAACTTTAAAATTAATCATGCAATATTACAAGAAACGATGCAAACAACTGGTACTTTCTTTGATTTCAAAAAAGCTTATGATAGTATCCATAGACCATCTTTACTAAAACTTTTAAGGCATTTGGGTCTCCACCCAAAATTGATCAAAATGATTGAATTAACTTTACCAAACACAAAATCCAAAATTAAATTTAGAGGAGAACTTTCCGAAGCATTCGAAATAAAAACAGGGTTGAGACAGGGCGACGGACTTTCTCCGATACTCTTTAACTGTGCTCTAGAATTTATTATTAGGAAATGGAGAGAAACTAATCCTGAAAACATTCAAGTTGGTCATCCTAGAGATAACATCAAACTTAACTGCCTAGGTTTCGCAGATGACTTGGTTTTCCTTGCAAACGAAGTTGAAGAAACACGACAACAAATAACATCTATAGAAGAAATTGCAGGAGGGATTGAATTGAAAATTTCTTACGAAAAAACGAAATTTATGATGATCAACCGGTTATGTATAAACAAAATAAATATTAATGGAAATCCTATCGACATTGTAGAGAGTATTAAATATCTTGGAGAAACAATCACATATAATCTTAATGAAAAGGCTGCATGGAATGAGAGAATTTCTAAACTTTCCAAAGGACAGCAAATTACTAAAAACACTTACAACAAAAAAATGTCTTTCCATTCACACATAACTTAAACACTACAAAGCAGTTCTAAGATCACAGGCAATATACGGCAGTGAAACCCTCTTCAGTATTGATAGAAACGGAATAAAAGAAACAATCATAAAAATAGAAAGAAGGATTCTTAGAACCTGCATAAACAAAAAACACACAGTTGACAACCAGCACAGACTTTTACCATGAGAACAAATCTATAAAGAAATAGAACCAATCACTGATGCAATGCGCAAAAAGAGAATTTCTTTCTTTTCGCATATCCTCAGAACTCCAGAAAACCGATTATTAAGAAACATTGTAGAAAAATTCATGTGTGCAAAAACGGAAGGAGCTACAATTCTTAGGCTTGAAGAAATAAAAAAAGGCAGAACAGAACTAAATCTAACAATTGCTGATGTCAAAGATCGCACACCGGTTTACAAAGAAACAATTAAAGACAAAACAAAATTTTATCAGTAAGAACAATTAAACGAAAAGAATAGGTTTGTTCAGACGAATTGAGAAAAGCAAGATCCGACAGAATGAAAAAGTATTGGCAAGAAAGAAATGAAAAGTAAATAAACTGCCGAAGAAAAAGAACTAACCAAAGAGACTTAAGTGATCCTTTGTGGTCATAAAAAAAAATTAGGCGATTTAAAAACAAATCGTAGGAGCCGTTTTTGAGAAATCGCTAAAAGTGAAAAAACCACGAATAAACTACTACTTCTCGTTGAGAGATTTCGATGGAAACTTTTGTCTCGGATTTCCTTGTTGTACTAACTTAAGTTTTAAGTTTCAACTTCGTACGCAACTACGTTCTTAAGATAGTTTGTTCAGAAACATACACTCGCACATACAGACACGCTCACTCGACACACATGTTATCCGGAAAATGCATATTTTCTGGGTTCAAGGGGTCTAAAAATCGCACGTATTTTCGGTGCATTAAATTTTACAAAATCGACATGAAAATAACTTAAGTAGTTCGTAATTACTTCAAAAATGGTTAGAGTAACAGGTTGTTTTTTTTTTTTTTTGGTGCTTTCATTTCATTGTAACAATAGTGTATTTTTTGCATCAAGGGTGTTGATATAGGACAGTGAATTGTAATGTATTTGATGTTTTTCTAAGAAAAGATTCTTTTTCTTTTGATTTCTTCTACAAAGATGCCTGAACAACGGCGAAGGATCTTCATTTTAAGAAACTGTTAAACCACAGGTATAAAATAAGTTAGCGCCTTTATTGACAGCTAATCAATACTTGAATCGTTATAGGTAAGTGTAGGACTCTTCAAAATACTGTCGTTGAGAGATCGGTTCTGAAGTTACCTACGTTAATTTTGTGAATTCAGGTGGTAATAAGTGTTTGTGAACAGGTAATCGTTTTTGTTCTTGAAAACAGTACATCTTTTTTAGTCAAGTTGGTTAAAGCTTAAATTTTTTAATTTATTTACTTTATGTAATAAATTTAATTTATATTATTTTATTTGTTAGTCGGCTAAGTTGATCATTAATTTGTAGTTAATAATTGTCAAAAATTAATTGTATCCTGATAAGTTGTTATAAGTTCTGTATTATGTATATACTCGTATATTAAACCCAGATCCAGAACGAACCTAGGATTAAGTATTAACAATATAAAATAAAAAACATTAAATAATTTTAATGATGAGTGAATGATACAAATTGAAAATCAACCTCTGTAGAACTTAGAGATACGAAAAGTCACTAATCTCTGGAGAAAAATATGCTAAAAATTGTACGTCTCTTAATTTACCTTTAGCATTGATCATGTACATTTTGTCTTTAAATGCATACTAAGGCCCCAATCTTAAAAAATCCCGTTTTTACCAATTTTGATGAGAAAAAAATAGAACATCTTATTGACGCTAAATTAGTCCTAAGTGTTGTAGAAATGAAACGTGTCGATTTTTAATTTGCCACAAATTTTATTACGTATACAATTTTGCCTTAGGACTAACATATACACTAAAGGTCGTAACGTAAAAACGAAAAAAATTTCACTTAAGCACAAAACCTCCCAAAAATATAAGCAGATATGACAGATACTTTATCTTGTAGACTGTAGAGTATAAAAAATTTAGTAAATTAGGCTATTTAAAAAAGTACATTTTCTCGAATAAACTACTACCTCGGTTGACCGATTTTGATAAAAATGGTTATGTCTGGTGCTCTAGTAATACCTAATTTAATTTTTTAATTCAAATTTTTTTCCGTTCTTGATATATTTTTTCACCCACAAACGAATCGTTAAAAACATGTTCTTTGGGTTCAGGGGACCTAAAAACGTGTTTTTCTGGTGAAAACTCGATTCTGTAAAATCGACGTGGAAACAATAGGTCTACTTTTCGGCCAACATAATTCATATAGAGCAAGAGAAAGTTAAAATGATAGCATCATAAACCTTATATTTTTATACAAGTAATTTAAAAGTAAATTTTCTTTGAAAAGAATTTATTTTTCTATTAGAATGAAAACAAGTTAAAAGAAAATAGTTTTCCACATCTCTAATGCGAGTCGGAAGTCATTAAATTATCATTAAGATGGTATCAAATCTCCTTCGCAGAAGCGAAAGCGTTTTAATAGCTTTTAAATGATTAAGTAAATCTTATCTTAATCATTCATATTTTTTCATATATATATTGATTTTTCTCTCTTGAAAAACATTTAAAAGTTTTAAGTCAACGTTCTTGTACGCTATTACTCAGTTGCCCAATAAGTGTTTTCCTACAGTATTACTTTGCATTTTTTTACGGTAGCACTTCGCTGGGGTGAGCATATAGATAGGTTTTGTCAACGTCTAAGAAAACTTGTACATGTTTAAAAGCCTTCGAGTAATTTCAGATTTAAAAACATTAAAAATTGTTTACTACTCAGTTGCTCAATCAACGCTTTCCTACGAAATTGCTGCTTGGGGAGGAGAATAATATGACGCTCATGTAATGCCGCTTTTAAAAGTGCATATTACAGTACTGAAAGTAATAACCAAAAAACACCAACGCATTCAAGCTTATGAGCTCTTTAAGGATATTCAACTACTGAATATTTGACAGCTTCATGCACGAGAAGTTCTTATCAAGCATTACGAAAACACTTTCCCTTTAACAATTCATCCCTACAATACCCGAAAAATGGACTAGTTTTTCTTTACAAAGCTTCTAACAAAGTTTAATAAAGGCAATCAAGTTATTTAGCTCCTAAATTTTTAAATTAAATGCTTATTGATATCGGATCTCTGCTGAACACCATAAAGTTTAAAAAGGTAGTCAGTCTGGGGTTGCTTAGTTAAAAACATGTTCTATGGGAGTCAGGGTTCATTACACACAAATGATAACATGCACTAGGTTCCTCTCCATAAAGCTTCCATGGAGTTATACTAAAAGCAACCAAGTTATTTAGCTCCAAATTTTTTTAATTTAATGCCTGTTGATATCAGATATCTGCTGAACATTATAAAGTTTAAAAAGGCAGTCAGCCTGTGGTTGCTTAGTTAAAAACATGTTCTATGGGTTTAGGGTTCATTACACACAAATATAACATTTAACATCAAACATAACAGCACTAAGTCCCTCTCTATAAAGCTTTCATCAAATTATTCTAAAGGCAATCAAGTTGTTTAGCTACTATACTTTTAAACATAATACCTTTTAATATCAGAAATCTGTTGAACATCATAAAGTTTAGAAAGGTATTCAGTCTGTGGTTGCTTAGGTAAGATAAACACGAGTTCTATTGGATTTTGACTCCTTCTAATCCTAAACTGGTTCACTTATTTTACTTTTGAGCCATACAAACGGACTTGTGTCATAACGGGAAGCACTCATTAAGTCTGCCGTAGTACGTAGCTGTACCATTGTTGGGTGGGTTGATTACCTCCGCTCCATAACTATCAATTCGTGTAAATAGTATAATTGCATCAAGTAGTTTGCTTCTCTTACTGTAGTTTACATAATCTGTTACTTGGAAAGTAAAATGTATTAGTATTTCTGTTATTTGGGAAGGAGCGTATGACGCTCATACAATGCCGCTTTTAAGAGTGCAGAAAACAATATTAAAAATAATAGGCTCAACAAAAATCTGGTGTGAAACACTCAAACGACTTTATCTTCCCATAGTTAATAATGAACAGTACGACATTGGCTTAATCAATAGTAAACAATATAATATGAAAAATATAACCTAATTTTTATCATGAGAGAATGACGAAAATAAAATCCAACCTTTGTTCGATTTTAAAATACCGAAATCATTAACTGACCCTAAACTAGGCTCTAAAGAAAATATTATTGAAATAAAAGTTCTATTTATTAATTTTTTATAATTTAATTATACACACCTATTTTTTGTCGTAAAATGTATACTGAGGGCGGAATCTAAAACTATCTCAAGAACGGAATATTGATTCCGTTCTTGAGATAGTTAATTCATACTCACACCTACACACACATATAAATTACTGATTTTTTTCAGGGACCTGGAAATTTGTTTTTTTGTTTGAAAACTCGATTTTGGAAAATCGACATGAAAACAAAAACAATACTATTGTTTCCTTCAATATTCATATAGGCCAGAGAAAGTAAAAATTTGGTGTGATACACTCATACGACTTTCTCTTGCTAATGTAAATAATGAACAATGTAGGCTCCTAAGCTATGAATCATGAAGTAAAATGAAAAACAACCTATTTTTACTTTCTCTTGCTTATATATATAGGTAGGAAATTATTGTTTTCATGTCGATTTTTCGAAATCGAGTTTTCACCGGATCTATACGTTTTCAGACCCCCTGAACCCAAAGAACATGTTTTTAGCGATTGGTCTGTGTGTCTGTGTGTGTGTGTGTGTGTGTGTGTGTGTGTGTGTCTGTGTGTGAACAGAATATCTCAAGAACGGAACATCGTACGAACTTGAAACTTGAAGTTTAAGTTACATACCACTACCGGACCCGACACGAACATTTTCATCAAAATCGGCCAACCGGAAGTAGTAGTTTATTCGTATAATTTTTCACTTTTTTGCAATTTTCTCAAAAACTGGTCCTACGATTTTTTTTAAAATCGCCTGGTTTACTCAATTTTTTATTCTCTACAAGATAGGGTAGGCGCCATGTTTGCTGAAATTCTGCGTGAGGCTGTTTTTACGTAAAAACATTTTCTTTTTAAGATTGCGGCTTTAATATGCATTTTAGCGCAAAACGTTATATAATAAAAGTTGTAGAGAATGTAAAATTCTACAACTTTTACTTTAAACATTTTTTTGTATAACGCTTAGTTTAGCGGTAATTAGCAATTTTCTGTTTTTTTCTCACGAAAACGTGTGAAAAATAAATTTTTTTAAGATTTCGGCCTTCGAATGCATTTTACGACAAAAAAGTATTAAATAAAATTTATAGGAAATTAAGAGATCTACAACTTTTATTTAAAGCATTTTTTTGTAAAGTGCCTAGTTTAGCGTGAATGAGCGATTTTCCGTATTTTTAAGCTAAACTGAGGTCGATTTTAATTTTGCGTATTTCACTAATGTTTTTTGAGGTTAGTTTTTTGTTCATTTGTAATGTTTTAATACTAATGTTAGGTTTATTGTTAATTATTTGCATTGGCAAGAGAAAGTTGTGTGAGTGTTTCACACCAGATGTTTTTTATTTGTTTATTTAAAGTCGCATTAACAGCTTGATCATTAGCGATTAATGTGCGTTAAGAAACTAACGATTGGCTTTGGACGTGACAATTTCAAGGTTCTCGCCGGGAATCGAACCCGGTACCTCCATTTAGCAGCCTAGCGCGCTAACCACTACGCCATGGAGGTGGCCATAACCTAATTTTAATCATGAATGAATAATGCTTAATGAAAATCAACCTTTGTTCGAAATAAAAAGACGAAAATATCGATCGACGTTAAGTTAGCTCTGAAGAAAAAATCATGAAAAAGAGTTTTATGATTTTTAATTTTATATAACTTTTTTGTATACTTTGCCGTGAAATGCATACTGAGGCCATAATCTATAAAACTCCTTTTATTACGGATTTGATCAAAAAAATTCAGAAAAACATTAATTTACGCTTAATTAAGTGTTAATTTTTTATAAATTTTCTTATACAATAAAAAAAATTTATTACATTTTGGAAAATAGAATTACAGAGTAACAAAATAATTAACACTACGAATAATATGAAAGAATATCCGGAAAATTATTTATCATTAAAAAGGAATGAAAGAATTAGTTAATAGGAATTCCGTCTGGAGCGCTGACATATTCAATTCCACCCTTTCCATGAATGTACCCCTCCACGTTTACACCAACAAAACGATACTCAACGAGTTCCACGGTGTCTCCCGTCGACGATTCAGTATGCGCTTACATTCGTAACCGGTCGTATGTCACGGAAGCAACGACGAATATGACGAAAGTATCTCGTACTCATGGATTTATTTAATTATCATTAATAATGATTTCATTCAAAAAACTATTTATCATTTAAATTTAACTAGTATTTTCTTTAATTTTATCGTAGATAAGTATTTAAAAAATTATTTTTGTTCTTAATTATTCGGTTGCCAGTCCGTATAAACAAATTTAAATTTATTATTATAAAAAAATTATAATGATATGACAAGTTAATCAGAAAATTTGTATATTCATTTACCTTGAAATAATTTTTTTGTTTGAATCGTAAAACTTTTATTTATTATTTTGAATTTAACTACGAATCAAATTGGTTGTATTATATTTGAAAAAACCTTTTTTACTATTTTAATTACTGAAAAAGTGAAAAACTATTCATAAAATTACAAATTATATACATTTATTCTCTCACAAAACGAAAGTACTTTTTCGAAAAGACAAAATAATTTTCTCATTTCAAAAAAATTTAAATTATAAAAATATTTATTACTTAAATATACTTGTGTTATGTGTGTTTGTGTGAGTGAATTTGTGAAATACCTAGCTTTTTAAACTTAAACTTTTTCTGTGAATAAAGAATTGTGAGTAGTTTTCTTCTATAAGTGACTTTGGTATATTTAAATTTTATTAATATTTGTGCGCTGTGAAGTATCAGGCAATTTTTAAACTAATTTGTTTACATCAGTTATTTTAAGGTAAGTACAGAATTATTTTTATACGATTTTTTTTGTAAATAAAAGAATAATGTTCATGTAGAATTGTATTTCAGCTTTCCAATTGCAGATGTGAAATCATCCATCGTTATTTCTTCATACATAAGACTAGTGTTTTTTTTTCTCTCGTAGGGGTCAGGACCAATTTAAAACTACGTGACGTGAATTAAGACGTTTCTGGAAGCACTCTATGCAGCCCACATTCTCAGCATTCGTTCACTGTAGGTTATTTCCTTTCTTCTGCCCACCCGTTGTTCTGATTTTGCTCTTCAAGGAAGCCCTTAAATTTTGTAATAGTTTTCTGAATTTGGTTCGGTAAATTAAATTTTCTTGGTTTATTCCGGTTTTCTCAGTATCCTTTCTGACTTCTTTAAACCATTTATCTGACCCAGGTCTATTATTTAGTGTCGTAAAACTGTTTTGTCAACCGTTTGTCATCCATTCTATGTAGGTGTCGATAAAATTTTAGTCTTCTTTTTTAATCGTTTATGTTCAGTTCTTGAACAGTTCTTCCGAACCTAGTAACCTATATTGTATGTCTACTACTTTCGAGCCTATTATTTTGCGAGGATCACGATTAATGTACGAAAGTAAAAAATTAAATTTTTTTTTATGACCCGGCTGTTGAATAGATTTACTCTACCAATACCATGCCTAATCAATTTGTAGCTTCCATGAGGAATAAATGGTAGAAATTCATGGAAGTTTTCTTTTGTTTGAATAAAATTATACAAGTCAGATATTTTCAGCTGTTTGCTGACCCTTTCCGAGATTTACGGTTTGAATCGATTCTTTGGAGTAGAAAATGAAAACCTTCTTTGAAAAGCCCGCGTTTCGACTCTTTAATCTTAAAAAAGGAACAGAAACATATTTAATGTAAATACTCACACGACGTTCTCTTGCCAATATACATAATGAATCATACAACCCATGATTAATCGTGAGTAAATAATTTAAAATGAAAACAAAACATAATTTTAATCATGAAAAAATGACGTTGAAAACCTATCTTTTTTGGACGTAAATATACAGAAAATCACCTACTGACGCTAAACAAGACTCTGTGTAAAAAATGTTTTTAATACACTCGTATTTTAATTTTCTATAACTTTAATAATACATACTTTTATCGTAAAATGCATAGACTATTATAAAATGCGTGAGATGAATGATATCCATTTTATTTGAAAAACACATTTTCATAAACAAACTTAAAAAAAATTGTTTAATGATTGAATAACCCTTCCTGCGCTGGCTTTCTTTTCCTTGTTCCTTTCTTGCATGGCTGCTGCTTGCGATGCTTGTTTCTTTCCGCGTTGACTGTTACGAATGAAGTTTTTTTATTAAAAATTAATTGGAGATACGAAAGTTTACGCACAAAAATCGCCCAGTATTTAGCTAGTTTATGTTGATGCCCTTTTGAAACGTATGTCAGGCTACTCGTTCTGCATTAAATATTTTAAAAATCGGTTTTCACGTATATTAAATAACACATTTTTCTCTATAAAATAAATATTTTAAAATCCGATGACTTGTTTTAATAGTACGACCAATTTTTTTTTTTTAATTGCTATTTGGATCTTATATAAAGATAGGAAAATGATATTTGGATTGAAAATGCACTGTTACAACACTATTATGCCAAGTATATTTGTAACCATTTATAATATCAAGTAAAACATAAATAGACCCGTGATAAAAATAGAAAATTCTATTTAATTTAACCTTTATCTAAAACTTTTTGTATGAATATCGGGATAGAAAATTATTTTCTTAATTACGTTTTTCCAAATCGAGTTTTTACCAGAAATACACGTTTACAGGCTCCCTGAACCTAAGAAACATATATTTTTAGCGATTGGTCTCTTTGTGTGTCTCTGATTGTAAACGAAATGAGAAGTTGTAGAAAAATTAACAAACCTTGCCTACAACTTTTATTTCATTTTTACAACGTTTAGTTTAGCGGCAGTTAGCAATTTCCTCTATTTTGCTCATCAAAATTGGTAATAAAATTGAATTTTTTAATATTAATATAGACCTACTACATTTTACGACATAAGTGTATAATCAAAGTTATACGAAATAAACAAATATGCAACTTTTATTCAAGAGTTTTCTACTACAAAGCCTATTTTTAGCGTCAATTTGTGATTTTCCGTATGTTTAAGTTCTACAGATATTGATTATGATTTTCTGTCATTCACTCGTGGTTGAAAATGATGTTATGTTTTTCATTTTACATTGTTTACTAATGATTAAACTTGGTTTATTTGTTGTATTATTTACATTGACGAGAGAAAGTCGTTCTGTTTCTTATCACATGGTCAGCCGGTTATATGAATAGAGCATTTAAGAAAAGAAGAGTTAGAGGAGTAAAAGACACTACGCAGAGTTATCTCATCTGACAGTAATGAATTTCATTATACAGCCAATGCCTGCGGTGAATGAAGTGAGGGTGTCATTTGCAGGTTGGGAAAGAGAAGCTTTTCAGAGAGCCCGGTATGCTGATAAGCATACTTTTCCACTCAGTGAGGAAGGCGTAGTAAACAATTTTACTCCTCATTTTACGTAGTAAAGCCTCTAGAGGTTTAAACCAGCCTTTCGGCTGATGACTTAAACAAAAAAAAAAAAACAGGAGAATGTTGTGAGAGTGTTTCCCATCAGATTTTTTTAAACTTGCAGCCAGTCACAACAGCGATGTACAGCTTCAAGTATAGTCGGCTAAAAAAATTCTTCGTCACGTAGTTGATCTTCGGGCACAACTTCATTCAGCTGTTTGTCAATTTCAACTACGAAACAATGATAAAATTTACACATACTCAAATTATAGCTCAAATTTAATTTTTAGTGATCAAAGTGTATTTGGAACTCGATGGAACGGTGGGTTTAGCGTTAAATAAAAATTTTGTTTTTATTATTAATTTTCTTTTATCTCTATGTGTTCGCGGCAATCTGTTCAATATAAGAACAATAAACAACCCCATTACCTAATCAGATGAGGATGATGTAAGACGTGAAATGAGAGTGTAAATGCAAGTCTCTCAAGAGATGTACGCCTCAAGACTTATTCGCACAGAGCGTAAAGTAGAATCAACAAGGATATCACCATCTCTCACAGGTCATACTTCGAGATGGCAACTGTTATATTAAAATAATAATAATAATAATAAATACAAAAATGTAAATATATATAAATATTTCTTTTTAGTTATTAGGTTATTTTTGT
The DNA here is from genome assembly GCA_035578175.1 of Catonia carolina. NCBI lineage: Eukaryota > Metazoa > Arthropoda > Insecta > Hemiptera > Achilidae > Catonia > Catonia carolina. The sequence goes on from JAQMRL010000012.1 coordinate 25,002,367, forward strand.
TTGTTTTCTAAAATTGATTTTATATTTAATTTCAATTTATCATTTCATAATCTTTGAATATATAAAATGTTTATTCAATTACTGTTTTCTTGGTAATCTTATTATGCTTATTGAAAATGTACTATTTTGTATTTTAATTTATATTGTAATGGTATATTTCATAGAAATGTATTATTTTGTATTTTATCATTTGTATTGTAGATCCAGGATATTTTATTTTGTTTGTTAAGCTCTTTTATAATCATACGCTAATTTGTTCATTTATGATCTTGTAAATGAGTAATAAATGAACTCAGGCTATCAAACACCGTTACTAGGATTTGAACCAGGTACCTTCGTCTCCGTATATTAGTTGTCAAACAGCTAACTTGCGGCGACGACTATACCATTAGACCAACCAGTGGGTTTTTGGGCCTATTATTAAAAAATTAAAAGTTATAAGATATAAATTCTTCATAATATTCTTAGGGAGTTGTTACAAAGTAAAAGCATTTTTTCTATTAAAATAAAAATTGGTACACTATTTTATACAAGGTTAGGTACGGAATTGTATATTTTTATTTTGGAAATAAAGTGCTGTTTACAACATTAGTATTTTGGTAAAAAATGTTGGCGGAACTAGTACAATCACAAGGATATTATACCCCTTTTTACTTTCTCTAGCCCTAAATAAATATAGGAAGGAAAGTAGTCTATTCATTTCATTTCGATTTTTCGAAATTGAGTTTTCACGGTACACACATTTTTAGAACTCCTGAACTCAAAAAACATGTTTTTTAGCGAATGGTCTACGTGCGTGTCTGTCTATGTGCAAATAAAGTATCTCAAGAAGGGAATAGCATTCGAAGTTGAGACTTGGAACTTAAGTTAGGTACTAGTACGGAACCCGGCCTGGAACAAAACAACCGGTCAACTGGAAGTAGTACCTAATTTATTCGTGCAATTTTTCACTTTTTGCGATGTTTTCAAAACCGGCTCTTACGACTTTTTAAAAATCGTCTCATTTACTACATTTGGTATGCTCTTCATGATAGGGACAGTGTCATGTCTCTTGAAATTCTTAGGGGGCTTGTGCTTTCGTAGAAAAAAAAACTTTTTGAGATTGCAGTCTTAATATGCGTTCCAGTTCAAAAGTCTACAAATAAAATAGAACATTTAAAACTCTAAAACGTTTATTTCAAACATGTTTTTGTACAACGGTTAGTTTAGCGGTAATTAGTGATTTTCTGTGTGTTTCATCAAAATCTGTAAAAAATGGAATTTTTAAGATTGTGGCCTTAGTCCATTTTACAACAAAAGTTTATAATAAAAGTTGTAGAACGTTACCTACAACAGGTTCTAGTTGTAGAACCTACTACTTTTATTTCTAACATTTGTGTACAATGCTTATTTTAGCGGGATTCAGTGTTTTTTTTAATATTTTTTCATCAAAATCTTACAACAGTTGTTGTAATCGTTTTTCTCAACAAAACTTAGTTTAGCGGCAATTACTGATTTTCCGTTTTTTAAATTCTACAGAGGTTTATTTTAATTTTGCTTCATTGATTTCATGACTAAAATTAGGTTATACTTTTCATTTTACATTGTTTACTCATGATTACAAATAGGTTATATTGTTGATTATGTATTGGCAAGAGAAAATCTTGTGAGTGTTTCACACCAGATTTTGTGGAATGTTTAGATTTACCTTTTGGCACTAAAAAAATTATTTTCTTTTTACTGACATTTCCTACACTTATGCGATTTGTACTCTCCTACCACGATTTAAAAAGCAGAAACAGCTATGGAAAGGTATAAAAACAGATAAGAATTTTGCATCTCTGATTCTAGTTGGTTCATTGGATGACCCTGATATAAAATTGAACTAATAAACCCGGAATTACCAAAACGAACACTCCTATTTCTATAAAAAGTTAACGTACCGAAGCAGATCACGGAAATAAATATTTTTGTCGTATAAATTTCTTTAAAATCGAAAAAAATTCATTGTTCCTCGAATCACATGTTTGGTACTTTTTCTTGTCTAAATCATAATAACCTAAAAACTTTATTCTGATATTATCTTTGGTATATTGTCTCTTTCTATATTAATTATCCAAATAACCGATTCGTGAATTCTTCATATTCTTACGTAGAGAGGTTTTGGTAAGGAACTGCAAGTTTGGTATAAAGTTGTGTTCTGATCCGTGTAAACATTATCTCGTGAAGGATTATCTACATAAGAGGCAATTTGTTATTTATTATTAATCTGTTGTTTTGTTTGTTTGTTTGTTTATATAGAAATACATAAAATAAATTATTTATAACTTGGTTTTGTTGCCGGCAATCCACATTGTTTGCATCATTAATCGGAACGGATGAAATTATAAAGTTGGCATGCAACGCGGTCGATATTCACGCTCTTGCGGAAAGTTCTATTCAAACTTTCAACGGGTTATAGTTGACAAGTTTGCCAAACTATATGACGTTATGAAAATGAATAAATAAAAAGTTGTTTTCCAAAACTTTACGAAATTGTTAATTCAGCCATTCCAATCGTTGCTTCTTCCTCATTGGAGCAAAATTTCGATTTAAACATTTCTCATTTTCTACGCGAAACAATTCACATATTCTTTCCAATATGGAAAAATTTCATTATATTTTGGGAAAGTTTTCACGATTCATGATCCGGTATTGTTTCTGATTGGACCTTCGCCAATATGTTAATAATTTTTACCAATATAAAACTTTTAATCAGATTTAGATGATTTAAAAAAATTGAAAAAGTTTTTCCACTTTCTTGCCAATAGGTTTTATTTGTGGCTTTTTAATCTTAAAATGACTGGAGAAATCATTTTGATTCTTCACAAAATTTAAAAAAAAATTCGTACTGTCCAACAGAAATTTAAAAAAATTTTTGTATTGTCCAACAGAAAAAGTATGTTTATTAATAATAATATTTTTTTTTGTAATAGCGGCTGGTTTACACCTCTAAGAGATTTACCCAAAACACAATTTCTATTAAACGTCTTCATTCAATAAATTCCTTCTCTCCATAGCACTCATAACATCATCCATAACTACTTTCTTGGTCGTCCTAGCTTCTTCAATGTTACTCGAACCCATAGCCAAACCCTTTGTGGCTAACTGTCTTCTGCCATTCTTTGGAAATTACCTAACCAGCTGAGTAGCTTTTTTTAATTTGTCAATTCATAAAATTTCCTTGTTAACCACTTTCTTTAAAATATTTCAATTCCTAACTCAATATAGCATTTATTTAAATGACAAACTGTTCACAATGAAGTTGTTTTCATAGCTGTTATTGACTTTTAAATCTTTGTATGGAAGTCCGAACCTCTGACACATAAGTGGAGGAGCTTTTAACAAAAAAAGAAAAGATTTTGTTAGTATCTCAATATATCTAAAAACTCAAAAAAGAACAAAATAAAAACAGGATGTATTATTATGGTGATGGTATTTGAGCTTACTTGGTGACCCCATAATGGCAGCACAAGGGAAATACCGCCCTGACGTTGCCATATTAAAGGATATACCTGAACTGTTTATAAAAATACACGAAATTTTATATAAAATTTAATATAAATAAAAAAATAGTCATAGTGAATGCGGTGAAAATAAAAAAAATACCAACAAAAATTTAATTTTATCATTTAATATCCATTTGTAGAAATTATATTAATTGAATTAATTGATATATTTAATTTAATAAGAAGTTACAGTAATGAAAATTTAAGAACTATGCTTCCCAAGAGAAAAGCAAGGTAAAAATAACATTAGTTTTTAATTTGAACTATAGAATTTATCAAACAGATTGAATATTTAAAAAAAATATAAGTGAATTACAATTTACAATTTTTTATGTAGTATATTATATTTTACATTAAAGACAAGCTTATTTATTTATTTATGTCAGCAGGATAACTGGTTTAAGCTAGTAGTTCGAGACTTCCATTTTTTAAATAATTACTCATATGTGTATTCTCCAAAATTGCAGATTCGTTTTCAGTAACAGGATCACAATTTTCTTAGACTTTGTCCAAATCGTATGTCAAATTTTTCTGCTTGAGTCAACCATTAGGTGACTGATACTAGAACATTCGGTGGGCTTGAACCCAGCGTTAACTGTGAAGTCGAACCAAGAAAAAAAATAATAGAAAGACTACAAAAATTTATAATCGTGCTGACGGTACAAGATTTCTATCAACACAAAAATCCAGCAGAAATAAGATAACGATAATGCATAGGAATCATCACCTGATGTCAACACTTTGGAACGTGAGGAGGCCCACGCGATCTCGCGGAATGAACAAAAAGTCCTTCTAGCAAGCGGTAAACACTAGAAACAGGACTGTCTATTGCATCTTAAATGTGCCAACTTTTCTAGAAACACAATCATTTTATAATTAATTTTTATGGACATCCCACTTTATATTTTCACGTTTTCCGAAAAGGTGGAAATTAACGTATCCAATTATTACTAAATAATTTGGTCACACGACTTTTTCTTTCCAATGTAAATGAACCATATTAACTATGTTTAATCATAAGTAAACAATTTAAAATTAAAAACATAATTTTAATCGTGAGTGAATGACGCAAAATTACGTAAATGAAAATCTACCACTCATCGGCTTAATTTTTTTTTAAGTGTCATCAAAATCCCCTGGACAACAGCGAAGAAACTCACAAACTGAAACGTTTTAAAACAGTGGAATTATCTTTACGATTTGTCATCTTTTTATCTTGTTTAATTATTTTTTTTATACTACTACGTATCATCGCCATCTCATAACCGGCATCATTATCATCACTATTATGGTCATCGTTATATTCAACTTCAACAACTCTTGAGTTTTAAGACGTTGATTCACAGTTCGTAAAGTTTAGTTTTATACATATTATAAACAAGGTCAAACATAATTTACAATTGTGAAGAAATATAATTTTTTCTTCACAATTGAGGAGTTGAATAAAAAATTGCGTAATTAAGAATTTGAGATTTTGAGAAAACAAACGTTGAAGTTTTTAATTAGCTATAAAATATTGACTTTCTTTTCAAAATACTTAAAAAATAAGCTGTATTATTATTCAGTATTTCCTAGTTTGAACAACTCATTGAATAAGAAGATTTCATTATTCTATTCAACAACCTACTGTTAAAACGAATCTTTCAGTCACTTTTACGTAAATCATAATTTAAATACTAAAAAAAATTAGTTGTACGTTCTCGGAAAGCGACCGAGGGGCCATTTTTGCAGTAACCACCCACCGATACGCGAGTAAAGAAATTGACGGTACCATCGCACTAGACATATTTTTACTTGCCACCTATTTTGGAAAGATAAATTGTAAAGTTTACTTGGACTATATTAACTGTAAAACAGGTATTAAGAGACTTTTTGTACAACCAAATATTTTTGAATATGAAAAAAACGAATTTAGTAGTGAAAACACAAACTGACACCAGACCACCTTATTTTCGTGACCTACCAAAACGGATCTACTGTGGGTGATAGATCACGTCGAAGCATTAAAACAAGATATTGTTGTTTTTTAGGTCAACAGCCGAAAGGCTGGTTTCAACCTCTAGAGGTTTTACTAAGTAAATCGAGGAGTGAGGTGGTTTACCATGCCTTCCTAACTGAGTGGAAAAGTACGCTTATCAGCATGCCGGGCCCTCTGAAAAGCACATATTTTCCACTCTGTAAATGACACCTTCACTTCATTCACCACAGGGTCTGGCTGTACAATGAAATTCATTTCTTTCAGAGAAGATAACTCTGATTAGTGTCTTTTACACCTCTACTTCTTCTGTTCTTAAATGATCCAGTCATTTAATTGACTGACCATGTGATAAGAAACAGAACTATTTATTTTAGCCCTGCAACGAACAGATTGAGAGTAAATAATATGACTCTCCACCTATCTGTTATGGGCAAGAACAAGATATTATCAATATTTTTAACAATCCAATGTTAAAACTTACCGTTTTGTCACGTTTGCATAAATCATAACTTAAGTACAGGAAAGAGTCAGTTGTACGATCTCGGTAGGCGATTGAGAGGCATTTTGTGGTAACCACCCACCGATACACGAGTAAACAAAATGGACGGTACCATCGCACCAGACATTTATTTACTTGCCAACTGTTTTGGAAAGACAAAATTGAGGAGTTGAATGGAAAATGGGCGTAAAATTAAGAAATTAAGATTTTGAGAAAACAAACGTTAAATTTTTTAATTAGCTATAAAATATTGACTTTCTTTTCAAAATCCTTAAAAAATAAGCTGTATTGTAAGTCAGTATTTCCTAGTTTGAACAAATCTTTTATTTTTAGAAATGCATCTATAGTAAATATATAATCTAATAATTATAATTTATTTGTAACCACCCTTATTCCATTCACCATGTCAATACTGACTTTCGTCCATTCAACATCCAATAAATGGAAAAAGGGCATTTCTATTACACAACATTTGTGTGTATGTAGGCCTACTGCAAGCTTCAAAATAATAGTAACAGCCTGAATGAAATGATTTAAAATAAAAAAATGATGTATAATCTAATACAAATTTATTTATATTTATTTATTTATTCATTTCCTTTATTACTCCTCCAAAAGAGCAAAGCCCGTGTTTGGAGGAGGAAATGATTTAATGTTTTATTATTTACGGTTTATGTTTATTTTACAATATTCAATGCAATTTCAATAGTAAACTACCACAGCAAAATATCATGTAATACGACAAAACGAAAGAACATCACACAGCTGTGGTGCTTAAAATCAGCTGTCATAATCTCAGAAAAAGGAATGCCATTACCACAAGGAACAAGATATCCAAACGAAACTTTTCAGGCGTAATAAATGAACTACGGGGATTCTAAAAAAGCGTTGAACGGAAAAAGGGCAGAACATGGCCTACGCCCGTATTCCATAGAGCTCCTCAATTAAGTCTTTTTGAAACGCACTACTGAGTAAGATTTAAATTTTATTTCTAAGGACATTACTCAGATTTTTTTCATCTGTACTTAAAGTTTATAATATTATGTGTAAGAAAAACTGATTGCAAAAGAAACACACTGTTAAAAAAACTGTGTAATTCTCTTGCCATCACTTGTTTAAATATAGTTAAAACCTCTAAAGAAACATGATAAAGGTCTGAATAACAACTTTGTTAGAATGAAAATATAACCACATTCAGAAGTAATTTTTAAAATATAACTAAACTATGAACAAATATAAAACTACACTTGAATGAATTGCGAATTAATATCTTGAAACATTGTAACAGTTAAGGGTTAATCGTCACATAGTTTATCTGTATTTGGTGTTGATAAAAATATTTTCATTAATAAGAAAAATAAAATATTTAAAATTAGAAAAAAAAAATTGTTAACGTTATAATATTCAAGTCTAATTTCGTTTTGAATTTAAAGTAAAGTAACGAATTTAACAAAAGAATAATATCTTTCAATTTTGTGTATGTAACATTCAGTGTAAGTTCTGCCTTTGAATTTATCACTATAATTTGATAAATTGGGAAAGGATAATTTTTAAAAGTTGCAGTTCATAAAGGATTTTAGAACTTGAGACTTTTTATTTGGAAGTTCGTAATGTGTTGGGTTACTCTCTTTGTTGGACATCTTCTGTTGAAACTCCGAATGGTGTGATGTTAAAAATATAAAATTCTCCTTCTTCTTCACTTCAAGGTCTAGGTTTAGTGAATCTGTTCCGGTACCCATCTCTTCCTTTGTATTCCCACATCTCTCATACCAATTGGGGTTCAATTAACCATACTTGTTCAGGAATTATCGGCCTGGGTGTGTACAAGACTACACCTCATTTACACGTCATACACATCATCCTCATCTCATTGGGTCATGGGGTTGCTTATTGTTCTCAATTGAACAGATTGCAACGTACACAAATTAGGCTTTAAAAAAAAAAATATGTGTAGTGATGTCTGTATAAAATGTAACGTGCCGTTCCAACATGAAGTAGTTGAAGCTGAAGATGACGATGATCATGATGCTGATTATAAGATGATGATGATTAAAAGTAGAAGTAGAAAAGACTTGTTAAATGAGTTAAATGATTAACAAAATCGTAAAGGTAAGTTCAATGTCTTAAAACCTTTCAGTCGAGTAGCTTAACTGTTGTCGAGGAGGTTAATTTCGAAAGGATTTTGATACTCTTCTAACTTTGTTAAATGTTTTACACTTCGTTGTTTAATTTCTTCTTTTATGAAGGGCAGGTTTAAATCTTTGTGCAATATTTCATTGGTTACGTACCATGGAGCTGCAGTGATTAGTCTCAGGCATTTTAAGTGAAAGCGCTGCAGTATATTTCTATATGATGAACTACTTGTGCCCCATAGCTCAAACCCACAAGTCTAAACTGGTTTGAGTATTACTTCGTATACGAGAACTTTATTTCCAAGAGTGAGTTGAGACTTACTGCCTAAGAGCCAGAACATTTTCACTTAACTTCAGCCAGTTTGTTTTCGTTTTGTTCATAAAGTCTATTGCTATTTCTACACGTAAAATATCAGTAAAATAAATAAATAAGTAAAATAAAATAAATGACTTAAAAATAGAATACAAACATGAAAACTGAATTAAGGTATTTCAATTGATTAGTTTTGTGAGGGCGCTTCTCAATTGAATGCTTAATTAATTTAATCGTGGTATATGATGAAGGAAATTATTTTATGGTCTGTTATTTGAAAACAATAACTAATTCAAAGAACCCGAAGGCTTTAAACAACTAAGAATACAAAGTCTAATTGGTTCAGCGTATACTAACAAATTCTAATGCACCCACAGCAAAGACCTCAACAAATGTTACAATACGTATCCTTAACTTCAATACGTATTTTGTATTGTTCAAAGTAGAAAGCTTTGTGTTGTTTTACTCCGTTCACTAAAAGCTACCAGTTGAAAAAGCTTTAATTTGCTATATTGTACTTTATAACCTCACTTTTGTTAAAAGGATATGATGCCCTTTCATCCTTAAACAATATCACACTAAGATGTTGTATGTAATAACATTACGAAAAATCCTTTTGTTTTATAACTCCATTGGTTAAACCAAAGAAAGCTTCAACAAAAAAAGTTCATTGATGACTAAATAACAGAAAATGAAAGTGGATAAAAGTACTCCACTATAGCTTTTGATCTTGAAACAAATTTTAGCTGTTCTTTTGATCAGGTGACATCTTCTTAATGGGTCGCATATCTCCTTTAATTAGTTTTATCAGTCACTAACAGCGTCGTTTGTTTGCACTTTATTCACAAACTAATATTTCGTTTTATTTATTGACTACCTGCCCAGTCCGAATTCACCAGGGTATATAATTTTGTTTCTTTTCTCGTATACGGCCAATTTTGGACCAGGTGAGTTGACCTTAGACGTTTCTTGAAGCTCTTTTTGCAGCCCACATTCTTAGCATTCTCTCGCTGTAGGCTACGTTTTTCCCTGTCTTCTATCCACCGGGTGTTCTGTTTTTTCCTTTCTAGAAGCTCTTAAAGTCCATAATTATTTCTCTGAATTCAGTTCGGTTCATTAACTTTTCTCTGCTTATTGCGGTTTTCTCAATATCCGTTCTGATTTTTTTAAACCATTTATCCGCCACCTTAGGTCTATTATTTACTATCTTAAAAATTTATTTTTTCAACTGGTTGTTACTCATTCTATACAGGTGTCCGTAAAATGTTGTCTTCTATTTGTAATAGTTTCCGTTAATCGTTCATTTTCCTTTTACAGTTCTTCTGGACCTCATTACTTATATCCGTCTACTATCTTCGAACCCATTATCTTACCGAGGACTTTTCTCTTAAATCAACCTTCTCGGTCATTCTAAGGCACTCACTCGCGTTCAGATCTCACATTTTATCACAGCACTATGATGTCTAATCTTAGCGTATCTTAAGAGCGGTTTTTTCGTTTACAAGTGGTGAGTTCCTTGAAGTGCACCGCCCATCTTTCCTCGTGTATGGTTTTTTGCTTCCTATTCGCTGATCTTTGGTTGTGTTATCTCCTCAAGGTACTTGAAGCTATCAAATTTCCCAATTTTCCGGTCTTCTAGTGCCGTGGGGTTATTTTAATATTCGTTATGTATTTAGTTTTCTCGAAGAAAATCTGTCATCCTGCTCTCTCTGCTTGTTCTCTTAACATGTTGGTATAATTGTGTTTTATATCAATAATTTTTTAATTAAGTTATAAACCTATTTTTACCTTTTTTTATTTTATTTCCCAGCTGTGACTGCAGCCATTGAAATAAATAATAAAATTACAAAAAACAATTACTTAAATTACATAAATATGAAAGGACCATTTATTAGCAGTGTTCCTAAAAGGGAAATAAATTTAATCATGATAAATTACTTATTTTATATTCACTCACGTTAACACTTTTATTTATTAAAATATATTGTGCACTATCATTTAAATATGTCCACAAAATTCATTAAACATTTTGAAGGTAAATAATATTCTCATATTCATTACAAAAATTTGAAGCGTATTTAAAATCATGTAATTTATTAATGAATTAATTGCTTTATTAAAAAATGTTTTCTAAATTGCTTAGAGGTAAACGTTACACATTTGTTATTACAGGTTATAATTTTCATGGAACAATTTCACAATTAGTATGAAAATGACGTCAATCTAATGTATTCAATATTAGAGAATTTATGGGGTGATTTCCATAATAATAATAATAATAATAATAATTATTATTATTATTATTATTGGGAAGGCACAGAGACAATATTTTAGTCGCTTCAGGATAATGGAATTGTGATAGACTTTTATATAAATTAACAATCTGAGGTGTAACATAAATAATAAAAAATATAACCTACGTTTAGTCATGAGTAAACAATGTAATATGAAAAAACATAACCTAATTTTAATCATTAGTGAATGACGCTAAATTTGGCTTTGTAGAAAAAGTGCTTTAAATAAAAGTTCTACGATGTTTTAACTTTAAAAATAGATACATTTTCGTAAAATGCATACTAAGGCCTCAACCCTTAAGTCACACCATTTTATCCTATTTTAATGAGCAAAATTCAGAAAATCACCAATTGATGCTAAACTAAGCGTTATAGCAGTAGATGGTTGAATTAAATTGTAGATATTTTAAATTTGTTCCTACTTTATCATACAATTTTGCCCTAAAATTCGTATTAAGGCTGCAATCTTAATAAAATTATATTTTACCAGGAGAGCAAATTCCTTTCAATCCAGAATTTGAGTGAATGAAGGCAAAGTGAGGAAGCTATGGTAAATCACCTCACTCGGCGTCGTACTTAATAAAGCCTTTAGAGGTTCAAACCAGCCTTTCGGCTGATGACCTAAACAACAACCAGAATTTTGGTGTTTCGAACAAAAGTACCATTTAACCCAGATTAGTTAGACTCTTATGTAAAAGATAATGTAAACGTATTACAGTAACCTTTCTTTAGTCCGACACTGACGGGACTTGGGTGATGCTGGATTACAGATTTTTCCAGATTATGGAATGTGGGTAATTTTACTAAAAAAGTATTGGAATAAATCAGGCAATTCAAAAACGTGAGCAGTCAACCAAGTGCAGTATACTGTAAGTTCAATTCATGCCCATTCTTATTGTATATGGGGATTGTAAATACCCAGACCACAAAACGTTTTTAGCATTCATAACCTTAAAAAAAACACTGAATTTATTGCAAAATTAATTATTTATTATTGTCTTTAGAATATTGCAGTAGATTTGAACGAAAAATTAAGTTAAAACATTGAAAAATTAAGTTAAAACATTGAACATGATTAGTAACTTGGAAAATTAGAAAACAGTAAAATAATAATAGTTTAAAACTATATTTAAAAAATGTAAATTACCCTTTCATTAATCCATGTGTACGTGGTGTGGCTATTAAATAACAAGACTGACGTTGTAAAAAATTTTTTTTTTAATTTTATACATAATCACTTATTGTCACGTTCAATATACACTCCTTCTCTATCCCTACAACGCTCCATGCGAATTTTTCATTGTTGGAAACAATGCTGGAAGTCATCTTCTGTTACGTCCTTCAGGACAGGTGCCGCTTTCTCTTCTACAGCTTCCACAGATTCACCTGATATGCAGATTCATAGATCACCTAATGCAGATTTCACCTTAGGGAAAAGGTTGAAAAAAATAATATGAGATAAAACATGGTTTTTAACTTATGATCCGGAAACGAAGCGCCAATCCATGCGCTGGAAGAGCCGAACTTCACCGAGAGCCAAAAAATCTCGAATGAGCCAGTCAAAATTTAAAGCAATGATAATTTTTTTTTTTGATATCCATGGGATTGTGTACCTTCACTGGGTTCCTAAAGGTCAAACAACTAATCAATATTACTACTTTGAGGCACTTTCTAAGCTACGTCAAAGAGTTAGGAAAAAACGGCCCGAAATGTGGAAGGACAAATCATGGGTTTTCCACCAAGACAATGCGCCTGCTCATTCCGCGTTATCTGTCAAGAGGTTTCTAGTACAGCATCTCAGTGTTAGAACATTCACCTTATTCACAAGTTCTTACAACACGTGACTTCTACCTGTTCCCTAAGGTGAATTCTGCATTAAAAGGGACGAGATTTGGGTCTGTGAGAGCTGTAAAAGAGAAAGCGGCACGTGTCCTGAAGGAGCTGACAGAAGATGACTTCCAGCACTGTTTCCAACAATGGAAAATTGGCATGGAGCGTTGTAGGGTTAGAGAAGGAGTGTATATTGAAAGTGACAATAAGTGATTATAAATAAAATAAAAATAAAACTTTTTACAACGTCAGTCTCGTTATTTAATGGCCACACCTCGTATAATAGTTATTGATATAGGTTAGGCCTACCCTAACTTACTTGAAGAAATCTGTGGTGTCTGCTTTCTTGATTCCAATTTTTTTCTTCAAAAAATCATTAAGAATTTGCATACGTAAATTTAAAAGTTTTGTAGAGTTACAAACTTTGGTTCGGCAAAGTTTTATATTGCTACAGAGTTTATTGTATTACAAAATATGTAGTAATATTTTTGTAAGATCCGAACCCAAGGCGTTCCGGACTAAAGAGAGGTAATTGCACAATAATATCTATACTTTTCTTGTAATTCTAGATAGGCTTTTCTTTAATGTACTATAAAATATTTTTTTTGAAAAGCCACTCTGTTTAGAAATGACCTTCTAAAGCTAAAAAAAACTTCACCCGGTCTCCTTATGTTCTCTGGCAATTTAATAAAAACTTTTTCAGCCATATATGACGAGAGTAAATTCAAAGGATACGGTTTTATGTTTTGTTATACGAGAAGAATGGCCGTATCTCTCTTGTATGATACTTCTAATGAAAGTCTACCGATATCCAACTCACCCATTCCGCGATTTTGAAAGGCTGAGGTTATAGATATACTATAGGATAGGCCTATATTTTTCCTATTCATTTTTTGTTTCTCTTTTGTTTGTTTTTTTGCAATAATTTTTAAAGGTTTTCTGTCATTGTCTTCTCACTGATTCAAGCCTATATGCACGTATGAAAGTAAAAATTCTTTCATTCATTTCAAAAATCATCAGAACTACAAGGTTTACAAACTTGAGATTTGGTTAGTTGAAATATGTGTTAAAAACGCCAATTATCCTAATTAAAGTTTTTCTGTATTTTGTTCATTTTTTTTTAAATTTTTAATAAGTGATATAAAGTGACTTGTCTAAAATTAACTAATAATTTTGTTCTAATTTAATTGATCTAAGTATTTAACATAAGAATTTAACAACTACCATCCGTTTCAAAACTATAAAGACTCGAGTTTGGACCAAAGTGTCGGAAAACGTCTAATCAGATATTAATATATTATTACATCAAAATTGTACTATTAACTTAATTCAGAATCGGTCCCGGAGCGACAATATTGCGTACGGCCCGAAAAATATTTCACTTACAATTCAATTGCTGACTGACTCACTACAAAGGCACTGACGTTTTTATGTCTGTGGTCTGACAGCTTTCCAAACAATAAAGATCTTTTTAACGATTTCGCCTCTTTACCAGAAAAATCCAAAAAGTTGAAAGACAATAACATGCATCAATAACAGGCATAACAAAGACCCACTACCTATTAACTTTCTCTTGCCTATATGAATATATAAAAAAGAAAGTATTGTTTTCATGTTGATTTTTCGAAATCGAGTTTTCACTGGATCTACAAGTTTTCAGACCTCCTGAACCAAAAACACAAGTTTTTAGCGATTGGTCTGTGTTTGTGTGAACGCAATATCAAAAGACCGGAATATCGTATGATCTTGAAACTTGAAACTTAAGTTAGATACTACTACCGGACCCGACACAAACATTTTCACAAAAATCGGTCACCCGGAAGTAGAAATTTATTTGTGTCATTTTTCACTATTTTACAATTTTCTCAAAAAAGGCTCTTACGATTTTTTAAAACAAAATCACCAAATTTACTACAAAATTTCTATGCTCTACAAGATAGCGTAGGCGCTATGTCTGCTAAAAATTTTGGAGAGGCTGTTTTTGCGTAAAAAACATTTTTGTTTTTTAAATTGCAGCTTTAGTACATTTTACCGCAAAAATATACAATTAAAGTTGTACATAATTTAAAATCCTACAACTTTTATTGAAAACATTTTTTGTATAACGCTTAGTTTAGCGGTAATTAGCGATTTTGTTTTTTCTCACGAAAACGTGTAAAAACTCAATTTTTCAAAGATTTCAGCCTTAGCATGCATTTTACGACAAAAGTTTATATAATAAAATTTATAGGAAATTAACAGGTATTTAACTTTTATTTCAAGCATTTTTCTTTACAAAGCCTAGTTTAGCGTGAATGAGTGATTTTCCTAATTTTTAAGCAAAACTGAGTTTGATTTTCATTTTGCGTCTTTCATTTATGATTAAAATGAAGTTATGTTTATTGAGATTAGTTTTTTGTTTATTTCTAATGTTTCATTAATATTGTTAGGTTATATTGTTCAATTTTTGCATTTGCAAGAGAAAGTTATGTGAGTGTTTCACACCATTTTTTTCAAGAACTCCCATTCAGAACATCTCTTTTGTCGCAATTCACTATCCTTGTTCATAATACTCCAGCCAATGTGATACACAATTCTTATAATAAACAATATATTCTATCAACCATTTATATCACTGTCAAATGTTACAATATTTAAATTTTATTTTAGAGGCTCGATGATAATATTACTATTTGTTTGATGATGAATTGTATTGCCCATAACAGGCAGGTGGAGTATACTCGATCTGCTAGTTTCAGGGCTGCAAAAAGTAGTTCTGTTTCTTGTTACATGGGTTAGCCAATTAAATGACGGAATCATTTAAGAGCAGAAGAGGTAGAGGTGTAAAAGACACTAATCAGAGTTATCTCTATTGAAAGTAATGCATTTCATTATACACACTGTGGTGAATGATTGATGTTGTTATTTGCAGGGTGGAAAATAGATGTTTTACAGAGAGCCTGGCATCCTGATATGCATACGTTTTTCAATGCTCAGTGAACAAGGCCTTGGTAAACAAACTCACTACTCGTTTTACTTAGCAAAGCCTCAAGAAGTTTAAACCATCCATTCAGGCGATGACCTAAACAACACTAACCAATAACGATGAATTGCAACAGTGAGATTATTTTACTTTATTTGACAACTGAATTATTTCGAGTCCGTAAACTGCGGTTTATGAATTGTTTATTCGTGAACCTTTTTTCGAATACTTATCATAATAGTCGAATGAAAGAGAATTATTCGAATAGCACATCATCACTAACCTCTGGCCACCTCTTATAAACCATATGTCACCTCTTTTTATCGTTCGCTATATTTCACTCAAATTACTGGCGTATGTGTCACGCCACAAATCCCATACCATGATTCCGAGTGACTACGGAGTCTTCTACGCTTTTGTGGGTTCAATTTAATTTGCTTCCATCCTTTATGGATATCCAATCATTTCTGATGTTTTTCTTAATTTAATTTTTTGTCATGTTAAATTTTTTAATTATGATCCTCGCAAAGGCAATTGACCACATAAATCCAAATGTCCAATCTCTTTCAACTAACGATCTCCCCGTTAACAGACGACAGAAAAGAAGGTGGAATAGGGATCTTCTCCTACCACCACAAAAAAAAAATATTTCAATTTAACCTGTCATGCCTGTGTCATTTCATAAAAACAAAACATCATTTAATATAAAAAAACATCAGCCATAGTTTATAAATCATTATCATTAAAAAATATTGGCACCACATTCTATGCAAAATTTCACGCCGAAATTGGTCACTGGATCGATTATCATTCACGTCACATTCAACTATTTCTCATTCATTCCATCTTTTTACTAGTTGTGCTTTAAAAAAAATGTACAGTTGTAAATAAATATAAAGTTGAAGTCAAAAAAAATTATGATCCTTCTTATTTCTACATTCATGATTCTCTTCATCCTAGAGATTTGACAAAGTTTGCGTAAGTAGTCGTCTATCTATTTTGTCATCTCTCTCGCTTGCAAGGTTTTCAGTGGAAAGCTCTGAACCACTGTCTGATATATCCGAACTTTAGTCCCGATTTTGATACTCGTTGATCAGAACAAGAAATTCAATCTCTGTGTAGCTTGTTTAGCCGGCGCAATCCTGTTGCAGATATATTTTTTGAATTTCCCGAATTTGTTTTAAAGTTTCTACGTATCTATATTCCTTATATTTTTATTACCACATTCCATTCTATTTGAATTTCCTTCTTTTTTGTCTATTTTGTTATAAAGTTTTTATCGTAATTTTTTAATGAACTTATTTGCTGTACTTGTGTCTGACGATGTTTTCTATCAATGAACTTCGAATTGTCTGATACCATGGCGCTGAATAAAATTTCAAAGCCATCTAGTACTTGCTTTGAAGTCTACATTTCTATTCAGTTCTTCGGTATTATAAAACACCTTTTTTAAACAATAGTAGTTCAGAAAAGAGACACATCTATTTCTTTTTTAGATACTTTGTTGTTAGTTTACGATTATTGCATCTTCAATTAGAATGGTGGGATTTAAGCTACTTCTATAGTAAAACTAAGTGGTTCTTTTGGAGGTATCAGAGGGCTTGATCATATTCCTTATCTTTAAATAACTTCCACCGATTTTGGCAATAAACCAGTGTGGTACAATCTTATCAGTGTAAAAAACTATAGCTTGTTCTAGAACTCTTATTTATGTCTTATCTTAAAAATATCATCCATTTTTCTTCAGTACTGTCACGTCCTTTTTTGACCTGTTCGTCCATTAATCATTAATTTACCAATGATAAGAATGACGTATGGTCATCTTTAATTTTCTTTCTTCTTCTTTCTAAGCCTCATAGGACTGCGTAAGTTCTTTAGGTTTGGAAAATCTTTAATTTCGTCTTATGGATCTTATCTATTTTTGTGATGTTCTTATTCTTGATTTTTCCCAATAATTTTTAATTGCGTTAGACCTTCTTTTTCTTTCTTCAGCAGAATACACGGCTTTCGGACGTTTTATTCGTTTCTTTTGCTGAAGTTTCGTGTACACAAATTATGATAATTTTTTGTCTTGGTTTTTAACTTTACAAGTGAGATCTGAAGTTCTTCTAGGTCATCGTTAATTTTGCGAAACCAGTACGGTTGGGACTTTTTACTTAAAAAGTATTCAATGATCTGTCTGAACATTCTAGAGGTATTCGTCCTCATGATTTGTCTGAAAAAAAAATTTTCTTTTTCGTTACTTGATCCGCAAGCGGTCCGTGATCCTGTAGATTTCTTCTTTGTGCATCGGTTTCGAAATTCCGTCTGATAAATACTTCCTATTTATACACCTTCCAATTGTCACTCCAGTTTGGAAATTATGTGTTCCGAGTTTATTTTCCGGAGGTTAAATAGTGTTTGGCTCGCAAATGTTATTTCGGTTAAAATCAACATGTTGTAGTGACGCAATTTTGGCTCTGTTGAAAGACATTTTTTTTATTGCAGACATTATGCAATATTTTTCAGATTTTATGAGCTTACTTAACCTTTGTGTCCAATTTTCTTTCTCGTAGTTATTTTTGGTGATTATTTCTCCTAAATATTTAATTTTTTTCCCCAGGTTAATGTTTTGATCGCATTTTTACTTTAAGACACTAAGTGGATCTCATACCAGAATTTTCGTATTTTCAAAGGAGATTTTTAGGCCAATTTTTTCCGCTATTTCTTTCTTATTTAATTTTATATAATAGTGTATCCCTACCAATATTTCATATTGTGATCAAATAAAAATGTTTTTCTTTTCTAGCTAGTTCTTTAGAATGATGACGATCTGATAAATTCTTATTATCGTAATATTATAGAACTACCAAGTTGGTCTAGTGGGAAAGTCGACACCGTAATTCAGCTGTTTGACAGCTGTTTTATGGAGACGAAGATTCCGTGGATTAAATCTTTGTAAATATAATTACTTTTATACGGATTTTAATACTAGACAGTGGTTACCAGTATACTTTGATGGCTGGGGTTCAATTAATCACACTTCCTCAAACATTGCTGGCTTGAGTTTAAACAAGGGTACACCATTACATAAAATCATCGTCATCTTATTGGGTCTTGGAGTTGCTTATCGTTGTTTTAAATTGAACCGATATTAACGCACACGCATTAGGGTATAACATATTGTAACACTTTAGCCTAGATTTGTTCGAGATCTCGATTTATTAAATAATGAACAACTTATTACAATATTATTGACTGACAAAATTAATAATTACAATTAACGATTAAACTTAGCCTCCTTACAAAATATACTTACAATTACATACATTAAATCATTTAAATTTTTTTTAACAGTTAAGAATATTTACAAAGATTATAACAAAAACGTTCAGTATATTTGTGTTTAAAATGTTAGAATACATCTTGAAGAAGATAGCTTTCAGCAGCATTGCTTCCGGGTAATCGTTTGATTATAAGTGATAAAGGGATTCTTCTTGGGTCCTGACAATGTATGTACAACTTTTCATTAATATGAAGAAAGGCGTAGTTTCCGTTTTAAAATTTATGGAGGTGAATGAAGGTGTGAAAAGTAGAGATTGAACACGTGGTACGTAAAAAATGAAGGTGTGTTTAACTGATTCAATATTAATATGATAATTGAGTTTTTAGATTCATGATTGTTATAATGATTAAGTTTATTAAGAAATAAGAGTTAACCATTCATAATATACCTTGTGTTTTTCTTAAAAAATGGATAGAAATTTTTGATTAGGTGAACCGGAATGAAAGATCTAATATCTCGCCTTTTTGAGTCTTTGATTTTCAATATTGTCGTCGAGGAGATTTACAGATAAATGATTAGGATGAATGTCTGACTTGTTTAAATACTACTCCGACTGCTAATTTCTTCTTTCATCGTCGGTATGCCCAGGTCATTGTGGAGTACTTCATTAGGGACATACCAAAGTGCACAGCAAATTAGTCGAAGAAACTTCGATTGGGATATCTGCGATATTTTTACATTAGACGAATAAAAGTTAAGCTTAAAATAAACTTGACTAATAATACAGTAGGGCTACTGTCCTTTTAGAAATCAAAACAATTTATTTACCTTTCACAACCACTTGTTATTACCACTCGTACGTATGATCAACGTAACTCAGAACCGGCTATCTGCGCCTTTTGGGTGACCCTGTATGTATATATACGAAATCCGAACAGGTCTCTTGTTCCAAATTGGTTTGGATTAGCGGGATTGTTGTGAAGTTTGTGTTAGTGAAACATTAAATTTGAATATTGTTACAAAATTAATGCAATTGTGTTTCAAACAAAATGATTACCGTGGTATGTATACATTATCAAAAGGCTTATGACCTATCTTGTTTATCGATAAAAGTGTAATAAAAGAGAGCTGAAATGGAAATTGTCCTTCTAAATAAATAAATAAAATAATCATTCACTATTTTTTGTAATGAAAGTCATTCGTATGTCTGTAGATTTTATTCAGAACACATTTATTTTGTCATGAATAAAGAATTCCCCGTAATAACACACAAAGAGAATTTTAATGTAGTCTACAGGGAAAGTAAATTCTATTGAGACCAATTTGCCGTATTTATCTTCTGATCCGGTGGGTATTATTTGAAAATCGGTTTTGTTTAAATCTTCGTGTTTTAAAAGCCAATTCTAGAGTAAATAGTTTATTTCAAAAAAATAAAAAATACAATAGCTTTCCTTGTTTTAACGATTCATTTAAAATTTTTATTAATTTATTTGTTTTTTTTTCTTAAATTTGATAAAATACTTATTTTTTCGAATTGGTAACTACTCTCGTTATATTAAACAAAATCTGGTGTGAAACACAACTTTCTCTTCACACAACTTTCACTTTCACACAACACAACTTTCTCTTACCAATGCAAATAATGAACAATATAATCTAACATTAATAATAAAACATTAAAAATAAACAAAAAAATTAACCTCAATAAACATAACCTACTTTTAATCATGAGTGAAAGACGCAAAATGAAAATCAGACTCAGTTTGGCTTAAAAATACGTAGAACCATATTTTCACGCTAAACTAGGCTCAGAGAAAATTATTTTAATAAAAATCGTAGATCTTTTAATTTCCTTTAAATTTAATTATCGACATTTTTGTCGTAAAATGCATTGTGTCGACTCAAAATCATTGACACCTGGCTTTGTTTATGTTTTGGTATGAAGTAAATGAATGTAAATAGACCCAGCTGGTGGAATTAAAATAATAAAATAGATAATTTAATTTTAGGAAATGGGATAAACAAAATGTGGTTGCTAGGGGCGAGTAGGTAAAAGAATTTTTAAAAAAATGTTTTTATTGAGTGGGCCTGGAGAGATGAAAGGGGACAGTACGCTATCATGTATTCTTAATTATTAAGAATTTATTTACTAGATATCTATATATTAATGAAACAAGGAAACTATTTATGAAAAGAAAATGTTAGAGAATGTTTGTAAAAGAAAAGAACACTGTTAAAAATAAATAGTAGTTATATTAATGATATACAAGACATTATTAAATAAAAATTCTAGAACAACATTTATTAAAGTTGATTTAAGAAGAAAACATAAAATATATGTACTGTTAATGTAAAATATAGAATTGAAGCATTAGAACACTGTTAAAATATAATAGTTATTTTTATTGATTTGAATTTAATTTACGTTACAGCATACTAAGGCTAAAATCGTAGAAAAATCGATTTTTTTACACGTTTTTGTGAGAAAAAAACAGTAAATCGCTAATTACCGCTAAACTAAGCATTATTAAAAAAAATATCACAAATAAAAGTTGTAGGATTTAAAATTCTCTACAACTTCAATTACATACATTTTACGCTAAAATGCATATTAAAGCCGCGTGGCAGACGGCTAAAGCCATTGCCATTTGTGTGTAATTATAAAATGTTATCTAGAACAGGTAAAAGTGAAAATATGTTTTCTTGTTTATTTTTCCTTATTTTTGATTTCAGTTGAAATTGTATTATTTAAATGTATTACTTATGTTTACTTTAGTAATATAAAACACACATTATTATTATTATTATTATATTAAAGCCGCAATCTTAAAAAAAAATGTTACGAGAAAACAGTCTCTCCAAGAATTTCAACAAAAATGACGCCTACCCTATCTTTTAAAGCATAAAAAATGTAGTAAACGAGGCGATTTTTAAAAATATCGTAGGAGCGTTTTTGAGAAAATCGCATATAAGTGAAAAATGACACGAATGAACTACTATGTACTTCCGTTTGATTGATTTTGATGAAAATTTTTCTTGAAATATTCTGTTCGAACAGGCGCGCGCGCGCGCGCGCACACACACACACACACGCGCGCGCGCGCGCGCGCACACACACACACACACAGATATTCATACAGACACACACACGCACACACACACCAATCCCTAAAAACATGCTTTTTTGGTTCTGGGGATCTGAAAACGTGTAGATCCGGTCAGAACTGGATTTCGAAAAGTCGACATGAAAACAGTACTTTCCTTCCTATATTTTCATTAAGGCAAGAGAAAGTAAAAATTAAATCGATATCAATACATTGTAAAACCGATTTGGACATTTATGGTTCCCACGTTTACAAATCATTTCAACCGAGTAATATAGCTCGATACAGCCCTTGTAGAAAACTTTACAATAGTACTTAAATATTATTATTATTATTATTATTACCATATAGCAAATTATCTGCAAAACACATTCTGTTAAATATCTAGAAATAAGAATTATTGATCGAGCACTTCACTGGGATGAGCATATAGATAAGCTCTGTCAACGTCTAGGGAACTTGCCTACCTGTTTAAAAGTCTGCAAACAATTTTAGAATTGAAAACATGAAAAATGGTTTACTACTCAGTTACTTAATCAGGACTTGCCTACGGTATTGTTGGAAAGAAGTACGGTATTGTTGGCTTGGAAAGGAGCATAATGACGCTCATATTTTGCCGCTTTTAAGAGTGCACAGAACAAAATTGACAGTAATAACCAAATAACATTAACGCTTTTCATCTAGTAAGTTTTTTAGGATTTTTATGTACTGGATATTGGGCAGCTTTATGCACGAGAAGTTCTTAATGAAGTATTTAAAAACAAAAACACTTTCCTTCAACAACTAATCGTTACAGTACCCGAAACAAACACATGGTGTCACTCCAATGAGCTTCCACCAAATTATACCAAATGCAATCGGATTATTTGGCTCCTAAACTTTTAAATCTTATGCTTATTGAATTAAGGACGATCACATTATCACCTCATGCTGGTCACGTGATCACTCAAAATTGTTTTGAGAAAAAATAGACTCAAGCAGTTTCTGGTAGAAAAACAAATTTATAATATTAATGAAGTTTTTATTATTCACTGAAATAAATTTCTGAAAACCTGGGGTTAACCGTATCATTTGAGTGTACATGTTTATAAACACAAACATGCTTATCTTCTTACTATTACCATTTTATGATACGCACATTAGATCACTTTACTCAATTAGGCCTACTTGAACGTTTTCTTTTTAAGTTTATTTGCCCAATGAGTTTTCTTTTTATCATTTGACGTCATATAATGTATTGTAACACTTAAGCTCAAGTTCGTTTGAAATCGCATTATGATAATTAATAAAAACTTTCTTTTAACTTATAACAATTAATTATTAATTTACACAATTAATAATTACTGACAAATATAATAAGAGTACATAAATTAATTGAATTACAAAACTTAAGTTTAAGCTAAACTTAACAGTAATTGAAACATTGTGAATATGAACAAGCAAAACATATGATTTAACCGTAGGCACACGCACTATTAACGTATATCTAACCCGATCCTGTACCGACTCTATTTCGGAACCCTCAACAACAATTTCCATTCACAATTCAAGTATCAACTGACTCACTAAAAAGGCGCTAACTGTTTTTATACATGCGGTGTGATACTTTTCCAAACAATCGAGATCCTCCTAACAATTTCTCTTTTCCCCTGGAACATCGTAGAAGGAATAAAAACAAAAATAACGTTTCTAGTAGTTTCGATTCCTAAGAACTCGTATTCAAAACATCAATCCATCGCAATCTACCATCTTTATATGCACACCACTACATATAAAATAAAAATTTCCTTAATCCATTTTTAGAATATCACTTGTACAATGTTACAGTATAATTTTATTATTTTACTTAAGTGTGTACGTTGCAATCTGTTCAATTTAAGAACAATAAGGAACCCCATGACCCAATGAAATTTGGATAATACATTAGATAATGTATTTTTTTTCTTTTTTGAAGGCGATAATACAAAGCGGTTATCATCGCCTGTTATCCCAAACAAGAGTGTACATGGCCCAAGCGTGGAACGCACTTTTCTTATTATATGATATAAATTCTTACAAACTAGTAGGCCTATATCACAGACAAAAATAAATAAAATTTACATAAAAATTTAATATCACAATCATAAAGCATTAAAAAGCAAAAATGTCATAGACATACAAACATAAACTTAAACCTAATATCACAGTTAGAATTAATAACACTTACAACATTGACAACTTATAAAAATTGAATTCTTACAAACTAGAATCACAGCCAAAAAATATGATATATAATATTTACATGAAAGATAATATCATAGACATAAAGGATCAAATGAGGCTATAAAGGGGCCACAAAACAAAAACATACAAATATAAACTTTAAGCTATTATCTCTATTACAATAAATCGAACATTCCACTTCAGCCAAGTCTGTCACACATTTGGATACATACCGATGGATCGAAGAATATTAAGGTTGCATCCAAAATATGGCTTGTGTCGCCAAGTAGCTATATCTCGTAATTCAAATTAAATCTTAACTAGCCGACGCAGAGCTGCGTGGCAAATACTGTTTACTAAAACATGTTTGATTGTCTAAGGACAATCGCACCTGCCACAAATTAGAGCAACACCAGACGTCATAAGATACCAATGCGTTAATCTGGTGTGTCCAATTCTAAGTCACGCGATGGCAACTTCTTCTCTTCTGTTCTTCCTCAGCGGTGTAGGCCATGGCTTAACTTCGTGCTTTATCTCTCGTAACTTGTTGCCATGAGAGTCATTCCAATGTACCTGCTTAGGTATAAATGAGATATAGTCTTGTACAGACACAGGTCAACCATTCATGAAAGAGCCATCGCCCAACCTTCAAATTACATCC
This sequence comes from Catonia carolina, assembly GCA_035578175.1. Lineage (NCBI taxonomy): Eukaryota > Metazoa > Arthropoda > Insecta > Hemiptera > Achilidae > Catonia > Catonia carolina. Next base: position 25,027,134 of record JAQMRL010000012.1, read on the forward strand.
GTAACCAGTCTCTAGTACTCAAATCCGTATAAAATAAAAAATAATTTTACTAGGATTTGAACTGTGAACTGCACGAAACAAGTTTTCAATTCATTAAGAATTAGGGCTGCAGATTATGATTTATAATGAATAATAGATACACGCGCGCGCGCGCACGCAAGACTAAACTACTTAATAATACTTCGTATAATATTAAACTGTAAAAAGTAACGGCTGTTTCAAAAAGGACGCAACCGTAAAATTAGGAAGGTAGTAGTAACGTACAAGTCAATTTTATGTCAGCATACATGTCAGTTAGCAACATTGTATTCAAGGTTTAGAGCTTGTAATAATTAAAATGAGATTCTTTGCACCAGTGGTATTCCAGTATCCGATCGTCTCTATTACGTCAAATAATGTAGTTTTCTACAGAAGAACGTGTGGTTTATTCTTGAGATCGGTTTCTCTTGCAAATCTTACGAACGAGTAAAAAAAAAGTTGCAGTTAAAATTTCCCAATTCTCTTTTTTCAAATAAGTCGATGATAATCTTGCGTTTGTTGAATAAATTTTGTGAAGCTTGAGCGCACAAGAAAGGAAAGTTACATTTTTCGGTATCATCCAATAAGACCTGTATTTTTTGACAAACCTGTGGACGGTATGGTTTATCGCGATTTAATACATAATTTTATTGCAATAATACACACTTGCTCCTAACAGGCAGATGGAGAGTAATATTATTTTCACTCGATTAGCTAGTCCCAGGGCCACAAAAAAGTAATTCTGTTTCTTATCACATAGTTACCCAATTATATAACTAAAGCATTTAAGAACTGAAGAGGTAGAGGTGTTAAGGACACTCGTCAGAGTTATCGCATCTGAGAGTCATGAATTTCATTACACAGTCAGACTATGGTAAATAAAGTGAATATGTGTCATTTGTAGAATAGAAAGTAGATAGATACTCTTTGGAGGTTCTGGCAAGCTGATAAGTATTCTTTATGCCACTCAGTGAGGAAGGCATTTGTAACAACTTCACATCTCGTTTTGCTTAGTAAAGCCTCTGAAGGTTCGAACCAGCCTCTCGGCTAATTTTCTAAAGAACAGGCAACCGACTTTCACGAATTAGATTGTTGGTTCCAAAAGGATAACGCAACTTGATATTATGCCGATGACACAGTACACATGTTACGGGATTTATTTTAGTGCCGTTTAATATTGAGAGGGTTAAGGCCTCCAAGATCCCCCTATCTTACACTAGTACAGTTTACCTGCAGCGGTATTTAAAAAAGTGTCGTTTTTAAAACAATACCTTATACACTTGACGAATTGAAGACGAACATTAAAAGTGAGATTTCTAACGATTAATATGAACAAACTTTACGAAAAGTGGCTACAAAAATATGACGAATTCGGGTCACAGGTAATAATTTTCATCATCTATTATAAAATGGTAAGTTCATTGTAATTTAAATATTTTAGAATAAAATTATAATAAATATTAATATAATTTAATATTTTTACTAATTCAAGTCAGCTAAAAACGAGTTGCATCCTTTTTTAAACACCCATTACTAATTTCTAAATCTGTCCGTTGTAATCCTTCTCTAAAAACAAGTAGTTATAACACGATTTGTAATTTTTCCCGCTTGGATATATGGAAAGTAAACATTCACGGTGTCAGCATCAAAAATTCATTCATTTTATACAAAGTAAACAAAAACCAATTGTAGCCCTAAAATTGTACTGTCTGAATTTCAATGAAATAAAATCTAAATTGGAAATTTGAACAGAGCAGAAAATAAAATAAATAAAAAACAAGTTGTGCATTCTGTGTATTATATTTGTTGTACAATTGTTTTTTTTTTTTTTTTTGAAAAACCTCGATTGTAATGAGAAGATACTTGAATGATGTTGTGCTGCAACATCAAAGGATTACTGTGTCATTTGACGAGGGAAACTGGGGCTCTTTAACATAATACCTTTCCTCTCCTTCTTGCATTCAAATGATGTGTCAATCCTAATGACTGCTTGAAATTAACTTGTATATTTGCAAAAATATTTCTAATAAATAAGTCAGGAAACAGTACAATTCATTAGACTTCATTCTAAATTGTTAGTTAATTATAAAAATAATATTATTTATTTTCTCATTGTTCTTCTTAATCACTTCATGGATTAGGTACGTCATCTTTTTTCGGAAACCATTTTCTTCTAGGGCGTCCAACACTCTTACCGGTGCATTTGTACGCGTAAGCTAAACGGGACAATCAGTCCTCCATCATCCATTCCAAATGGTTCCACCAGTACTTCTTATGAATTTTAATTCTCTCATATAGGCTAACAATACCAAAAAAATACTCTTCAAGTATACTCGTCAAGTACTCTTCAAGTATACTCTTGAATACTCTTCAAGTGTATCCGCATTCCTTAATCTGCCTTCCCAGTCATCTTCACCGCTTTAAGAAAAATAATTTCCGCCTCCTGTAACTTATTTTGTTCTCGCTTCGAAAGTCCCCATACCTCATTTCCATAAGTATCACAGGTATTGCCATTGTTTAAAACAATTTTATAGTTACGTGCTTCTTTCCTACTACTGTGCTTCAAAATTTAATGTATCGTCCCGGAAATATTCTTAAACATATTTAAATTATTTGTCACGTCCTGCTTGTTTGGAGAAGACATGTCACATCGTAAATATTTAAAATTGGATACTTGCTTGAAAATGTTTCCATTAATTTGTATTTTTGACCTCACCGGGGATTTCCCTAGAAACTCCGTTACTTTAGTCTTTTGAGGAGACCAAGTTGTAATCTGTGCAAATGTTGTTTAGCGTAAATATCTCGTTTTAATTTTTCCTCAGATTCCTCAATTATAGTAATGTTATCGGCTTGTATTATACTGTTAAATACAACTCCATAACTTAGCAGCACTAAAGATTTGTAAACTTTCTGTCACCTGTAAATGGCATCATCTAAATAAACGTTAAAAAGTGTGGGGATATAATACAACCCTGTCTCACACCCTTGTTGGTTTTAACTTCGTTTGGCATCTGTTCGCCTGTACTGTCACTATGGACCTTCTCTCATATAAGCTCTTAATTGCTCGTATAAGATGGCAGGGGAATCCCTTTCTGTATAATATACTCCATAACGTTTTCTTACTCAGGTTATCAAAATGTTGTCAAAATCGACAAAGGCAATTTGTGTCTAAATATTAAATTCTACTCACTTCTCAATTTTGTATTTCAAAGTGAAAATATCATCTTTAGTATTTCGACCTTTTCTAAAACCCATCTGCACTTCTTTAATTATACACTTAACTACAATAGTAATAATTTATTCCAAAACTAAAATTCAAGGAAGTCAGGTCAAATTTTTAGCGGACTTTTTACCTTTTTGTGTTTTAGCGGTTTTTGCACCTTTTTACTCTCTCATACTGAATGCCACCCAGAAAAGATTACAGCTCATTGAAGAGGCAACATCATATATTTTCTTTTCTTATTTTGCTTAAATTATTTATTTAAAAATGCGTTGTAAATTACTTCTAAACGACTTTCTCTTGCTAATGTAAAAAACGAAAGATATAACCTAATTTTAATTATTAGTGAACAACACAAAATGAAAATCAACTGATGTAGGACTAAAAATTACGGAAAATCACAAATTAAAGCAAAGCAAAGTAAAATTTCTCTAAAGCTCTTCAGAAAAATATGTTTGAAATAAGGTCAAATTTTTTCTTTTCCTATATAACTTTGATTAACTATGCACACTATTGTCGAAAATGCATACTAAGGCCGCAGTTTTAAAAATCCCGTTTCTTACCGAGTTTAATGAACAAAATACCAAAGATCAGAAATATAAATTAACAATAAACTAATTAAGCGGTAGAAAAAAGTTTCGAAATAAAAGTCGTACGTTTTTAAAATTTTTCAACTTTAATTATATCAACTTTTGCTCAAAAAATGTAAAATTATGGCTCAATTTTAAAAACAATTAACCACGAGAGCACTGGCTTCCCATAATTTCAGTAGATATGGCGCTTAATATTTCTTATAATTCATAAAAATTCAATAAATGAAAAATCGTAGGTGTTTGGGAGAAAATCGCAAATAAGTGAAAAATTACACGAATAATTTACTACTCTTGGTTCACCGATTTTGATAAAAATGTTTGTGTTACTGATATTGCAGCTCTTGTAATATTTAACATAGGTCTCAAATTTTAACTTCGTACGATATTTCGTTCTTAAAATATTCTGTTCACACACGCACACAGACCAATCGCTAAAAATGTTTCAGGGGGCCTGAAAACGTGTATTTCTGGTTAAAACTCGATTTCGAAAAAAAAGGCGTGAAAACAATTTTCTTCCCTACTCATGTAGGGCAAAAGAAACTAATATAACTAATAATATTATTTAGAATATAGGTAGTTTATGAAACATAAATCAGTCAAAATTTATGTTTTAAAATGTAATGTGGTTTATAATAACTCTATTATTAATCTCGTAACAAGCCAAAATGAGACATTATAATACTATGATAAAACCTTTTTGTGTCTGTACGCAATTGAGTCTATTAGAATGACCAGGAAATCTAAGAGAAGCAGAGAAATTTGAAAGTAAGATCCTCTGGAAGATAATGGGTCCAAAGAAAGTAGACGGACAATACAGGTCACGAAGTCGATAAAAAGCGCACAAGAAAAATGAACGACTAATAGAAACGATTAGAAAATAAAGACTAAAATTTTATGAATACCTCTATAGAATGGATGACAAACGGTTGAAAAAACAAAGTTTTAAGACACTAAATAATGAGCCTAAGGTGTCGAATAAATGTTTCAAAAAAGTCAGAAAGGATTTTGAGAAAACCTGGATAATAAACTGAGAAAACTTAATGAACCGAAACAAATTCAGTCAATAAATACGGACTTCAAGGGCTTCCTTGAAGAGCAAAAGCAAAACATCGGATGAACAGAAGAAAGGCGAAAAACCTAAAGTGAGCAAATGCTGAGAATGTTGTTAATAAAAGGAACTTCCAGAAACTTTTAAAATCACTTTATGTGGTTTTAAAATTGTCCCTGTATGAGAAGAAAAACTACTTTATTATAAAATACTGTATTATGAAGTTGTAAAGTGCACATTTTATAATTTCGTAAATTTATATTATGACAACTGTTATAAACTACCAATAATAGTATTCGATGAATCATTAAACCAGTACCTATTTAATTTACTACCCCACTTACGAATGTTAACTGCATGAACCGTCATTATTTATTCCATTCAACCGAATAATAATATCACGACCTTATAACCAATAACAGAACTCTCGTAAATAAAATCTGAGCTTGAATTTAAATCAACTAATAAAAACATTTGTAATGCACAAAATAATGTAACATTGGTTCTCAAAGTGGGAGGCGCGGTACAGGGTTTGGGGAGACGCAAAACTTAGTTTAAAAAAGTGAAGTTTTGTGTTAACCAAAAAAAAATGAAAAGAAATATTCTTTATTTAGAAAATTTAGGGCAATTTTCTTTAGACAAAGTAAACCTCATTGATCTTCAAAGTGAAACTGCCTTGGAATCAAAATTTAAGTAATGTTCGCTCACGCCTTTCTGGATTGGTATACAATAGACAAAGAGCAAAATATCGTTCAAGATTATATGTGACAAGAGAACTTAGAGTGTACTGTCGGAACGGAATCTACGTTTCAGCAAGCATTTTTCCGAGAAAAAACAGGTTCATCCATCACACTATTAGTATTATATTTTGTTTTAAGATATATTTACCAATTGCAATTATGTTTTTAATTATTTCAAAACTGAATCCATTGTCACAATCGGAATAGGCTTTAAACATCCAACTTAATTAAGATATACCAATAAAAGTGTTATTTAAAAAATGCACACATATATACATATACGGGGGCGTAGCTTACAGTTAAACCTTGTAGGAGGTGCTCAAAATAAAAAGTTTGAGAAACGCTGATGTAACCTATTAGTAAATGTGATTAAAACTAACTTAACTTGTTTCACGAGCAACTACAGCATGCTTAAACATGTAAATATATATATACCATGTTTTGAGTCTATTGTAAAGTGTACCAAGCTGTATTTAGTAGAGCTGTAGTAATTCTACATAGCAGTGATAGGATAGATTTTACATGAGTGAAATGAATTTAGGAGGGTCGGTGGATCGGATTGGCAGATAAAGTCAGCCAAGTTTATTGACAGCAGACTCGTATATATATGTAAATCGTTACAAACACAACAGTAGATTCTAACATTGAAAACAACACAAGTGTATGCTTGTGCTTGTATATATGCTACAAACACCATTACACACAAACACGCAAACAACTATTTCTGTATTCAAAATGTAAACAACTGCGCTAAAACTGTCACCAATTGAAATATACACATGGGTTCCATTAATATGTACATGTATATATGTATTTTGAAATTCATAACAAAATTATTTAATTTCAAATGTCAATTTATTAATTTCATCAAAAACAATATCTGCCGTGAAACATTCACATGACTTTCTCTTGCCATTGTTAATAATAACATATAACCTATGTTTAATCATTAGTAAGCAATGTAAAACTAAAAATTTAAACTAATTTTAATTATGAGTGAATGACGCAAATGAAAATCAACCTCTGTAGAACTTAACAAATACGGAAGAACACTAATTGACGCTAAACTCCACTCTCTCGAGAAGAAAATGCTCGAAATAAAAGTTGTAATTTTTTTAATTTTCTATAGCTGTAATTATGAACTTTTATCGTAAAATGGATAAAGGATTCACTTTTTACCGATTTTAATGAAACAACATACTACAACAGAAAATCACTATTTGACGCTAAACTGTGCGTTATACAAAAACTCGTTTGGAAGAAAACTTGTAGGTTTTTAAATGTTCTACAACGTTGATTATATACACTTTTCCCCTAGATTGCGTATTAAGGTCGTAATAAAAGAAAACATTTCTTCCTATGACTGCTCAGCCGCAGAATTTCAGCAGACATGAAACTCATCTTATACTGTAGTGTAGAGCATAACAAATTTAGTAAATGAGGGGATTTTAAGAAAAATCTTAAAAACCGTTTTTGAGAAACTGTCAAAAAAGTGAATATTGCACGAATAGACAACTTCTTCCAGTTGACTGATTTGGTTGAAAATGCTCGTGTTGGGTACCGTAATGGTATTTAACTTAATTTCCAAGTTTCAACTTCGTACTATATTCCGTTGTTGAAATTTTTGTACACACAGACACAAAAAAATAGTTTGAGTAAACAAAATTTTGTTTTTGAACAAATTTTATATTTTTTACGAATACTATGCTTTATTACATCAATTATATCATGGATGAAGTCACATAAGAGTGAAGATATGAAAAAAGATATGAAATTTTACAACAATCTGTTATGGGTAATAAGCAGAGTGAATACCCCATAAGCCTACTTATGAAGTTATGCTAGAAAGGTTAATATTATTCTATTCCTCTTTCCCCTTCGTTCTATTCCCCTGACAATCCTCCAAAAGTCCCGAAACCATAGAGAGAGAATATGCGATGGAACCAGATTTTCCTTTTGACCCATTATTATGTAAATGAAGGGGACGACAGTAGATGCAAAATTGAATGCGTACGAAAAACCAATCCTATCAACAACATGTATTCTCTTTCCATTCTGTATTCATGTAACTTTTCACAGAATAATGATAAATTATTTATGTAATTAAAAGGTTTCTTTAATATGTTAATGGTGCCTAACAAATTATGTTTTCTAATACATTACAGTGTTATAAAGTATCACAAGGAACTCACCGCAATTAACCCAATGAAACCGATTACAACAGATTCGTTAAATTATTACTTTCTCTGCCCTGTATAAATTGTAGGGAAAGATGTATTATTTTCATGCAGATTTTTCAAAACCGAGTTTTTACTGGATATGCATGTTTTCAAGATCCTAAAACCAAAAAACATAATTTTAGGGATTTTTATGTGTGTGTGTGTGTGTGTGTGCGCGCGCGCGTGTGGTATTGGACCCGTCAGGAACATTTTCATCAAAATCAGTGCTCTAACAGAAATAGGGTAGCATATTTATGCTCTACCAGATACGGTAAGCTCTATGTCAGCTGGAATTCTTGGAAAGCCTGTGCTCTTGTAGAAAAAAATATTTTTTAAATATTGCAGCCTTATGCTATAAGGCTGCAATATTCAATATAATGGATATATAATTATAATGGCGCAAATAAGTGCCAAAAGCGTACTATTTATTGCCCATAGTCGGTAGGTGGAGTGTTAAATTATTTGCACTCAATCTGCTTGTTCCACGACTACAAAAACCAGTCTATTTCTTATCACATTGTCACCCAATTATGTGAATGAAGCATTTAAGAACAGAAGAGGTAGAGGTGTAAAAGGACACTAGTCAGAGTAACCTCCTCAGAGAGTAATGAATTTCATTATATACACTCAGACCCTGTAGTGAATGAAGTTATCATTGCAGGATGTAAAGTAGATGCTTTACAGAGGGCCTGGCATGCTGATAAGCATACTTGTCCACTCAGTAAAGAAGGTATGGTAAATAACCTCACTCTTCGTTTTACTTAGTAAAGCCTCTAGAGGTTCGAACCAGCCTTTTCGCTGATGACATAAACAATATTGCGGCCTCAGAATGTTTTTTACGACGAAAGTATAAAACTAAAGTTTTAGAAAATTGAAAAATCTACAACATTTTTTCAAGCGTTTTCTTCTACAGAGCCTAGTTTAGTGTCAATTAGTGATTTTCCGTATTTTTAATTCGAACAAAGGTTAATTTCTATTTTACGTAATAAAATCAGGATTAAAATTGGGTTAAATATTTTATTTTACATTGCTTACTATAAAACATAACGCTTAAACATAGATTACATTTTTATTATTTACATTGGCAAGAAAAAGAGTTGAGTGTTTCACACCAGATTTTTAAAAGAATCATTTAATCAAAATTACTTATATTTTGACACTTCTAATACAAAGTTATGCAAAAAGAAACTAACAGCATATTAGCATAACCTATGAAAAACATGGTGAATACAATATATTCCAAGCCTAGTTTCGTTCGGGAACCGGGCATAATAAAAATTAAAGTCTTCCTTAAACGTCTAACAATTATTTATTGACATAATTAATAATTACGCTTAATTAAAAACTTAGACTACTAACAAATACATTTACTACAACAATTACTACTTTATTTAAATTAATTTCAGAACTTAAATTTAGATTAGCTTGACTATAAATAAATCACTTAACAACTAAACAAGCTAACACCCGTGCGCCATGCACTATTAACGTAATTCAGAAGCTGTCCCGTAACGAAACTATTTTGAAACGGCCCGATAAAACTTTCCATTCACAATCCAAGTATTGACTAACTCACAAAAAAAAGCGCTAATCATTTTGATACTGCGATCTGATAGTTAATCTAGAGATAGACCCATTAAACGATTGCGTTATCTTGTTAACAAAATCGCCGAACAAATTAAAAGTTTCTACTGCTTTCGATTTCATAGAATTCGTTTTCAAAACATCTAACTTATTGCAATTCACTATCCTTGTTTAAAAATTCCATCCCATACAATCAACAATCAATTAATTAAACAAATTAAATAGATTACTGAAAGTAAGTCAATTACAAATCTTAAATTTACAACATTTTGACTAACAATAGATTGCTGTTCTTAAGAACCAAAATGATTACCTGTGTACAAACATTTGTTACACCTGCAAGCACAATTGACATAATTCCCGGTCCAGTAACGAAACTATTTCAAACGGCCGGAAAGCACCTTTCATTTTCAAGTTCAGCTATAAACTGCCGACTACAAACACGTTAACTGTTTGTGTTCCTGCGGTCTCAATTACCAGATCTTCTAACAAAATTTTCGTTGTTCTCGAACCCCGTTAAAGGAATTTCTCAGAATCCTTCTCTAAAACATAAATGATTCGTTGCAGTTTATCCTATCCTTGTTCAATATACAATGCATAATATCTCAGAAATGAAAGCAACCTATACAAAAACAATTGCTGTAAAACCCTCACACGACTTTCTCTTGGCATTGTAAATAATAAAACATATAACATATGTTCAATCATTAGTAAACAATGTAAAATGAAAACACTACGTGATATTAATCATGAGTGAATGAAGAAATATGAAAATTAACCTCTGTTCGACTTTAAAATAGGGAAAGTAACAAATTTACGCTAAATTAGGCTCTGCAGCAAACTGCTTAAAAGAAAAGTTGTAGTTGTTTTTAATTTCCTATAATTTTAATATCTACATTTTTATCGCCCAGTGCATAAAGGCTACTAAGGCCGCAATCTTAAGAAATCCCTTTTTCTTACCGATTTTCATGAGAAAAAATCCAGAAAGTCACTAGTTGTCGCTGAACTAAAGGCGCTGTAGGAAAATGAAACATAAATAACATAAATAAGGTTTGTAGGTTTTTTAATGTTCTACAACTTTTATTATACACTTTTGCTCTAAATTAAATATTAAGGCCGGAATGCGGTCTATAAGGAGGTTAATTTTCATTTTTCTTCATTCACTCATGATTAATATCACGTATTGTTTTCATTAAATAAATATTAATCTTAAAAGTCTCAAGAATTTTAGCAGACATGGCGCTTACTTTGTGTCTTGTAGAGCATAGAAAATGTGTAGTATATGAGGCGGTTTTTTAAAAATCCGAAGGAAATGTTTTATAGACAATGGCAAAAGGGGAAAAATTGCCCATACAAACTTCTACTTCTGGTGAACCAATTCTGTTGAGAACGTTTATGTTCAATCTCGTAGTGGTACCTAATTTAAGTTTTAAATTTCAACTTCACACTTTGTTCTGTTTTTGAGATACTTGTTCTCACACACACACACACGCGCGCGCGCGCGCACACACACCGACACTCACAGGTACCTCGGTAAAAAAGTTTATTTTGTAAGAAGGTCTTGAAAAGTGCGTATCTGGTTAAAAATCGATTTGGAATCTACATGAAAACAAATATTTTCCTTTCGTATGGTATTTGTTAATTATTTGTTTATTCCCATGTAATACACATTACAAAATAAATAAATTACCATTATACAAAATTTCTAACATTGTACTTTTATACTATTAAACTAGAGGTGGTGGAAATTATCCCACCCAACTATGGACGAAAGCATGTACTTGGATGAGTTGGAAACTTTTAAATAAATATTCAAAAAACATGATGTATTAATCGATCATTACTAATATCACTCAATTAAAATATCAGTACTGTATTAAATAGTAACTACATTTGCCAATACTTTTAATACAATCTCTAATACTACTATTAATACTATTCTTTTTACAAGACTAAGAGTATATATCAGACAATTTATTACGATATATTAAATTTTAGTAATTATTAAACTAACATGATTTGTTAATAAATTAAAGTTAATTAAATACAACCTAAAATTAATTAAATTAAAAAATTAAATAAATAAATTATCATTTACATTTTGTTTTTCTCCTGTCTCTGATTATACCTACATTTGAATATTACTGACCATTCTCGCAATTTTCTCTCTATCTGTATTGGCTTCCGTTTTTGTATTTCTTTGTTGAATTTTAAACCCGTATATTCATACAGGGCAAAATAAAGTAATAAATAACCTATTGACCTATTGTATTGCACCATTTATTGGCTAATCTCTAACTATGTTACAATACTTATAGAATTTAATTAACATTCTATAAACGCTATAAGAAAATTCAAAAGATTAACCAGAACGACAAAATATAATCCTAGATGTTAAACCTTAACGTATAGAATTAACTTAACGTATAGAAGTTATTTATCCCGGATAAGTAAAGCATTAATTAATTTAGTTTAAATCAATTAATTAGTTACGTATGTCAATTCAATATACGTCAGACTAATTATGTATATACATACATAATGTAATAAGTTTAGAGATGTAATAAAAGCGCACTTACTGGGTAAGTAAGTTAGAGTAACACAAGTTACAAAACTGGAAGTTTTTGTTTAGAATAGTACAGCAGTGTGGTTTTGCTTTAACAAAACATACATCTAAACCTAATAATAATAGAATTAGTAAATGATTTATAGATAAATAAATAAATACACTTGTCTGACTAGAGAACAAATTGAGAACTTATGGTAACATTTGGAGGCGTAAATGTTATAAGTACTATATGAACATTGTATACAGTACCACGAAGGTTTTTATTAATTATTGTATTTAATCCACAGGGTTGGTCTTGCGGTAAAGTCGTTACCGTGAGTCAGCTGTTCAGCAGCTGATTTTTGGAGATGAATGTTCCTGGTTCAAATCCAAGTAGAGTTAGTTACTTTTAAACAGATTGGAATACTACTGAATACTTGATTACCGGTGTACGTAAATGGTTGAGGTTCAATAATTCATACTCAATTAAGAATGGTAGGTCTGAGTCTGAACAAGATTACACCTTATTTACACGTCATTATATAAATCATACTCGTCTCATTCTGTCATGGGCTGCGTTTTGTTTTGAATTGATCAGATTGCAACGTACACAGATAAGCGATAGAAAATGTATTTAACTCCCGGATTGGCCTAATGGTAAAGTTGTCGCAGCGAGTCAATTGTTTATCAGTGATTTTCAAATAAGAAGGTTACTGGTTAAAATCCTAGTAACGGGTGTTTCAAAAAGGAGCACTTCGAAGTTTAAGGGTTAATATTTTCTGCATAGGGAATATTTTTTTCTCCCAAATAACAGTTGGCACTACCGTACTCATTGTTGACCGATTGTGTATTACTGACATGTACCTGAACTATCCCAGTATTCATTTGTGTCTGTAGTGTCTGTATAAGTTCAAACATGGTTTTTTTCAAAGGATGAACGTGTTTTTATTATTGAAAGTTATTGCGCATATAAATCTTACGAACGAGTGAAAGACGAGTTCCAGTTAAAATTTCCCAATTCTAAAGTACCTAATAACACCACAATATCGCGTCTGATTAATAAATTTCGTGAGACTGGCAGTGTACAGGATCGGAAAAGCACAGGTCGACCATCAGTGTTAACAGAACAAGTTTTGGACGATGTGAAACAACGTTTGACTACCTCACCCGGCAAATCACTTAGAAAGTTATCTTCAAAGGCTGGATCATCACTATCTTCCGCTTTAAGGGCTACAAAAAAATTAAATCTGCATCCTTACCGCATCGGTGTCGTTCATGAACTGAAAGAAGTTAGCAATTGGAAACGTATACAGTATTGTCGTTGGATACGTTCTCTTGTTAATGACAACGGTGTTGAAATATTGGATCGTGTTTATTTCAGTGACGAAGTTCTATTTGGATGGTTACATCAACAGCCAAAACTGCCGAATATGGAGCGCTCATAATCCTCACACATTTCATGAACGTCCAGTACACGCACGTAAAATTGGTGTTTGGTGTGCGATCTCCCGGCGTCGTATGGTTGGGCCTTTATTTTTTGACACCTCTGTAGATGGTGCGGTGTACCGCAGCTTAACTGAACAATTTATAGCGTTGTTAGAATTACCCGATCGAGATTGTTGGTTTCAGCAGGATAACGCAACGTGCCATACTTCTACTGAAACGCTGAATATGTTACGGGAATTTTTTGGCCATCGTGTGATAACAAAAGGATTGTGGCCACCAAGATCCCCAGATCTTACTCCTGCGGATTTTTTTCTTTGGGGGAATTTAAATAGTAAGGTTTTTAAAAACAATCCTCATACAATTGAAGAATTGAAGGCTAATATTGAAAGTGAGATTACAAACATTAATGAGCAAACACTTCGAAAAGTGGCTGCAAATGTTATGAAACGTGTTGGAACTTGCATTACAAGCGGAGGAAGTCATTTTGAACATTTATTGTGAAGTTTTAAAGGTAATCTGAATGTTATAAAGGTAATAATTTCATACAGTATAATTTGTATAATTTGTAATTACTTAATGTAATAAATTAGCTTTCTCAAACTTCGTAGTGCGTCTTTTTTGAAACACCCGTTAAAAGTAGTTACTTAAGATTTTAATACTGGCTTTAGAATACTTGGTTAAAAGTGATGGTTGGTGTTCAATTAATTATAGGACTAATATCTCAGGAATAATCAACCTGAATCCGAACTAGGCTACACCTCATTTACACTTTATTCATATAATTCTCAAATAATTATTGGGTCATGGTGTTTGGTGGCAATGGCAATTGCATTGGTGGCAATTTTTAAAATTGTCATTAACATTTTGCTTAATCCGTTCGTCCGTCACACCCACATTTTAAAAACTACAAAAGATAGCAACATACAATTTTCAGATTCGTAATCTCTACTTTTTAACTTGTACATAGAAGAGCTATAAATGAAGTGAAGGAAAAATTTAACGCAAGAATAAAAATTCAAGGAGAAACAATACAAATGCTGAGATTCACCGATGATATAGGCCTAGTAGTATTAACCGAGACAAAGAAAGAACTAGAGGATGTCTTAAATGGAATGGATGAGATCATGAGAAAGGATTACTTCATGAAACTTAATAAGAACAAAACGAAAGTGTTGTGCAGCAGCAAGAGTGGTTTAGAAGAGATAGGAAATTTAAAGTAGGCAACGAAAAGATCCAGGAAGTTAGGGAATTCTATCTAGGAAGTAAAATAACATAGGATGGTAGAAGCACAGTGATATCAAAAGTAGAATTGCTCAAGCTAGATAAACTTTTAAAATGAAAAAAAGCTTACTGACTACAAACATTGATTTAGAAATTAGGAAAAATTTCTTAAAACACTATGTTTGGAGTGTAGCATTATACGGGAGTGAAAAATGGGTGATGGGGGCTTTAGAAAAGAAGAGGATAGAAGCTTTTGAAATGGCATATTATAGAAAAATGTTAAAGATTAGGTGGGTGGACAAGACTTGCACAAGATAGAACAGCTTGGAGAATGCAGCAAACCAGTCGAGAGACTGATGACAAAAAAAAATCTACACAGGAAGTTAGTGGGCCAAAATCTGGTTTTAACCCTAGAGCCGGCTATTGTCGATTTTGAGACGATGTTACCGCTTCTTGAACGATTCACGTCGCAAAATCGGATTTGTTTTCATAACATTTCAATGTCGTCGTTTTAGTTTTAAATTCATCTGCAGACAGCGTTGCTGTTTTGTACAATAGTTTAGTGATGTATAAAGTAAACTTTTACAAATAATACAATAGTTTTAGTTGCATATCTGCCTATGTTTCTCAGTTGAAACCACGCTATCCTAGAGCTGAATTTGGTTATTTCTTGGTTTACATGATGTGTTTTTATATATTTCCTTGAGTTTTGAACGTAGAACCGTTTTCTTTTTTTGGTTTTATTTTAAATTAAACATTATAAGTAGCGATTCGTATGTAATGAATTTTGAAAGTAGAGCATAAGAAAGTTTTAAACAATAGTGTCATCTGAAATTTTAGAAAAATATTTGTCTAAAAATTATTTTAAAATAGCTTCAGAATCTCTAACGGTCAAATTAAAATTTCAATAACGTATTTATTCTATTTTCCTAAGTTATTTTGTTATTTTGATACGTCACGTGGTAAGGTTTGTGATCTATAACAAATTTTAAATAAGTTCTTTACGGTTCGTTGACCCATATGCTAGAAATTCTCTGCCGGTCTAGAAAAATGTTATTGCCGGCTATAGCATTAAGTTCCTATTTCGTCGGAAGTTACCCAAAATTATAAGTTAAAAAATCAAAGGAAATTGCAAATAAAAATAGTGTCACTCGATTCCTTTTAAAGAGTAAATACAGAAATCATTGGGTTTGAAGTTCGGCTTTTGACTGGAAGTGGCCCGAAACTGGAAATCAAGAAATCAAAGTCAGAACTACAAGCGATATAAACAAACGGTTTTTGGATTCGTAATCTACACAAAATGTTTGTGGACATGGATTGGGTTTGAAGTTCTGGTTTGTGTCAGAAGTGGCCATCAATGGAAACCGCAAGTCAAGAAATCAATGGAATTTGAAAATACAAAAAAAAGTCATTCGATTCCTGTTAACTAGTAGATACAGAAATCATTGAGTTTGAAGTTCCAGTTTCCACCGGAAGTGGCCCAAAACCGGAAGTCAAGAAATCAAAGTCGGAATTTAAAAACGAAAATAATGTCGTTTGATTCCTCTTAAAGAATAGATACAGAAATTACTAATGGTTTTTGTCATAAGTCAAAGGTAAGCCTTTTTAAAAAATACCACCAGCAATGAGAAGCGCCGTCCTATGAAAGGAATTTTTTAATTTTTTTTTTCAATTGAACAGATTGTAACGCACACTCATTAGCAAATATTTAAAAATAATAATTAAATGATTTGTAAATACCAACAAAATCTTTGTCTCGATGGAATTTGTAAAAACTTAAATAGTGGCCCTCGTATACGAATTTTAATGAAATGATAATAAATATTTTTTTTCAAATCGTCAATTTCCATCAAATTGAAATGAAGTAATAATTGTCATAATTGTAACTGATATATTTTATAAATCAATAATTAAAAATCATGATTATTATAATAATTATCTTTGCAAAGTTGGGTGTTTATCATTATTATTATGGTGTATGGATTAAGAACGGAAGGTATTATGTTCCATTAGTCATTAGATTAATGGGGTGTGGACAAATCCTCTGTTATTTGTGGTGCGCTTTATTATATTTCGACTTTACTGCTTTTAACATAATTCATCTAGAATTTATATGCGGGACAGATCCGTTTCTACGTGGTATATTATGAAATAAAATTCTCTTTTGTTAATCTAAATTTATCGTTAGTTTTATGTTTATTAATTTTAAATTTTTATTATCAAAAATTTTCATTGTGTAAGATTTACGAATAACTTTAAAATATATAATAATGAAATTTAAAATGATTCATAAGTATCTTAAGTCAAGTTAACTAAAATATTAATAATACTTTCTTTACCAGATATCTATGTAATACGAGGTGTGGCTATTAAATAACGAGACTGATGTAAAAAATGTTATTTTTGTTTTATACATGATCACTTATTGTCACCTTCAAAATATACTCCTCTATCCCTACAACGCTCCTTGTGAATTTTCCAGTGTTGGAAACTGTGCTGGAAGTCATCTTCTGTCAGCTCCTTCAGGACACGTGCCGCTCAAAAATGTTTGAAATGAAGCTCGCAAAAATGTTTTGTACTGACACTTTGTACGCGATTGAAAATGACCCAGATTTTTTGGAAACGATAATAACATATGTATAGATATGAAGAAACGTGGGTTTTTACTTATGATCCGGAAACGAAGCGCCAATCCTTGCACTGGAAGAGCCTAACTTCACCGAGAGCCAAAAAAAGCTCGAGTGAGCAAGTCAAAATTTAAAGCAATGGCGATTGATTTTTTTTTATATCCATGGGATTGTGTACCTTCACTGGGTTCCTGAAGGTCAAACAAATAATCAATATTACTACCTTGAGGTTTTTTCTAAGCTACGTCAAAGAGTAAGTAAAAAACGGCCCGAAATGTGGAAGGACAAATCATGGGTTTTCCACCAAGACAATGCGCCTGCTCATTCCGCGTTATCTGTCAAGAGGTTTCTAGTACAGCATCTCAGTGTTAGAACATTCACCTTTTTCACCAGATCTTGCACCATGTGACTTCTACCTGTTCTCTTAGATGAAAAGGGACAAGATTTGAGTCTGTGTAAGCTGTAAAAGTGAAAGCGGCACTTGTCCTGAAGGAGCTGACAGAAGATGACTTCCAGCACTGTTTCCAACAATGGAAAATTGGCATGGAGCGTTGTAGGGATAAAGAAGGAGTGTGTATTGAAGATGACAATAAGTGATTGTTGTTGTTTAGGTCATCAGCTGAAAGGCTGGTTTGAACCTGTAGAGGTTTTACAAAGTAAAATGAGGAGTGAGGTGGTTTACCATTGCCTTGCTCACTGAATAGAAAAGTACGCTTATCAGCAGGCCCTCTGAAAAGCACATATTTTCCATTCTGCAAATAACACCTTCACTTCATTCACCACAGGGTCTGGCTGTATAATGAAATCCATTACTTTCAGAGGAGATAACTCTGATTAGTGTCTTTTAAACCTCTACCTCTTCTGTTCTTAAATGATTCAGTCATTTAATTGGCTGACCATGTGATAAGAAACAGAACTGTTTATTTTAGCCCAGCAATGAACAGATTGATAGAAAATAATTTGAATCTCCACCTGTCTGTTATGGGCAGAATAAGTGATAATGTATAAAATTTAAAAAAAATTGTTTTCGTCAGTCTCGTTATTTAGTAGCCACACCTCATGTGTGTAAACAAATTTAAACAATTTTATTTTTAAAATATAAATTTAAAAAAGTTTGGTAAAAACTCTCACGATTTTCTCTTACCAATGTTTTTCCTTTTCGCATTAGGCTAATTTTATATCACGTGAGGTGACTTATGACATTTCTGGAAAATGTTTTTGCTGCCCACTTTCTCAGCATTCACTCACTGTAGGCTTTTCTTCTTGGTGTTCACCTGGTCTTCTGTCTTTGCTCTCTATGAAAGTCCTTAAAGCCCGTAGCTAGTTGTCTGAATTTGGTTCAGTTTATTTAGATATCACATTTTATTCCGGTTTTCTCAATATCCTTTCTAACTTCTTTAAACCATTTTGTTGACAAATTAGGTTTATTTTTTAGTGTTCTAAAAATTTGTTTCGTCTTCTCTTGCCAGTGTAATTAATGTAAAATATAAGCTATGTTAAATCATTAGTAAACAATGTAAAATGAAAAACATGAATTAATTTTCATCATGTGAACGACGCAAAATAAAAATCTACCTCTGTAAAAATAAAAATTATAAAAAAATCAGGAAATGGACTAAGCTAGCATCTGTAGAAAATAATATTTAAAATAAAAGTTGTCAATTTTTAAATTTTATAAAGCTTTGATTGGTATGCACTTTTGTCGGAATTTAAGGACACAGTATTAAAAATCCTGTCTATTACAGATTTTGATGAGCAAAATACAGAAAATCACTAATGACGCTAAACTAAGCGTTAAAGAATAAAGCGCTTTAACTCAAAAATTGTAAGCGTTTTAAAATTCCTACAGCTTTAATTAAATACACTTTTGCCCTAATATGCATATTAAGGCTGAAACTTTTTTTACCACGGAACAAGAGCCCCAAGAATTTCAGCAGACATGGTATTTACCCTTTCTTTAGGGAACAAAAAATGTAGCAAATAAGTGATCTTATTAAAATATCGTTAGAGCCGTTTTTGAGAAAATCGCAGAAAACGTAAAATGAAACGAATAAAATGCTACTTCTGGTTGAACAATTCTGATGAAAATGTTTGTGTTGGGTCCTATAGTGGTAGGTACCTAAGTTCCGAATTTCAATTATGCACGATTTTCCGTTATTGAGATTTTTGATTAAACCCACACGCACAGTCAAAGAGACCAATCGCGATAAACATGATTTTTGGGTTCATGGCGGTTGAAACTGTATATTCGGTGAAAACTCGATTTTGTAAAATCGATGTGAAATCAATACTTTTCTTTCCTGTAGACCTATATTCATTTAGGGAAGGAGAAGGTTAAAAAAACGTTAATAAAACAGTATAACTTTTTTTTTGCATTCAGAGAGGCAACGAAATATTCGTTAAGGAAATGAAATAATTTGTAGACAAAAAATAAAGTAAATGTTTCAAAAATTCAAAACAACATTTTACTTGACTCTCTGAATTTTAATAATTTATAATACAATTTTTTATTAACAGGAGATTAAGGTAAGTATATTTCGTTGAAGGGAAATTTGATTAAAACCAACGAAACAATCTTCTTGGTACCGGAAAAACACCTGTGACCTTTGCTCTCTTTATTTCGTAATTCTAGAAGTACGGGTAAATAAAACCGATTTGATTTTTATTCTGAACGACCTTTTACTTAGTTGTCTTATTTATATGTAAATATTGTATCGCTTAACCTAAGGTACTTTTGGGATCTGGATAATAATAAATTATAAACAAACTTCCTTAAACTTATAACCATTATTTATTTATAAAATTGTAATTACAATTAATTATTATACTTTGACTAACACATTACAATTATATTACTTCAATAAAATTAACTACAAAATTTAAAGCTTAAACTTCACTCGATTATAAATAAGATACTATCACTGAACTTAATCAAAACAATGATTTGCCTGTTCACAACCTCTTGAAACCATACATACGCACACACTATTAACGTAATCGAAGCGGCTTGAGAACACAAAAACTGGCTACAAAGGCGCTAACTGTTTTTATACCTTCCATCCGATAGTTTCTCAAACAATCGAGACATCATTTGGTGTAATCATACTGTAAAAATGTCGTGTAAATTAATCACACGACTTTATCAATGTAAATAACTAACACTGTTACCTATATTAAACAAGGAGTAAAACATGTAAAATAAGAAAAGGTAACATAAACATAACATAACATAATCGTGAATGAATGATACAAAATGAAAGTCAACTACTCAAGCTTAAAATACAAAACTGGATTCAATATGCTCTGCATTGGTATTTCTTTACTGATTATATAAAAAACAATATTAACCACTTTAACAACTGTATTTTTTCATTTAAAAAATACTTTAGTTTTTTTGTGGTTTTCTTGTCTTGTTTTAGGTAATTAATCCATTTACCAAAGTGATTCCATTCATAATGTTCTTGTTGGTTTAGGTCATCAGCCGAAATGCTGATTTGAACTTCTAGAGACTTTACTTAGTAAAACGGGGTGTGAGGTGGTTTGCCATTATCTTCCTCACTATAAGTATGCTTATCAGCATGCCAGGCCCTCTGCAACGCATCTACTTCACACTGTGCAAATGACACCCTTCACTTCGTTCACTACAGAGTATAGCTTTGAGTTATGACCCTGAAGAGATAACTCTGACTAGTGTTTTTTACATCTCTACCTCTTCTATTCTTAAATGCTTCAGTCATATAATTGACTGACCAGACGATTAGAAACAGAACTATTTTTGTAGTCCTAGAACTAGCAGATCGATTACGAATAATGTAACACTTCACCTGCTTTTTATGAGAAAAACCTGATTACAAAGGTGCTAACTATTTTTATAATGGCCTCCGACAGTTTCGCAAACAATCGAAACGTTTCTAACACTTTCTCCGCCTTATAATCCCACTTTAATAATCCACAACTTAGTAGAAATTACCAGAAATAGGCATAACAACGGCTTTAACACCGTATTTCTCACTAGTTTCAACTGCGCTTCCACGAGCTCCTTTCAAACACAATCATTCATCGGCCATCTATTGTCCTAAGCAAAATACAGTTGTAATAAAAATTACAATTTTTTAGTTGAAGCATATTTAATTTACACACACTTCATTTTTTCCTACAGGGAGTTTAGCGTTAGTTAGTGATTTTGTAGCCTATTTATTTTCAAGACCAGTGTAG
Source organism: Catonia carolina (assembly GCA_035578175.1). NCBI lineage: Eukaryota > Metazoa > Arthropoda > Insecta > Hemiptera > Achilidae > Catonia > Catonia carolina. Next base: position 25,048,613 of record JAQMRL010000012.1, read on the forward strand.
ATTGTTTACCAATTAGCGTCAATCACTCATGATTAAAATTTTGTTTTATTCTTCACTTTTCGTTGTTTATCTATATTTAAAAATACAGTAGGTTCTTGATTTATCTTGTTTAAGTCTGGTTGGAGACCAACATTAAATCGAAGTGACGTTAAATCCAAACCTTCAAAAAGGGGTGGAAGAATTTTCGTAATCGTTTGTACAGTGATCCTATGTACTTCGTGACGTCATTAATCGTAATAGACTACAGACTAACTGAATATAGATGGAAATATTATCAATAGCCCATTGTTTAAAGTTAATTAATCTAACTCATATTTTGTGGAATTATCAGGCACGTTTTGTTAATTCTCTAACAAAAGGTTTGACTATACACAATTTTTTCTTCAATGGTGGTCCGTTTACGTTTATTTATAGCTTCTTAATTCATCGTCTTATGAGAATTATTATACTTGACTAAAAATAGATGACTGACGTGATTAATTATGTAAGAACAAGCGTTGCTGTATGTATGCAATAACGTAGAAGTATAAATTATAAATCCAATCAAAACTCACGTGAGAGAAAGTCACGTTAGGGGTGGTAGTGAATTATTTATTTTCTTAAATAAGTGACGTTAAAACCGAGCCACGGTAGATGCGAGACAGGTAAATCGAATACTGACCGAAGGTTATATTGTTTATTATCTACTTTGTCAAGAGAAAGTCTTTTGAGTGTTTTAAACCAGATTTTTATTTTCAAAAAAATTTAAAAATCTTGAGATGAAAACCGTTTTGTTAGTGTAAATAAATATTTGTTCTGTTCCATCTGATTCAGCATGTAGAAATAAAATTTCGACGTCATCTAACTTTGAATATCCAGCGTAAGTACTACTTTTGTTCTGCTTTATAGTGAGAATAATATTTGCAGTTTATTGTCTTGAAGCTAGGACAGTTTTGGTTAAGTGTTAATGGGTTGTACGGGATTTATTGGTTATCCTCCACAATAATACGGATCGTAAATTTGATATTGCTTATCGGTTACTCGTTCACACATGCTTTTAATTTATGCATTTTCTATTGTAATACCTTCCTGTCTTTTGAAATTGAAAATTATGTTCATACCTTTAAAGTTATTCTAATAATGGGTTTGTTTTATATGAATCTATTTCGCTTTAATATTTTACATAAATTTGACGGGTAAGTACATTGTTTAAATTAACAATCTAAAGTCTAGTTGAATTGGTTTTTGTAAAAAAAGTAAATAAATTTTCTTAAACGGCTTAATTTTCTCATTTTTGTAATAAAAGTCATGGAACTTTACTAGAATGGATTGTTAAATCTGGTACACATTGGACGATCAATAAACGGCTTATAGATAAACTGTCTTGCTTTTGTAGAAAACCTGGAAATTGTAACTAGGAACAGGAAAACATCAATAAAATACATAACCTTGTTAAAAGAACTATGTGAGAAAGCAGATTACAGGTTTCCTTCATAAAAACTAAACACATAGCCTATCGAACATCAAAATATACCAGCGTTACTCAGAAAAAATTCGGAAAAGTTGATTTTTTAAGTACCTTGGAAAGTAATACAACCGAAGACCAGCGAAAAAGAAGTAAACAATAACAAACGAAGAAAGATGGCCGGTGTATTCCGAGGAACTCAGCACCAGCATAAAAAGAAAGCACACTCAAGACAAGCCAAGATTAGACATTATAACACTGTGATAAAACCTGTGTGTCTGTACGCGAATGAATATCTTAGAATGACGGTGAAAGTCTAAGAGAAGCAGGAAAATTTTTTGAGAGAAAGATCCTGTGCAAGGTAATGGGTCCGAAGCCAGTACAGATAACCAGACGAGAAAAACTGTACAAGAAACGCAATCGATTAATGTAATTTATTAGAAAAATGCTGACTTAAATTTCTACAGTCACTTCTACAGAAAGGATGACAAACCGTTGATAAAACAAATTTTTAAGAAACTTAACTGTAGACATAAGGTATCGCATAAAAGGTTCAATGATATCAAAATGGATATTAGGAAAACCGGAATAGACCGAAGAAGCACTATGGATCGAACCAAATTTAAACTACTGATTACTGACATTAGGGGCTTCCAAGAACAGAAAAAATAGAACACTGGGTGGACGGAACAAAGAAATAAAACCTACACTGAACGAGTCCTTTGAGTGTGGGCTGCAAAAAGTATAAAAGTGTTAGTTTTCGTAGACTAATAAACCCTGTACGCAAAAAAACAAGAATCACCTTCTAATTTGTTTTAAATGTGTATAAATTTCCAAGTTTATAAATTTATTGGTTTGATTTGAATTTATTTGTTTGAAAAACGGAGGTCATTTGAACATCATCTTTGGTATGATTTTAATGTCATTTAGATGTGTTTATTTGATACAAAAATATTATGTTTTACTTAATGAGTTATTCGTTCTCTTCTCACTAGTAATTATACTAGTAAAATATAATTATATTTCTCACCTAGTTTAGCGTGAAAGAGTGATTTTCCGTATTTTTAAGCCAAACTGAGTTTGATTTTCATTTTGCGTCTTTCACTCATGTATTAAAATAAGGTTATGTTTTTGAGGTTAGTTTTTTGTTTATTTCTAATGTTTTATTACTAATATTAGGTTATTTTGTTCAATATTTGCATTGGCAAGAGAATGTTCTGTGAGTGTTTCACACCAGATTTTATTTTTCATTATTTACATTCTTAAGAGAAAGTCATGTAAGTGTTTCTTACTAATATTTTTTCTTTGGGAATATTATTAAGATATTTTAGACGGGTAAGACGAATCAATATCTGGGTTGAGTAGACGGTCAACAATCTCTCTAGAGTTGTATTGGCTGAGTAATGATCTTCAATAAAACTCCACTTTCAGCTGCTAGTGGTCAAATACAAACCATTCAATTCAACCTCCTAATATTGAGTTGTCTGTTGTTTTCCTTTTATTTTTTTCTGTTGTTGTTGGACTTAGACCAATATTATGTCTTTATTTTCTCAAATTATTTGAAAAGTAATACGAGCTATAAAACGATTATCAAAGAAAATAAAAATTAACTTTTAAGTAACGTTTTTTAATTAGTAGCCTAATAGAATAACTCTATAGTAGAAAAAAATTATCTATTTTTAACCTCAAAATATTTTTGTTGCCGTTTTAACAAATTTATCTAACGGTTTACAAAATTAATTTAAATAAATTACTTTCCGTAATTCATTTGAAAGGATTCGTAAGGTTTAATGAAATTTAATATTCAAACCGAAAAGAAAATGGAAATACGATGTTTTTTTTATGTAGAAAATGTGTTTTATTTTATTGTAAAACTTTTAATGTATTTTGTTCCTTGTTTCTGATGTCTTCCAAACAAAGCTAAGGTACATTCAATAACAAGTAACAAGGCTTGAAAGAATCTTGTTACGTAAATGTAAAAATTTTATAAGGATACTCTAGGTTATTCAAATTATTATTATTTCTTTTTCAAAAAGACTTTTGTTTGATTTTCTTCAATATAATAGTACTGCTCTTAGACTTATATCATTATTATTTTAGTGGATTTTTACTTTCTCTTGCCTATATGAATATATAGGAAGGAAAGTATTGTGTTCATATCGATTTTTCGAAATCGAGTTTTCACCGGATCTATACGTTTTCAGACCCCCTGAACCCAAAAAAACATGTTTTTAGCGATTGGTCTCTGTGTGTGTGTGTGTGTGTGTGTGTGTGTGTGTGTGTGTGTGTGTGTGTGTGTGTGTGAGTGTGTGTGTGTGTGTGTGTGTGTATGTGTGTGTGTGAGTGTGTGTGTGTGTGTGAGAGTGTGTGTGTGTGTGTGTGTGTGTGTGTGTGTGTGTGTGTGTGTGTGTGTTTGTGCAAACAAAATATCTCAAGAACGGAACATTGTACGAACTTGAAACTTGAAACTTAAGTTACATATCACTACCGGACCCGACACGAACATTTTCATCAAAATCGTTCAACCGGAAGTAGTAGTTTATTCGTATAATTTTTCACTTTTTTGTGATTTTCTCAAAAACTGGTCCTACGATTTTTTTTAAAATCGCATCATTTACTAAGTTTTTTATTCTCTACAAGATAGGGTAAGCGCCATGTTTGCTGAAATTCTTGGTGAGGGTGTTTTTACGTAAAAAAGTGTTCTTTTAAGATTACGGCTTTAATAGGTATTATAGCGCAAAAATTTATATAATAAAAAATGTAGAAAATTTAAAAACCTACAACTTTTATTTAAAACATTTTTTTGTATAACGCTTAGTTTAGCGGTAATTAGCGTTTTTCTGTTTTCTTCTCACGAAAACGTGTGAAAAATCGATTTTTTAAGATTTCGGCTTTAGTACACATTTTACGACAAAAGTGTATATAATAAAATTTATAGGAAATTAAAATATCTACAACTTTTATTAGAGGAATTTTTCTCTACAGAGCTTAGTTTAGCGTGAAAGTGTGATTTTCCGTTTTTTTAAGCCAAACTGAGTACGATTTTCATTTTGCGTCATTCACTCATGATTAAAATAAGGTTATGTTTTTGAGGTTAGTGTTTTGTTTATTTCTAGTATTTTATTAATAATGTTAGGTTTATTATTAATTATTTGCATTGGCAAGAGAAAGTTGTGTGAGTGTTTCACACCAGATTTTTTATTTTTTTACCAATAAGTTACTGTGGGTTTAATTACTTAGATGAAAATGTCAGAGCATCTTTAGAATATGATTGATATACCATGTTCCGTTGTGAGGTACAAGAGCATAACTTAACTTATATATATAAATCATAATTATACAAAACTTTCATACTCTAACCTACTTTATTTTAAAAAAACAGATAACGAGTTTTATCTTAACATTTTTTTATATAAATATTTTTATACACTTATCCAATTTCTGTTACCACATTCATTCCAATTACTGAGGCGGTAGAAATTAACATAATCGAACTACGGTTTAAAAAACCATAGGATAAGACATGTCACTTATCTAGTCTTGTAGAAAATAAAAAAATTAGTAAATCAGGCGATATTTTTAAAAAATCATTCGTACTGAGAAAATCGCAAAAAAGGGAAAAAACTACGAAAAAGGGAAAACAGAAAAACGCTACGTACGAATCAACTAGTATTGTTGGTTGACCGATTTTGATGAAATGTTCGTGTTGGGTTTCATTGTGACACTTATTTTAAGAAAACCCGGTCCTAAAAAAATAAATTCACCAATTTTATTTTATTTATCTATTGTACCGAATGTTTTGAGTAAGCTAATATACATAAAGTGACTTTTTGATTAGGTTTTATATTTTTATTAATTTTATAAATTAACGCCATTACAATTTTTTATACTGTTTTTCAGGGACCTGTCAAAAATTTTGGTTGGATAACTTTTGATCTTTGTTTAGAAATTTGCAATGTTTTTTTTTTGTAGAAATGTAACTTTTCATACATTGATTGTCTTACTTCCTTACATTTATTTTACAGGTGATTTTTTTTTTGAGTGAGGTTAATTTTGTTCGTTTTCATTGTTTCTTTGTTTTCCAAAAATTCAGTTTTTTCATACAAAAGAAACAGTTTCTCAAAAATGGTTAGATATATTGACTTGAGATTTTCAGGGTACTTTCACAACATAGCAATACACATTTTGACATGGCAGTTTAACAAAGAAAAAATAGCTCATACAGATTTAATAGTTACAAATAAGTTAATTTTTGGAAATTATTGACATAGCCGGAGAATTTTTTTTCTGATGAATTAAAAGTTAACTCGGGAAACCCTTATATTAAAATGTCTATCAAGGTCCAATAAATCGGCATAAAAAATTGGGCTAATTGTCTCTACAAGCTGAGAAAATTATCCTTATGTTAGTATGTCGCTCAAGCTTTTGACAGAGTTTGGCATACAGGTCTCTTACACAAACTGAAAGAAATACTACCATTTACCTACTATCTTATCATAAATTCCTTCCTATCTGACAGATTCTTTAGAATTCGTTTAGGATCGTCTTACTCAAATTTCTTTCTTGTCTTAGCCGGCGTGCCTCAGGGCTCAATTTTAGCACCACTTCTCTATTCTGTATACACTTCAGACCTACCGATCCTACCCCAGACCATCACTGCTACCTACGCTGACGACACAGCGATATTAGCCCGAGACCAAAACTCTATACACGCTTCACTAACACTCCAACATTATCTCAATCTTATTCACGAATGGTGTAAAACATGGAAAATAAAACTTAATACGACAAAATCCCTTCACGTAACTTTCACACTCCGTCATGGTGATTGCCCACCAGTATACATAGACAATGAACCTCTCACAAAGACAGATACGGTCAAGTATCTCGGTCTGACTTTCGATAAACGACTAACTTGGAGCACACATATCAAACGGAAACGTTTATTACTGAATTCCCGACTTAAACTTCTATATTCCCTACTTCACAAACGATCAAAATTACCAATGGCACAAAAATTACGCATATATTGTTCTCTTTTGAAACCTATTTGGACCTACGGATCCCAAATTTACGGTTCAACCAAACCCTCTAATTTGCAAGGAATTCAAGCATTCCAGTCAAAAACATTACGCCTTATAGCAAATGCACCTCTTTACGTTAGCAACAAAACCTTACATACAGATTTGAAAACACCACTTGTACAAAATTCCATTGAATACCTATACAAACGCTTTCACGACAAGTCACACGAACACGAGAACCCCCTGGTGCGTTCACTTTCCTCCGTCCATTTACCTGATAATCCTCCTAGACGCCTTAAAAGACGCTGGAGTAGAGACCTGCTAATTTGATATACAAATTTCATTCTTGGGGAGGCACCAATGGGGGCCCTACCCCTCTCATGCCTATCATGTCATTTACATTATTATCATAATCATCACATTTGCTTGTTGTAACGTTTTACAGTTGTAAATAAAGAATTAAAGAGAAAAAAAAAAAAAAAAAAAAAATTATGTTAGTATGGAGAAAGTTATGACGAGACTTTGGTCCCCTTAAGTTCCAAATTGTAACTTCATACGATATTCCGTTTTTGAGATATTTTATTTACAAACAAAGACACTGAAATCAATCGCTAAAATCAGTTTTTTTTACGAACTAGAGTGCCTGAAAACTTGTATATCGACAAATCACCATAAAAATAATCCCTTCTTTCCCTATATAATCATATAGAGCAAGAGAGAGTATAAAATTTGTGTAGTGAAAATTTTCAAGAAACTGGTAAAAGTAGATTGTCAACAAAACAACCAGTAGAATTACCGTAATTTAGAGTTTAACAACATTCTTTAATTGTATAAGCCGCTGCCAAGTAACTCTTTTGTCTACTATAAGCCCTTAGTAACGAACTCAACATCTAAGTAACTAAGAAAAATAAATAAAACCTAAAACCTAACATAAGGACAATAAACTGTTTTATCATCTGGTACGTACATTTAACACGGTTCACTTCACCGAAATACTATTTATCAAATATTAAAAGCACGCCTGTTTAAATTCTATTCTAAAGGAAACCGACCCATTTTATGATATAGAAAAAAATGCTGATTACTTTTAAAAAACCGCTTTGATGATAAAAAATGATTTTCTCCTATATTTATATTCGTGAAGGAAGGTATTTCATTAAAAAATATTTTCTTTTTGCGAAAAGGTAGGCTTAAAGTTAAAAAAAATTAAATATATTGATAATTACATTCAGTTGGTTATGTTAATGTTTATGCATAACCTTTGTCTTTAATCGTTAAAACTTTTTATGGAAAAAATTTAAAAACCTAAATTAATTTCTTTTTAAGAATAAAGACACATTTTGAAGTATATATTTTTGTGGATGGTTATTAAGTAGGATTTTAGTAATGAATGGGCCTTTAAAAGGAATGTTTAATATTTCAATTTACTTTATCGTTTCTTTTTTTTAGAACTGTTCACTGAAAAATGTAAGCTATACAAAAGAGGGTTTAATTTTTATTATCTCCAATCGTAAACATTGGAGTGCCTGGCACATATTTTAAAAAGAATATACCGTAAATTTACTGTTAGAAAAGTACATGGTTATTAGCAGATAGAATCGTGAACCTGATTATTCTCTTATTCGTCTTCTCCTTTCTCCCATTCTTTTATTTTTTCTTCATCTCTTCCTTTTTCACCTTCTTTTACAATATTATGTGGTCATTCCCCTCATATTTCACCTCCACTTCTTTTAACTTATTGTTTTCTGCTTTCTTCTCCTTTACATCTCCTAACACTTCATCCTATTCCTTCTCCTTTTCTTCTTATGTAACTTCTTCCTCTTCTTCTTGGTCTCTTCCTCCTCCTCCTCCTTAATTATATTAAAGGCAACATTGCCTTTAAGCAATATTGAATGTATTGATTTTTGTCGTAAATAATGATATCAATGGCCTAATTAATATTTTTTAAATATTAATATTTGGTGAGTTTTTTGGACTGGAGGCAATATTACCTCTTTCGTAAGTGAGATTGAAATTGCGTATGCAACCACGCAATACACGTCCGAATCTCATCAGCCTTACGGTGGAGGTAGTATTACATTCCGTACAAAAACGCATCGAAGTTAATATGTAGTTGTAAACAATCAATTACTCTTCAAAATTTTACAAAAAAAATAAGTGTCAGAAGGTGTTCAACATAGTTTACGTGGCTTTTTAGTATTAAAATATGTTTTTTGTCAGTATATGTTTTTATAGAACAAGAAATAACTATAAAACCAATCTTTCTTCGAAGTGCATGTATAAATATTTGTACTTAGAAAATAATACAATTAACAAGTGCTAAATAACACAATAATATTGTAATATAATAATGTATAAACGAAAATTAAATTTCACGTAAAAATATGGTTTAATTAAACAACCTTATCGGTAACGCATAAAAATAATATAATATTTACAATATAGTATATACACAGATCAATTGAACATAATTTTAAATCTGTTCTTTGTTTGCCAAATAATAAAACAATTTTCCACGTACAGGCCGGGCTGTCTTTACACGCTGTACAGTACGAACTCACATAGCGTTTGGTTTCCTGAAAACAAAAATCCAACAACGCTTTGCTTCCATTTTTCCCACCAGAACCAAGGGAATATAAGGACGGGAATTTATAATGGTAACTTCAGACATGAAAAGTTTAAATTCATTGCTTACCTTAATAAATAAAACCATGATTTTTCACAAAATAATAGTAAACTTTTGTTTCGAAACCAGCCACATTCAAAAGAAAATTATTGTTTCTAGATTTTGTAAAGACATATTTTTATTATATTTATACACATTAATGAGGGATTAATACTAATAACTTGAACTATTAACCAAGACGGTAGATACTGTAGTTTAAATTTAACAGTTTTTTTGCATGCCTGAAAAATTTTATGAAATGGATGTGGCTGATTTTGTTACTAGACCTCTCGTATAGTAACACTTTATTGAATACTTTATTATGGAAAGAATAGTATGAAAATATATTGATAAACTGTGCTCATACTTCTTTATTTATTTAACAATCACATTTGGTTTAAGTGATTGGACGTCTTATTCATCGGTTGAGCTGATAAGATTTCCAAAAAATTCCGTAGAAGTTGTTGATACATCCCGTTAGTCTTTCCATTTGGCAACATTGATATCTTCCGGTGACAAAAGTTGTATCATTTCACCCTTTTTTTTTAATTTCAGTGTAACTACTTTAGGTGGGTTATCTTTCCTGGATTTTTGTCTTAACTGCATAAAAGTTGCACGCCCCAGACCACACAGAGCGTGCCCATAAAACTGCGGTTTAGCTACCCTATCCTTGCCTGCTTTCGAGATAACGGGCGCTGGACGTAGCACCTCCGTGTGCTATTCGTAGTAGGTTGTGCACAGTTCATCCATGTGTGGTACATCCACGTGCAAAGCATTAGCGGCGTAACGAGCTCGACGGCTACTCAACCAACGTTTACACAAGTACTGAGGGGAGTGGGGCGCCCTGCGGACGTGACCGCACCCACTCATTTGAGTTGGCCTCTCAGGGGTTGTGGGTTCACCTGCTAGGTAGCACTCTGAAGCCACTAAGCTGCTTAAATTTCTCCGGAATGGGCGTGGTCGGCAGAGGAGTGAAATAGATTAATACGCGTGAATAAAAGTTGCATAAAAATGTATACTGTACAAAATCAAAATTTATAATTTACTGTAAATATTAATATGTATTACGAACACAGAACAGCACAAAAATGGAAGTGTTGGCTGGAGAAACTGTTAAATAAGAATAATCGAAGGGACAAAACTCTGTAACAATCTCGCCAATTAGGCAGGCATGAAATTACCTAAACCAACATTATTATAGGTGGGAAAAATTCCTAAATAATTTAATAAATTATTACTTTGGTTTTTGCAAAAGAAGGATGGTCGACTTTGCGGTATAAGGCAAACTTTGAAGCTATAGGGTGGGTCTACTCAACAGCTATAGAGTCTACCTGGTAGGACTTCAGTATCTCGCATTGGCAAACGGAATAATATAGTTATTCAACATTTCGAACCTTTATTTGTGTCAGAAGAAATATACGAATGACAGAATTAGACTTTTCCAATACATACGGATTGGTTAAACAGCAAGCTACCGAAGAAAATGCACGAGCTAATATTATCTCGTCCGTCACTCGTATTTGCCAATATGAGGTTTTATTACCTCCTCCGCACCTAATGTGTAACCACTACTTGAACCGCTACAGATGCAAACCTCTGATTGACCACCTCTGACACCTCTTGACACCTCTGATTGACCACTTCAAGATTTAACGATCCCGCAAAACAACAACTCCCACAAAAATTAAAAGCAACTCCGATTGACTGAAATTATGCAGGCAAAAGTGAAGCCCTACGTCACAGATAGGAAAATATGATACGATAGATACGATAGAAAATAGATACGATAATAATAGTAAGCCTTACTATTAATAATTTGAATTTGGACTGTAATTATAAATATAAATTTTGTTTTAAATATTATATAATCAAACTACTCTAATTTTATGTATTTATAGAAAATACAGACAGTAAAAAAATGGAATACTACAATTGGTATCATTTTATATTGCTGCGTTTATACTTTGATAGTAGCGACGTGTATGAACATGCATGTATGATGTGCGCATACATAAGCAATTTACAAGTTCTAACTTCTTGATGTGTACATACTCTTTGTAATTAAATCTCCTTCTATAATACTCACTGTGGGAGAATCTTTGAACATGCATATGGACGTGTTTGAACAAGTCGTGCTGTTATTAGTATTTAAAAGGTGCTGGTGATCGCAAAAATTCAGTTGCGTCTTGAATCCGAAGTGTGCGTCTGCTGATTTTATTTTTAGTGGTGCATTTGAAGTCAACCGTGAAACCGACTTTTTTGATTTCTTATGCGAAACGGATAAATTTCTGAAAAAAACGATTTCATTATTGTTCCGCGACCACCCTATAATACCAGCATGATCCCCATGAGGGTCGTGACCCCCAGGTTGAGAATTACTGGTTAGACGTACAGTCGTCGCCGCGAGTGAGCTATTTTAACAGGTAATTTTTGGAGACAAATATTCCTGGTTCAAATCCTAATAAAGGTAGTTATTTTTATACGGATTTGAATACTAGACAGTGGTTACCGGTGTACTTTGATAGTAGGGGTTCAATTACCCATACTCTCAGGAATGGTCGGCCTGGATCTGTATGAGACTAAACCTCATTTAGATCTTATGTCATACACATCATCCTTATATCGTTGGGTCATGGGGTTGCTTATTGTTCTGAATTGAACAGATTACTATATACAAACATTACTGATTAAAAATAAATTATAACCTATTGTCAAATAACGACACTATGCTATTAATCAAAAAATTGCAAGCGTCGTAGTAAACGAAGAAGCCGTGTACCTCCACCCGTCCTGTCATACAGTGTTGCCGATTCTACCCGCCCTGCTTGTGGCATTGGAATTGTTATAATCTATCAATTCAATGCAAGTGTGACATACAAAACGTTTCTTAACGTTTACGGACTCTTTTTTAAAAGTCATTTTAGTTTTAAAAATTTCATATTTTTGTAATCATCCAATCACACTTATTGTTTTTATTAGTGTCTGAAGCATAGACTAACATTGCTTATTTACGAGAATATCTAAATAAATTAAGTATAGGCCTAGTTAAAATTAAAAAGAGGTTCATGGTTTTACAACACTTTTAGGTTACCTCTTGGTAATTATATTTCATTCATGTCTAAAACTTATATAATTATATATTTAATTATTTGTTCATGAATAATTATTGGTATGAAAAGCTTTGTGGTTTTAACACTATGTTCTAAGCTCCGTATTTATTTTGACATGAAATGTGCTATTAGGTGAACGTTAAGTAAGTTTTTAATCTTGTACAGTTTATGATAATAAGAAAAAAAAGATAAAAACTTATTACCCATTCAGCCAAATATACGGCAACAATGCCTTACTGTCTAACTAGATCCAGGCTCGCAATTTCGTAGTTACTAGTGTAATATCCTCTATTTTAAACATGTACGTTTTCGTTCACATAAGTAGGATGGTTTTTACATTAATCTCAGATTCCCAAAAACGGTAGACCTACAATTTTTTTCAAAATCACCTCATTTACGACATAAATATATTATGCTCTACAAAAGAGGGTTTAACACCCCATGGCTGCTGAAATTCTTAGGGAAGGGGTGTTCTTGTGGTGAATTTTATTTTTAAGATTTCGCCCTAAATGTGCAATTTAGAGCAAAAGTGTACATAAATTACAGTTGTAAAATATTTAAAACCTATAACTTTTGTATTAAACGTTGTAGAAAGATTAATATAAATAAAGAAGTATATATTATTTATTCTTATAACTTTGATTAATAAAATGACAGTTTTGTCATAAAATGCATTCTAAGGCCGCAATATTAAAAAATCCAATTTTTTATCGATTTTGATGAGCTAAATACAGAAAAACTGAAGCTAAACTATCAACTGCAGAAAAAAATGAGAGAAAAGTTGTAGGTTTCTAAAATGTTCTACAGCTTTTATAAAACACATTTCCCCGAAAATGCATATTAAGGCCACTTATTTTTTTGTAGTTGTTTAGGTCATCAGCCGAAAGGCTGGTTTGAACCTGTAGAGGTGTTACTGAGTAAAACGAGAAGTGGTTTTCAATTACCTTCCTCACTGAAGGGAAAAGTACGCTTACCAGCATGCCGGGTCCTCTGAAAAGCACATATTTTCCACTCTGCACATGACACTTCATTCGCCACAGGGTCTGGCTGTATAATGAAATTCATTACCTTCAGAGGAGATAACTCTGAATAGTGTATTTTACACCTCTAACTCTTCAGTTCTTAAATGATTCAATCATTTAATTGGGTGACCATGTGATAAGAAATAGAACTATTTATTTTAGCCCTGTAACAAACAGATTGAGTGTAAATAATTTGACACTCCACCTGTCTGTTATGGGCTGACTTATTCTTTATTAAAAGAAAAAACATTTTTACTATGAGAGCATAGGCCTTTCATTAATTTCATCAGACATGGCGCTTACCCTATCTTATAGAGCATAAAAAATATAATGAATGAGATGTTTTTTTAAAAAATCGTCTTATTCAAAAGACGTTATTCAGAAAATCGCAAAAAAGTGAAAAATCGCACGAATAAATTACTAATTCTGGTTGGTCGATTTTAATTAACATGTTCGTGTCGGGTTTCATAGTGGTATTTAAGTTAAGTGTAACATGTCAACTTGGTACCATAAATACAGTTTTTGAGATATTATTTTGGGTTAAGGGGGGTGAAACTCGTATTAGAAAAATTTACATTAAAACAATACTTTCTTTCATTGTATATATATATATATATATATATATATATATATATATATAAGGTAAGTGAAAGTACAGACGAGAAAATGAAAATTTATTTAAGATTCTATCACTTTATAAACTTTCTCTACAGGTAATGTAAACATATTTTTACGTTTAACATGTGTATATACCAGCACATAGATATAATTACAAATACCACGTAATCGTGTAATTCGTGTAATTTGACAGAACAGGGAAGAAGTCGCATCTGCTTGTGACGTTGACAAATTTGACTAATTAAATAATATTAACAAATTATTACAGAACACAACGCTTAATTTAATTTTCAATTCTCTCTAACCGAACCTTATGGTTTTCATTAATTAAGACCTGCTTCATTTTGTCGTCGCTCTTAATTGAGTAACATCGTGTGTGTGAAAAGCATTACTGTACTGCTGTATTACTGCTCCAATAACAATACCCTGTGATTATGTATTTTATTCCACCTTAACAATTTAATGAATTTAGAAAATTATTACTTTAAACAAAATTTTTCATACCAGAATTTTCAATTATGTTTTTATAAAAATGTAGGCTTTGTAGATAAAACAAATCCTTGAAATAAAAATTGTAGATTTTTTTTTCTATAGTAATATTGATCTTAAATACGTTTGGCGTAAAATACATAATAAAGCCATAATCTTAAAAAATCTTTACAGGTTTTAACGAGAAAAATCAAGAAAATTACTTATTAACGCTAAACTAAGCATTGCAGAAATAAATATTTTAAATAAAAGTTCTGGGGTTTTTAATTTGCTACAACTGTAAAAATAGGCATATCCTTTTGACCTAAGATGTATACTGAAGCCATAAATCTTACAAATAACATTATTTACCACAAAAGCACAGGCCTTTCGAGAATTTCAGCAGACCACACTTAAAAATGATGAGGAGATTAGTATGTAATCTTTGTTAAGAATATACATTTTTTATTTTGTATGACGCTTACCCTATATTGTAAAGCATTAAAAATTCAGGTAATCTGGCCGTTAAAAAAAATTTAAGAGGTTCTTGTGACAAATTTGCAAAAAACTTAAAATTTGCATGAATAAACTACTACGTCTGGTTGACCGATTTTTACGAAATTATTCCTGTCAAGTCTTATTGGTTCAATTCAGTAAGTCCTAGTGGTACCTAATTTAAGTTCTAAGTTTCAATTTTGATCGGTATTTCGTTCTTGAGATATTTTGTTCACACACACAAACAGACACACAGACCAATATCTAAAGTCATGTTTTTTTTGTTGAGGGGTACTTGAAATGGTGTATTTCGGTGAAAGGTCGATTTTGGAAATTTGACATGCAAATATTAGCCTATATTCCTTGTCTGTATATTTATATTGGGCGAGAGAAAGTAAAAGTAAAAAAAAAAATTCATATAGGTTCGGAAACGCTTTGTTAGCGTATTACGGATGGCGAAAGATTTCGTCTGGAATTACATAACCCCTTTATAATGAGTTCATAGTGATATTTTCGGGCTTTAAGGAACTTAAGTAGTGACATGATATTGTTTTTAACCTTAAGAGTTAAATAAAACAGGTCTCAGAGTTGTATTTTGTATGGTTTTAAAATATCTGACATAAAACACTAAAGATACTGGTCGAAAATAATCATTTTTTAGGTTTAATATAAAGTATCTTTGTTAAATGCTTACATAAGTCGCTAAATTTTACTTTCACTTTATGAATATATTACAAGGAAGGAAATTTTTGTTTTCATGTCGTTTTGATTAAACGAGTTTTCCGGAATTTCAGGACCCTGAACCCTAAAAATATGTATTTAGCGACTGGCCTGTATGTGAATAAAACCTCTCAATAACGAAATATTGTATATACGAAGTTAAAACGTGAAGCATACGTTAGGTATTACCAGAGAACCTGACACAAACATTTTCGTGAAATTAGGTCAGCCGAAATTAGTTGCCTGCAGTTTTATTCGTATGATCTTTCAATTTTTTTTCTCAATTTTATCAAAAATGGCTCCTACGAAATTACTTTTATATCGCCAAATTTACAAGATATTTAATTCTCTACAAGATCGGGTAACCGCCATGTCTATTGAAATTCTTGCGGGCCTGTGCTATCGTGGTAAAAATAATTTTTTAATGTTGCGTCCTTAATATGCATTTTAGCGCAAAATTGTATACAGTTACTGTTAGAGAAAATTATTAAACCTGTAATTTTTATTTAAACATTTTTTCCAACAATGCTTAGTTTTTAGTATCAGTTAGTGATTTTCAGTACTTTTCTCATCAAAATCGGTAAATATGAGATTTTTTAAGATGAGGCATTAGTCCGCATTTGACAAAGTGTGTATAATAAAAGTTATAAGAAATTATGAATTTTATAATTATATTTCAAGCATTTTTCTTATAGAGTGCGTCAATTAACGATGTTCCACATAGCTAATTAAAATTAAAATTGGACAGAGGTTGGTTTTCATTTAGCGTTATCCACTCGAATGAAAATTATGGTTTGCATTATTTACATTATGAAGAGGAAGTCTTATGAGTATTGGGCACCAGATTTTTCATTTTATCATTCAATGTTGTGATTGGTTACGTTATCGGATGTAACCATAGTTAGGTCATATCATATCTGAAATGAATGTATGTAAATCAATAATATTTAAGCTAGTTTTGTGTTGGAACAAAGAAAAAACAAAGAGTAAATATAAGTTGAGCGCTATAAAAATATCTGGAGGAAATTTAGACAGAGACAAGATGAGTGAGATTTAGATGAACAAAGAGGGTTTTAAAATCCATCAATGAATAAATTGGCTGATTTCCAAATGATAAACCCAATTTCCTATTTTCAATTCCCTAGATATGGTTCGGCTATTTATTTGCTCTAGTAGAAATTTGATTTATTCATTAAACAATAAATTTATTACTTCTAATAATGGAGAAAAGTTTATTAATTTAATTAAAAATACTTTTATTTTCGTGTAGTAAGATTATTACTGTTCAACGGTATAAAATTTAATTATGATTGATTGGTTATTTTTCTATTTAACATCATTAAATAATGTAGATCTTAAAAGTGGAACGTACCAGGTTCGATTTCTGGTCAGGGAAATGTTTTAAGGTTTGAGTAAGCAGGTAATAGCAGGTGAGTAAGCTTCTGTTATGACTTCAAAAGTTGATTAGTCCGTAAAAAATTTTACTGTTTAATAAAAAAATCGTTTATTTAATTACGGATGTTAAAGTTATTCTAAAAAGAATTCTGCGTGGTTTGTATAATAACAATAATCTTTTTCTTCTCCTTATTTTATTATGATAATTAAAAAATTCTTGACTTACGGTTTTGGGCCACTTTCGGTCGAAACCGGAACTTCAAACCTAATCCAGACCATCTAACTGTTTATGTAGATTTCGAATCCGAAAACCATTTATTGATATTTCTTTTAGTTTCTGACTTTAATTTCTTGACTGCCGGTTTTGGGCCACTTTTGGTTGAAACCATAACTTCAAACCCAATGCTTTCTGTACCTACACTTTAAGAGGAATCGAATGACTATATTTTCGTTTCCAAATTACACTTTGATTTCTTAACTTCCAGTTTTGGGTCACGTCCAGTTAAAACCGGGACTTTAAACCAAATTCAGGCCCACTAACATTTTTTGTAGATTAAGAATCCAAAAAACGTTTGTTTATATCTCTTGTAGCTTCTGTCGTTGATGTTTTAACTTCCGGTTTTGGGTCACTTTCGGTTAAAACCGGAAATTCAAACCCAATGCAGGCTTACTAACTTTTAGTGTAGATTACGAATCCGAAAACTGGTTATTTTCAATGTCTTGTAGTTTTTGACGTCTGGGTGTGACGGAGGAACGGCTAAGAAAAACGATAAATGACAATTTTAAATATTGCCACCAATAAAAGTTAAAGGTTTATTAAATTTTGTAAATAAATTTTCTCCTAAAATGCATAAAAGGCCGCAATCTTTAAAAATATTTTTTTATCACGAGAACACATTCCTCTCCCCTCCAACTAATCTCTCCAAACGCGGTGCTTACTTTGTCCTGTAAAAAAAAACAAAAAAAGTGTTGTAAATGCTGGTGTTGTAAATGTTAAATAAAATTACCAACTTTCAGAAAATTGTAAAACGGTAAAAAATGTTACGTAAAATTATTGCTTCCGGATAACCGATTTTAACAAAAATGTTCGTACCCAGTCCTCTTATGGAACGTTACTTGAGTTCTAAGTTTCAACTACATACAACATTCCGTTTTTGAAATATTTTTTCCCCACACAGACAAATATTAAAAAAATCACATACACACGTGAGAATTAAACGGAAAAAACATGATTTCTTTTTCAGGAGGGTAAAAACATGTATTTTCTGTGAAAACTCGGTTTGGAAAAATCGAAATGAAAACAATATTTTCCTTTCCCGTATTTCTTATATGACAAGAGGAATTAAAAACCGTGTGTTAATATTTATAAAAGTTATTTAGACATGTTGTGGTTTAAACCTGTACAGGTTTTACTAAGTAAAACTAGGAGCGAGGTAGTTTACATATACCTTCCTCACTGAGTGGAAAAGTACGCTTATCAGGATGCCGGGCGCTCTGAAAAGCACATATTTTCCACTCTGCAAATGACACCTTCACTTCATTCACTACAGGGTCTCGCTGTATAATAAAATTCATTACTTTCAGAGGAGATAACTCTGATTAGTGTCCTTTTAAACCTCCTTCTGTTATTAAATGGTTCAGTCTTTTAATTGGCTGACCAGGTGATAAGAAACCGAACTATTCATTTTAGCCCTGAACGAACAGATTGAGTGTAAATAATTTGACACTCCACCTGTCTGTTGTGGGCAGTATTTTTAGATATAGTTCACTAATCTATCAAAATAGTTACCTCAGAAAATCAAGTTTGTGAGATCAAATTATTTTTCGTTTATTAATGTTAAATAAATTAATATGAATGTATGACGCATTCATTTTAGGCTGGCTAATTCTCATAATTAATTTGAATTTGTGTATAATGAAATAGTAATACACATTTCATGCTTCCAAAATTGGGTTGCACTGAGTTTCTGATACTAAACAAAAACGCTTTTAAAATTGGAATTACATAGCTATTGTTTTTGATAAAATTTTAATTAACCACAAAGGAAATTTGTACTGTGTTGTCAAAAAATGGTTAACACATTTTAATCGGAGTAAAATATTTGCTGAATTTACAAATTTGAAATGTTTTAAAAGTGCACGGCAACCTAGTCGATATTTATATAACAGTTACAAGCCTTCGTTTGAGGTCAAATGCGACAGGCAAGTATGTGACCCTATTCGCTCATCCCTCTACAAAATGGCTACAAAATCTGCGGTAAACGCGTACATATTGTAAATGGATTTTTATTAATCAATAGTATAAAATTTAATTTAATTTTTACGTTCATGACTTTAGAAATACATTAAAAAGATATTACTTTATTCATTCAACACAACGAAGGCCGTTTTATCAACTTCCGATAGACCATATAAATATGTAAAAGACTAGTAAATAAAAGGAAATGTTTTATTGCAAAAAGTTACGCACCTTGTGGCTACTTTTCGAACTAATCACTTGACGACTGTAGTCAAACTTTCAAATTTGTCAAACTTTCAAATACCCTCTTCATAAAACGTTTTGTCAATTAATTTAAATGAGTTGACGTTGTCTTGAAGCTCCTCGTTATGTTTCTTATAAAGTTCATGCAGCCGGGAACTACGATTAATGCAGCTGTTTATTGTGAAACTTAAGGAAGTTTGCGGACAGCCATTAAAAAAAAGTAGAGATAAGCTGACTGCTTACTTAAAATTCGTTAACGGCTTATTTATTTGCGGTTTCAATTACAATATTTTCTAAAATAAAAATTCTGTTATTCTCGAACCTCGTCGAAAGATTAATAATGAACACAAACGTTTCCACTTCATTCGATTTCTTAGTATTCCCTTTCAAAATATCTTCATTGCGGTTCATTATCCTTGTTCTCCACAATCCAACCACTTCCTCATATAATTAACAAATTCTTAGAAATTAAGCCAATCTGTACCAAACAAAAAGCAATTTATTGCATTAACCATTTCTCGGCAAGTCCCAAACTATATTTAAACTCTCTAAGATTTTACTAGGGCTGTTTTTTATCCAACCTCCGGTGGACCATTAATAAAAAATAAATGAATGTAGAAAAAATGTTTTATTACTAAATATTACGTACACTTTCAATAACCCTTCATAAAATGTTGCCGTAAATGAATTTAAATTAGTCAACGTTTTCTTGAAGCTCCTCGTTGTGTTTATTGTGGAGTTATACACCTGGAAACCACGATTAATGCAGCTGTTTATTGTGAAACCTTACGAAGTTTGCGGGCCGCCGTTAAAAAGAAAAGAAGAGGGATGCTAGCTTCTGGATTGTTCTGATCCTTTACAACGCCCGTCCTCACAATAAACCAATGGCTCCTTGAGGAATTTAAATGGAACATTTCGATCACCCGCTATACAATCCCAAACTACCACCGAGTGACTTCCATCTTTTCCCTGATTTGAAGAAGTGGCTGGGAGAACAATGCTTCCAAACTAATTAGAAACTTCAAGACTCATTTAAATTCATTAGCGGCATCGTGCAGAAGACGTTGTAAAGCTTGTTCACTGGTACGACAAATGCCTCAATGGTTAGGTTGATTATATAAAAAAATAACCATAAGCGTACGTAACTTTTAGTACTAAAACATTTTTGCTATATTCACTTTTTGTATTTTATTTATGGTTTATCGAAGTTTAAAAAAACGGTCCTCTTACAAAGGACCGAGTTCATTAATACGTATGATTCCGACTGACCTTCGACTGAATTTCAACGGTCGTTAGTGCTGTTCATAAAAAATCGACCTAGAAAAATGTAAATAGACCTAGCTGAGTAAGAAATTTTTGGTTTTCCACTTTAAATCTTTTAAATGGAAGCTTTAACTAAATGCTATCGTTATTATTGGTAAAATGGGATCATTATTCTTTAACAATTTTGGCTTAATTTAATTAATAATTGACAATTATTATCAACGGTTTGGCCAACAATTTGTTTAATGATTGTGTATTATAAAGTTTTACTTTTCCGTGGCTTGTAGGAAAGTATTTTTTGCATGTCGATTTTTTGCAATCAAGTTTTCACCGGATGTACATGTTTTCATGTCTCCTGAACCCAGAGACGTGTTTTTAACGATTGGTTAGTGGTGTGTGTGTGTGTGTGTGTATGTGTGTGTGTGTGTGTGTGTGTGCGTGTGTTGTGTTGTGTTGTGTTGTGTTGTGTCTTTGTGTGATCAAATTATCTCAAGAACAGAGAAACCTACGACGTTGAAATTCGAAACGTAAATTATGTACCACTAAGCACCCGACCAGAAACTTTTTATCAAAATCGGTCAATTAGTAACAGGAGTTTATTCGTAAAAAATTGCGCAGTAGGTAGTTTTTTGTGCAATTTTTACTTGTTTGCGAAATTTTCTCTAAAATAGCGATTTTTATTTAAAATTTCTCATTTACTACACTTATGTGCTCTACAGGATATGGTAACCGCCAGATCTACTGACATTCTTAGAGGCGCACAGTGTTCTTATGGTAAAAAAGGTCTTTTTAATATTGTGGCCTTAGTATGCATTTTAGTGCAAAAGTGTAATAATAAAAATTATAGAATGTTCAAAAAACCAGCAACTTTAATTTCAAGCGTTTTGTTTTTTGTACAATACTTAGTTTTAATAATGTTTTCTGTATTTTATTAATAAAAATTGGTATAAAACTTAATTTTATTAATATATCAGCCTTAGTATGCATTTTATGATTAAAGTCTATATAATAAAAGTTAAAAGAAATTAAAAAACCTACAAATTCTACTTTAAGCTTTTTTCTCTACAGAGTCTAGTTTAGAGCCAATTACTGATTTTCCGTATTTTTAAGTTCTACAGAGGTTGATTTTCTTAAGCGTCATTCAGTCATGGTTAAAATTTAGTTGTTTTTCATTTACTTTGCTTACTTATGATTAAACATATGTTATATTTACAATGGGGAACGAAGGTGGTGTTAGTGTTTTACACCAGATTGTTTAGTTTAATTTTATTATTGTTTGATTTCTTGGTCATCATTGTCTTTTTGGAAAGTGATAGATTGTCTTTTTGTTTTTCTAGAGATAATGGAATTTTCTATTATTTTAATTGTTCATATTTTTGTAATCCTGTTGGAACTGAGTGTATTAGGTGTAAACTTGTATGTATTTTGTACTGACTCGCGCTGCCGGTCAAGTTTGCTTTAATTATTTCTGCTGGCAGTGCTATTTAAGTCTTCTTTTTGGATAATTATTAATTGTTAAATAGTTATTTTTTAACGGTATTTAATCTATATATATATGTAGTCTACTGAATTATGACATTAAACTAACTATCTCTCTCAAAAAATATCGAAAAATTCATGATTCCTACAAACTAAAAAATTTGGTGTGAAACACTTAGCTACACGACTTTCTACTGCCAATGTAGATAAATGAACAATATAACCTATGTTTAATCATAAGTAATCAATGTAATAATGTAACTGCCCATCACTGACAGGTGGAGTGTTAAATTATTTACACTCACTCTGTTCGTTGCAGGGCTAAAATAAAAAGTTCTGTTTTTTATCACATGGTCAGCCAATTAAATGACTGAATCATTTAAGAACAGAAGAGGTACAGGTGTAAAAGACACTAATCAGAGTTATCTCCTCTGAAAGTAATGAATTACATTATACCGCCAGACCCTGTGGTGAATAAAGTGAAGGTGTCATTTGCAGAGTGGAAAATATGTGCTTTTCAGAGGGCCCGGCATGCTGATAAGTGTACTTTTCCACTCAGTGAGGAAGGCAATTGTAAACCACCTCACTCCTTGTTTTACCTAGTAAAACCTCTACAGGTTCAAACCAGCCTACAGGCTGATGACCTAAACAACAACAATCAATGTAAAATAAAAATCATAACCTAACTTTTTAATCATGAGTGAATGACGCCAATGAAAGTCAACCTCTGTTCAACTATAAATTACGGAAAATCAATAGTTGACGCTAATCTAAGCTTTGTAGAAAAATTCTTGAATTATTATGCTTATAATTATTTGGCGTTTTTAAAAAAAAGAACAATAGAGGTGCCGTTTATTGAGAAACTCGTAATACGGGAACAGTTTCACGAATAAACTACAGTAAAACCCCGCTTAACCGTAATATGGAGGGCGGACACGACTTTAAAAATATAAAATTCCGTATAATACGGAATAGCGTATAATACGCTAAGACATACAGCATTTCTTACGAATGTTTATTAGAAAGCTGTTTCGTTTAGACTGTTTATTAGTAGTAGACTGTTTCTTTTACACTGTATGTAGGGCCTATAAACGAAAATACATTGATTTCAAGAGAGCAAAATTTAATACTGTACAGTAATGAATATTCACTAGTCTATATCGAATTTCCATTATTTACAATCTTTAAAAAATCTGATGATTGTGATCAAACGTTGTCCTGCGGCAATATTACGCCATCGTAGAAGCACGTGTTTTTATTGTAAAGGTGTTGGGAGAATCCGGGTACTGGCTAATTCCTGGAAATTACATCGTGAGCCTTCTACAGTATACAGTCGATATTTTCGTCACAATAGATGAACGACGGTTCTAAGTACGCATTAATAAATGAATTTCCAGATTAGTGAAACCTTATAATTTAGCAATTTATCTATAAGGGCTGTATTTAAAAAATTGGCATATTCTGTTTACATTTTACTTCAACTGAAATATCTCTAGAACTGATAAAGCTAGAATAACGTATGTAGGCTTAAAATTCTCGGGACGTTACCCATTATTGAACGAATAGTGTGTTAATTAATTTGAAAATTTTTTCAAAAACCCTTTTAGTTATTAATTTTTTTTTGTCAATTTTCGATATATGTGATCAAAAATTCTTTCTTAATTTTTTTTAATGATGCGTTTACTCAGATAATCTTAGATCTTACTGTCTCATCATTGATCGGTTAAATCGTTAGATCACTGATCTTGATTCTGAATGATTTCATTGTTTTCTTTCGTGTATTCGTAATTTCCGTGTTTGCTGTATCTATTTTCTCTTTATACATCTCATTTACTGCTGACATTTTTGTCATGCTACCTGTTTTCGTGAGTGTCTTTTATTAAGACAATGTTCACCACATGGACGTCTGTTTTCGCTGAAGATAGTGAACTTACAAATTCTGCCATGATGCTTATATTATATTTTCTCCATTATTTTGACTTTTTCATTACAAGATTTGAATTTGTTTCATTATTTTTCCATTCATAATCTTGTATCCTTATTGGCATATTTTTTATACTTATATACTGCATGCATGTTTAATTGTTCATTTTTCAAATTTTAGACTGCTACCATTATATTTATGGTATTATAGTTAATGTTTATTCATATATGGCCGTGTTAGACCATGTAAAGTATTCTTAGACATTTTATGAAGTGTTTTTTCGGAATAGAGCGGACGCCGAATAAGCTTGCCGATGTAGCTGCGCGAACATTTCGGATTCAGTCGGTAAGTTTCGTGTCTTAGGACCGAACTGCCTATTAAATCACATGTTCTGAACGATGTAAATTGTCATTTTTATTAGATTCGTTAAAAACATTCAGTTGTAAACATTGAACACAACAATTAACTTCTACCTCATATAACACATTACAGACTATAGTCCGATTCACGAAAGAAAACACCTGTCTTTAAAGAGCAATATCTTTTGAACCGTTGTCTGTAAAAGCAATAACGATACATCAAATTAAAGCTTGTTTTATTGTTGGTTACAGGATATACATTAACATTTTCGGAATTAATAGTGTATTAAACAAAACGAATAACGCGTAAAAAGTACCCTGTTTTTAACAACTTTTCCAGTATACCCAACTTCAAGGCACTATTGCTTTGTTTACGGGTACTTTACAATATATATATGGCTACTAAGTATTACAAAATAAAGGTTTCTACGTGTAATGCATATATTTGTTTTATTTTTGGGCGACTGGTTTTAAAATAGCGGCCGTTTAAAAAAAAAAGTTTTTACGGCTACCAGTAATGATACGGAAATAATTTTTGTACTGACGGTTACATATTAACAACAGTATTCGAAAACGTGACATGATTTTTCATTATTAACCTTTTTTATCCGTGGATGAAGTTGTTAATATTTGCGCGATGTAGTGAAAAAATGAAGGGCCCAGTTTGACTACGATGTCTCGCCTAACGCTGCAGTACAGTCAATTCCAGAACAATGCCTTCAGATACATGGTTTTTACTTTTTTATTTTTACGTTCTTTTTTATTTTTTTTTATTTTAAGGTCGCTACAACAGCTCGGTCATTAGCAACTACAGTGGGATATGAACAGTGGGTTTTTACCTTGTGAAAATTTTCAGACCCTGGCCGGGTATCGAACCTGGGACCTCCGTGTCGTAGGATAGCGCGCTTCTACTGCTCTAAAGGGGCGGCCACAGACATTTTTATTCATGCCTTTATTACTTTATTACGTTCTGAGCCATCAACAGTCTCAGTTGTGATCTGAATTCATTTCATTACGGTCAACTTTGAAACTTCATTCATAGTTTTAGTGTTTCATAATTTCATAAAGACACTTTTTGTAAAATAGTTATGATACCTTTCTTTTAAATTTCTGTAAATGTAATTTAAAATTTGAGTGTTGTGAGTTAAAAAATGGCAATAAAAATGGTTTGAAAATGGCGGAAGGAAGTGAAAGCCGTTTAAACAAACTAGGCGAGACTCTAAATTCCACGTTTCGGAAGTGCATACTTCTTATTCGGGATTATTTCGAGGCAGAGAAACCCAACAAAGGACCGTTAATAAGTGTTGATAAAGTTATTGACAGAACATGTGAGGCTCTCGGAGTCAGCAAGAGAGTACTGTGATAGAAATCGGGAAAGAAAACTGTTCAGATGAGATTGTGACCCCCGGCAAGTCCAGGCACCATTCTTCTCCTGTTACTGAAGTAAATGATTTCACAAAAACAAATATTAAAAACCAAGTGTACTCTATGTATCTTAATAAGGACGAAGTAACGACCAATACACTACTATCCAAGTTGTGGGAAAATGATAGCTTCACGGGTTTTAAGAGTTCGCTAACGAGAATTCTTTATAATTTAGGTTTTGATTATACTATTACTGTAGGGCGTAAATTACTTTTAGAAAGAAATAACATAGTTTCCCTGAGATGCAAATTTTTAAGAGAAGTTCAGAAAATGTAATTATATAGCTAAGCTTATTTTTGTCGATGAAACTTGGGTAAATGCGATTCACTGCAACAAACGCTCCTGGACTGATAATTCCTCTAAAGGGACAAAAAATTAAAACTCGGCAAAGGGGAACGAATAATTGTTTGCCACGCAGGTTAAGATTAAAATGCCTTTAGATTAAAAATGAAAATCAATTACCACGAATAAATAGATTCAGAAAAGTTTGAGAAGTAGTTTATGGAGCAGCTATTGCCAAATATTCCAAACAACTCAGTCATTTTAATTGATAACGCTCCATATCACAGTCGTAAATTAGAAAAGGCACCAACTTCTAATTCGACAAAAAAAATGCACGACTGGTTAGAATCACACGGGATTCATTACGAAAAAGAAATGATCAGGCCGGAATTATTAGAAGTTGTTAAGGTAGTGAAACAACGGTTTTTAAATTACGCGATTTATACAATGGCAGAAGAAAACGGACACCGTATTTTAAGACTACCCCCATATCACTGCCAGTTCAATGCGATTGAGCTGATATGGGCAAACATAACAAATTATGTTGCCAAGCACAACAACCGATTTACAGTGGGGTATATGAAGCGTTTTAAATGTTTGTCCCTGCGATTCATTGTATGCGAAGGATATGTTAACTGAAGACGTTTAAACGAAAATGGAATATCTGTGGATATCATTGGTATCCGTGGAATGTGCTGTTGAACCAGTTATGATTGTCGCCTCAGTTAGGGCCTATATTATTGCACATATTTTTAATTTGAAGCCTTGTGCCATTACACAAATTAGGTGGACTCAAAATACGTAATATATTTTGGTACGCCTATTTTCAACTTAAGGTTATGTGGCGGCAGTCCAAATGGGCTCAAGGTATTTAAGAACGTCTTCTAACGGGTGTTTTATTTAGGACGCAACCCTGAATGTAAGAAGATAGAAGAAATACATCCGTAAATTTTCTGTCCCCAATCGGTATGTTGGCAACAGTGTACTCAAGCCCAACTACCTAAGACAGTTAAAATGTTCCAGTCAAGCATTAGTGTGGTGACAGCAGTCGTTTCGTTATATTGTGTCAGCAATGGTTTTTTCCACGGAAGAACGCGGGTTTATTGTAAAGATTTACATAGCGAGTAAATCTTACAAATGTGTGCAAGGTAAGTTTCAGTTGAAATTTTCCCGTTCTGCCGTTCCGAATTAATCGTAAATATTGCGTTTGATAAATAAATTCCGTAAAACTGGGAGTGTACTCGATGAGAAACCACCTCGCCTGCCAACAAAGGTAATCGCGGAAGTTCTCAAAGATTTGAAAAATCGTTTGATTCAATCACCTAAAAAATCGCTTAGAAGATTATCATCGCAAACTGGGCTAACATTAACTGCTGTTTTCAGAGCTACGAAAAAGTTACATTTGCATCCTTATCGCGTTGGCGTAACTCATGAACTGAAAGCTACAGACCATCAGAAACGATTGCCGTAGGTTTTATTATATTGCCGTAGGAAATAAATTGTCGTAGGTTTCGATCTTTCGTTGAAGAAAATGGTATTCAATTGTTGGATCATTTTTATTTTAGTGATGAGGCTTGGTTTCATTTAGATGGCTATGTGAATAGTCAGAACTGTAGAATATGGAGTGCAACAATTCTTCATGCTTTCCATGAAAAAACATTGCACTCACGTAAAATTGGTGTTTGATGTGCAATTTCCCGCCGCCGTAAAACAGGGCCATTATTTTTTGACAGTATTGTAGACAGTGTAGTTTATAGTTATTTAATCTAACAGTTCATTTCATTGTTGAATTTGGACGACCGAAATTGTTGGTTTCAACAGGACAACGCTACATTTCATACTGCAAATGAAACGCTAGCAATGCTACGGGAAGTTTTAATCACCGCTTAGAATCAAATTTTTTTTTTTCTTTTTGTTTAAAGTCCGACTGTTCTGCAATTACTACTAATGCAGACGGTGAAAGATGAAATGATTTTTTGTAACGTATGAAAATATGCCGTGCCTGAGTGGGATTCGAACCCAGGACCGCATGATGAGAGGCGAGCACGTTAACGTTCAACGGCCACACCACGTTGAATACACCGGTTCTCGTCCGATCACCGAAGTTAAGCAACGTCGGTTGCGGTTAGTACTTGGATGGGTGAAATATTTGTGGCCTCCGAGATCCTCAGATCTTACACCAGCAGACTTTTTCTTGTGGGGTTCTTTAGAAGGTGAAGTTTACAAAAACAACCCTCATACGATCGATGACTTAAAAACTAACATTACAAGTGCGATTTCAAGCATTAGTTAACAGACTTTAAGAAAAGTTGCTGCAAATGTCATTAAATGAATTCGTATCTGTATTGAAGTTGCAGGAAATCACTTCGAACATCTACTGTAAACATAAAAGGTTAAATTCATTGCAATTCGCTATTCATTTGTAAAATAATAATTTAGATTAATTAATAATTTGTAAAGTACGGAAAATATATGCCGTCGATTGTGACTTTCAACATAGGAACGTTCTTAATAAAACACCCTGTATTTAAAAAACAGTTTTAATAGACTTATACTGCTTTAGCTTCCCAGGTACTTTTTGCAATAAATAATGTTGTTTATTTCGTTTACTCCACTATTTCTTGGACAAATAATTGCTCTCAAACATAACCAGTTGAAGGCTCTTAGTAAAATTGTGTCAATATCAGGGTAAATTTTTACTTTCTCTTGCCTATATGAATATATAGGAAGGAAAGTATTGTTTTCATGTCGATTTTTCGAAATCGAGTTTTCACCGGATCTATACGTTTTCAGACCCCCTGAACCCAAAAAACATGTTTTTAGCGATTGGTATGTGTGTGAGTCTGTGTGTCTGTGTGTTTGTGTGTGTCTGTGTGTTTGTGTGTGTGTGTGTGTGTGTGTGTGCGTGTGTGTGTGTGCGCGCGTGTGTGTGTGTGTGTGTGTGTGTGTGTGAACAGAATATCTCAAGAACGGAACATCGTACGAACTTGAAACTTGAAACTTAAGTTACATACCACTACCGGACGCGACACGAACATTTTCATCAAAATCGGTCAACCGGAAGTAGTAGTTTATTCGTATAATTTTTCAGTTTTTTGCGATTTTCTCAAAAACTGGTCTTCGATTTTTTTTAAAATCGCCTGGTTTACTCAATTTTTTATTCCCTACAAGATAGGGTAGGCGTCATGTTTGCTGAAATTCTGGGTGAGGCTGTTTTCACGTAAAAACGTTGTTTTTTTTAAGATTACAGCTTTAATATGCATTTTAGCGCAAAACGTTATATAATAAACGTTGTAGAGAATTAAAAATTCTACAACTTTTATTTCAAACATTTTTTTGTATAACGCTTAGTTTAGCGGTAATTTGCGATTTTCTGTTTTTTTCTCACGAAAATGTGTGAAAAATTGATTTTTTTAAGATTTCGGCCTTAGTATGCATTTTACGACAAAAGTGTATATAATTTAATTTATAGAAAATTAAAAGATCTACAACTTTTATTTAAAGCATTTTTCTCTACAGAGCCTAGTTTAGAGAGAAAGAGTAATTTTCCGTATTTTTAAGCCAAACTGAGGTTGATTTTCATTTTGCATCATTCACTCATGATTAAAATAAAGTTATGTTTTTGAGGTTAGTTTTTTGTTTATTTCTAATATTTTATTATTAATGTTAGGTTTATTGTTAATTATTTGCATTGGCAAGAGAAAGTTGTGTGAGTGTTTCACACCAGATTTTTAATATAAACAACAAAAGATTTACTAGAAAAATATTGAAATCATTGTATTACGAAAAGAATTTCTGAGTTAAAACTATAATATAAAGTGAAAATGAAATAGAATAGAATGTTTCTGGTGTAGTATCGGAATGATTGTTTGATCAAATAATATAAAAGGTTTCGGAATGAATGATATCTAAAGAATTGATGATAATCATTTGCTAATTATAGAGAGGATAGAACATAATGTGATACTTACGAAAATATGTTAATGTTAAGGAGATGAATTCTTGAAATTTGAAACAAATAAGCAAGAATGGAATGTTTTCGTTAAGTGAAGAACGAATGGTGAATATTGTTAAATACATTGTGTAGATGACTTACCATGTAACTTGGTTATTGACGACCTTGATGTTCATTTTTACTCTTTGAAACAACGATTCTGCGGTCGTGCTAAAAAAAATCGCACAATAGCGGTGGGAAGTGTAGTCTACCTAAATATGTGTCGTTTTTCTTTCTTTTCTCCTGTAATTTTATAATATAAATATGTATAATATATGCTATTTTAATCATAATTTATATACCGGGTGTCCCACGAAGAGGTTGCTATTTTTGAATTAATACGTCGGACGTATCGCACACTCTACAGACTGGAAACTGTACAGTAATAATAAATACGTATGTAAAAATACTACCTTCTAGTTTCACTTGCTTATGATTATTCAAAACAAATAGCGGAATAAAGAAATAGTATCAAAAATGAACTATAATCCTCTGGATAAAACCATTTATATATACAATAGGATTCAGGTAGAAAGGATGGTGTCTTATCGTATGACATATCCCATCAGACAATGACTGGAGACAGATACGCATCAATTTGAATTAATCACATAGCTCATCTTTCTCAGGAGAAGATGCAGGACGTTTTTTCCAGCATGATGGAGCTCCTCCCTGTTATGCTAATGTGGCCAAAGCGGTTTTAAAGCAAAATTTTCCTAACCGTTGGAGTGGTCGTTGCAGCGGCCTCATGAACTGGCCTCCAAGATCGCCAGACTTTTCTATTTGAGATATTTTCCTATGGGGCTTTTTGAAGGAAAAAGTTTATTCTCAGATCATTGCAACAGACAATGAATTAATGAGGATGATTGAAGAGAAACTGTTTTTGATACCTCGGAAATTTTTCAACGACGCTTATGACTCATTTTTGTTTCGATGCTATCAGTGCCATAGCTATTGATGGACATCAGTTCCAGTAAAGGTTAATGAAAAATTGTGTTCATAATTAATTCATCACTTTCATGTTTCTTTTATTTTTTTCATTTTATTACTTAAGTTTGTAACATGGTAACAAATTACCAATTTGAAATGGATATGCAAATAAAATTAGGTACTTTTCGCCTTTTTTTTATTAATCATAAGCAACTGAAACTCGAGGGTACTTTCTTTACATATCTATTTATTATAACTAAAGTTTTCAGTCTGTAGGGTGTGCGATACGTCCGGCATATTAATTAAAAAATAGCAACATCTTTGTGGGACACCGGGTATATTTAAGAGAGAAACATTTTTCAATTTTTAAATGACCACCATCGGCAAATCGTGGCATCGTAAGGTGAGCCGGAAATTTTCGGCGGGCTGCGGTCGCAATGTACAGATGTGTGTGCGCGTGTGTATGTGGATAGGTTGTATAACACCTACCCACACGCGCGCAAAAACACACACTCATGCGTCAATAGTTTTGCTTGATTAGAAAAGATTCATAGGCTATCGGTCTTGGTTTCCAAATTATATTTTTTCCAATAATAGTTTTATAGTTTTTTCTTCCAATTCAATTTGTTCACACACATTTTCACGCAACGTAGACATCGCGTGGAAATGTGTGTGTACTACTAACACAAAATCCATTCTACACGTGCATTTTTGGTTAAGTAGTACTTAAAGCCTCCGCTGGATGGTATGCTGGTTCTAGAAACCTGTCCCCAACATTTCCAAAAAACGTGTTCAACAAGTACTACTTCATCAAAGTGCACGTGTGCTCTCTTATTTAGTCAGTTATATCGTGAATCTGTTGTACATAGTGTATTTTAATAGCCGCTATTGTTATACAGAGTCATCGAGAACGGTTGCTCATTTAAAAAAAAATACAAATTAAAAACTACTCGAGATAGTCTTATTCTTTTGTTGAGAACAGAAAGCATTATTTTTTTCACATACCTACTAAGTTGTACGAACAAAAAACTTTAATATTTTCTGTTTCAACAAAAAAAAAGACTTTACCTCCAGTAATTTCTAACCTGTAATTTTTTTAAATGAAAGCAACCTTACTCGATGACACGGTGTATAGAAGTACGTTGGCTGTTGTCATGGTTAATCATTGTCAAAAATGGTGTAATGAAATATTAATTTTTATTATCACTAAGCAACGCACTTAAAATATTGCTAAGAGATCTTAAAATATTTTGTAAGATTTAATACGATTTTGCCGGCCGCGTTGGCGATTTTGGTAACGTGCTCGCCTCTCATCACGCGGTCTTGGGTTCGAATCCCACTCGGGCATGGAATTTTTTCATACGTTACAAAAATTTATTTCATCCTTCACCGTCTGCATTAGCAGCAATTTGCAAAACAGTCGGACGTTAAACCAAAAAAAAAAAAAAAAAAAAAAAAACGATTTCATTATAAGATTTAATTCATATTTTATTAGAAAAAAATATTTTTCTTTATAATAGGGTATATATTATAAAAATGTATTTTTTTCTGTTCTACTTATGACTGTTTAAAATGCGCTGACTGCTATCTTCTGGCTATTATGCTTTCATAGCAAGGCTATTGTATGGGTATATTTTTATAGATTACATAGGTTTTATCACAGTATTCTAATAGCTGATCTCACGTCATCTTGAAATTATTTTCTTCCAACACTTTTTCTTCGGAGCACAGCGGCCATCTTTCCTCGTCTACGTTGTTTGCTTCCTTTTTGCTTGTCTTTGGTTGTATTATCTATCGAGATACTTGAAGCTATCAACTTCTCGAATTTCTCTGTATTGTATTTTCAAGGGACACGGGGCTGTTCTAATGTTAGCTATGTATTTCGTTTTTCCGAAAGAAATCTGTAGTGGTTATTAATGGAGTTGTATAACTCACATTGTTAGTGAGGTGACGTGGTACTTAGTAGGCCTGAGTATATAAAAGAATATGATGTGAAACACTCACACGAAGTTTTTTTGTTAATACATAAAAAAAATTCTCAAAACAAAGTAAGATGGTAGAATAATGTACTCAAGCAATAACACGATATTATATAAAATTTATTTTCTTTTTATATAAATACATAACATAATTGCCCTTAAAAGGCAGAGGGATTGGTAAATTATTTGCACTCGATCTGCTAGTCCCAGGGCTTCAAAAAGAAGTTTGCTTTCTTATCACATGGTCAGTCAATTTTATTACTGAAGCATTTAAGAACAGAAGAGATGTAAAAGAAACTAATCAGAGTTATCTACTCTGACAGTAAAGAATATTGTTGTACAGCCAGACCCTGTGGTGAATTAAGTGAAGGTGTCATTTGCAGGGTGGAGAGTAGATGCTTTTCGGTGAGCCTAACATACTGATAAACATAGCTTATTTTCACTCGGTGAGAAAGACAAGGTAAACCACCTCATTCTCTTTGTTTTATTTAGTAAAGCCTTTAGAGGTTCTGACCAACCTTTCGGTTGATGACCAAAACACACATAACATAATGTTATTATACGTAGCTTTAAAATTTACGTTTTTTAATATTTTAACATTGTTAACTAGATTAAATTTCTCAAAAATGTATTTGCCTAGATGCCTGTGCGTGGGTTTGAGTCGTTTATTGCTGTTAAGCTCTTATACTTCATATTTCATTTTTTCATTAACAAATATAAGTTTTACATCCTAAAATAAAGTAAGAAACCATCATGAAAATAGGTTTTCCATTTTAATTTAATTAATAACACATACATCTAGATGCATCTATTAAAAACTTTTAATATAGGTAAAATCAAAATCTATAAACAAATAAATAAACATTAAATACCTTTCAACATCTCATCACTACTAAAGACAAAACCTGGAAATTAGTTTTGCAACAGCAATCTCTTAATATCAGTAGCCAAAGTACATACACAAAAAATATTATAATTCTGATAGGTTTAAATTTACAGGGATCAGTATGCCAGGCTTTTTGAAAAGTATCTACTTTCCACCCTACACCTGACACATTTACTTATTTACCACAAAGTCTGCATGTATAATGAATTCATTACTTTCTGCTGAGATACAGATTGTAAATCTGTCTTCTGTTTATTACACCTCCACCTCTTCTGGTCATAAATGTTCAGGCATAGAGTTGGCTGCTCATGTGATACGAAATAAACTAGTTTTTGTTGTAGTAGAACTAACAGATCGAGTGTAAACAAATTTTAACACTTCACCTGCCTGTTATGGGTAACGCTAAATTTATGCATTTTAAAATACAGTGATGAATTAAACTTCTAATCAAGCCAGAAAATATTTCTGCAACTATATTGGCCAGGATTTTTGATTTCATGTAACATTATTATTATGATTATGATTATTATTATTATTATTATTATTATTATTATTATTATTATTATTACCACCATCACCATCACCATTATCATCACCATCACCATCACCATCCCCATCACCACCACCACCACCATCACCACCACCACCACCACAACCACCGCCCTCGCCCTTGCCCCCGCCAACGCCGCCGCCACCACCACCACCACCACCATTATTATTATCATTATTATTATTATTATTATTATTCACTGATGGTGGTTTGTAGAGCTAAATAGCTGTTATTTTGCTAATAAACGTTATCCGTCAGTTATATTCTCTTATCCGGTTGATTTGGACGATGATTCTACTCGGAAGACATTGCCAGTGAAATTTCAAACGCCTTCTCCTTATCATACAGTTTACTTTATAGTTGTTAAAAAGTCACAATCACTTACGCCTAGTGTTAAATTTACTGACCAACAAAGAGGGAACAAAAATCGAAACACATAATCCCTCTTCTTTTCTGATTCTTCTATGTCTGTTTTTTCAATTGACATTCCTAATTTCAAAGTATCTAAGAATCGTATAAATAACATTAGAATCGTTCTACAGTAACAGGAAATAATTCCAATTTCGTTTAGTACCTAGAAGATCTCTTAGAAGTGGTAGAACTTATTTGGTTGGTCATATCCTAGAATGTATAACACTTAAATAGAAGCTACTCTGATATAATCTGCCGTATCGTTAAATAAGAGGTGACATGGGGTGGATTTTACATTAGAATGTCATTCGACGTCATGCCCAGTAAAATACCGAACCAATTGGAAAACACCATTATGGCATTACAGTGAATGAGACCATTTAATTGGTTGATATCAGTCTGACGTATGTGTTTTTAAGATAGGTATCTGATTGGTTAGAATTGCGGTTTGCCTATTGGCCGAGAATACAAGACTCTGATTGGTCCGATATTAATCTACTTCATCTGCTTTTGACGTTACACACACTGTCAGCTTGGCCCGCCTTTTACGCAACATAAATAATAAGTTTATCGTTTTATTTGGTTTATTTACATTTTGTTTTTGGATATGTTAAACAGATTAATAGCGTAGTTTAATAAAATTTCGTTAGGTAACGTTTCGTGAAGTTTATTCTTTTTTTAATCTAGGATCTGTTAGTTAAACCTTAATAGCGCGCTATGCTTGGTCTCGTTAGCGGTCGCGCGTCGGCCTTTTCTCCGTCTCCTTTTCGGTAGCCTACATTATAGGCAAATGGATTTCATGCGTTCTTATCTCATGTGTCTGCATTGAAAATTCGAATTGAAAAATTCAACATGAAAACAATACTTTCCTTCACTATAATATATTCATATAGTTGTTGTTTAGGTCATCAGGTGAAAAGTAGGTTTAAACCTCTTTTGGCTTTACGAAATGAAACGAGGAATGAGTTGGTTTATCTATGCCCTTCTCACCGAGTGAAAAAGTATGATTATTATCAGTATTCCCGGCTTACCAAAAATCATCCACTTGAATAATTCACTTCATTCACCACAAGGTCTGCATGTATAATAAAATTCATTACTTTCAGCGGAGATAACTCTGTATAGTGTCTTATATACCTCCACCTCTTCTATTCTTAAATGCTTCAGTCATAAACTTGGCCGCTCATGTTATACGAAAGAGAACTATTTTTGTAGCCGTGGAACTAGCGACAGAGTGCAAACGATTTTTAATACTCCGCCTGCCCATTATAGGCAACGCAAAAATTTATGCATCTTAAAATACCGTGAAGAATTAAGCTTCAAATCAAACCAGAAATAATTTTTTGCAACTACATCAGCCATGATTTCTTCCTTTCTTGTAACCATTGTTTTTTGGTTTTTTAGTTTTTTTTTTTACTGACGCTGGCGGTAGAGCTAAATTGTTATTTTGCTATAGAAAGATATCTGTCAGTTATATTCTCTTATCCGGTTTAAAATTGACGGCGATTCTACTTAAGAAACTTTGATAGAGAAATTTAATTTGACTGATTGATATCTGTCTGACATTGTCCAGTACTATAAGCTCTCTCATTGGACAATATTAACCAGTCAAAATGACCCATAAAAATATATCTGATTGGGTAGAATTGGGGCTCACTTATTTGTTGGAGTTTAAAACCTCGAAATTGGGTAAAAAATGACATTTTATTGTTTTGTTTACAATATTACTTATTCTTTTTTTATGTATAAAAATAACCGGGTTGAACGCAGCTAGCGGGGGCCAAATAATACAATTGTTATATGAGGAAAGGAGTACATTGTTCTGATCTTGACAGGGTTGATAATTATATGACATCGACCCTTGGGTATTCCCAATTCTGTCGCATTTATATACCTGCTTACCTGGCCACCGCTACTTGGTTTAAAGGACATTTCATAATTACTTCGTTCGTTCTCAAACATTCAAACTGTTCGCGTCTCTGTGAAGTTCTCAGACTTTCAATCAAAATTGATTGAAAACTATTGTAAAAATTATTGTAGAAAAAAATATTGTAAAAAATTATTAACGAATGAAGTAGTAATGGAAAATAATACAAATTTTGAAAAAATAATAACATAATACAAAATATTTAAAAAATAATAAAATACATAATGAACGAAAAAATTATTGTGACAAGGCTCCTTGAGCCGCTGATTGTATAGATTTGGTGCACTACTTTACTACAATTTGTGTATCATCTTTAATACATTTAGTGGACCAGGAAAATATCTACATGTAGCATGAAGAATGTCCTTTAAACCGTGTAGCGGAGGCCAAGTAAGCAGGTATATAAATGTGACAGAATTGGGAATACGCAAGGGTTGATGTCTTATAATTACAAGCCTGTCAATATCAGAACAATTGAATCCTTTTCTCAAATAACAATATTGTATTATTTGGCCCCCGCTAGATGTGTTCAACCCAAATAACCTAATTTTATTTTATTTAAAATTCCAAACCTGATTATTATTATTAATTAGTTTGTTAACTTAATACCTACTTAACTTAATTAAATAAAAAATCTGGTGTGAAACACTCACACAACTTTCTCTTGCCAATGCAAATAATTAATAATAAACCTAACATTATTAATAAAATATTAGAAATAAACAAAAACTAACCTCAAAAACATAACCTTATTTTAATCATGAGTGAATGACGCAAAATGACAATCGAACTCAGTTTGGCTTAAAAATACGGAAAATCACGCTTTCTCTCTAAACTAGGCTCTGTAGAGAAAAATGCTTTAAATAAAAGTTGTACATCTTTTAATTTTCTATAAAATTAATTATATACACTTTTGTCGTAAAATGCATTCTAAGGCCGAAATCTTTAAAAAATCAATTTTTCACACGTTTTCGTGAAAAAAAAACAGAAAATCGCAAATTGCCGCTAAACTAAGCGTTATACAAAAAAATGTTTGAAATAAAAATTGTAGGTTTTTAAATTCTCTACAACTTTTATCATCAAAGTTTTTGCGCTAAAATTTATATTAAAGCCGTAATCTTAAAAAAACAACGTTTTTACGTGAAAACAGCCTCACCGAGAATTTCAGCAAACATGGCGCCTACTCTATCTTGTAGAGAATAAAAAATTGAGTAAAATAGGCGATTTTTAAAAAAATCGTAGGACCAGTTTTTGAGAAAATCGCAAAAAACTGAAAAATTATACGAATAAACTACTACTTCCGGTTGACCGATTTTAATGAAAATTTCGTGTCGCGTCCGGTAGTGGTACGTAACTTAAGTTTCAAGTTTCAAGTTCGTACGATGTTCCGTTCTTGAGATATTCTGTTCACACACACACACACACACACACACACACACACACACACACACACACGCACGCACGCGCACACACACACACACACACACACAGACCAATCGCTAAAAACATGTTTTTTGGGTTCAGGGGGTCTGAAAACGTATAGATCCGGTGAAAACTCGATTTCGAAAAATCGACATGAAAACAATACTTTCCTTCCTATATATTCATATAGGCAAGAGAAAGTAAAAAGAGCTTTACTGGTCAGTTCGTTACATTCTGTTGAATTAAAAATTACAAAGTTATATAATTTCAAATGTTTTCCATTACTTAATTAATAATCATCAATGATAAAAAAAAAATTAAATAGTGTATGGGATTCGAACCCATGGACATTCGTACGGTAATATCAAAAATAAAAATTAATTGATCACTTTAGACGCACGGTTAATGTTTAGACAACAAATGAAATTTTTTCTCATGTAAGTACCATGATTTATCAAAATTAGCACCATTTTTACTTTCTCTTGCCTATATGAATATATAGGAAGGAAAGTATTGTTTTCATGTCGATTTTTCGAAATCGAGTTTTCACCGGATCTATACGTTTTCAGACCCCCTGAACCCAAAAAAACATGTTTTTAGCGATTGGTCTGTGTGTGTGTGTGTGTGTGTGTGTGTGTGTGTGCGCGCGCGCGCGCGTGTGTGTGTGTGTGTGTGTGTGTGTGTGTGTGTGAACAGAATATCTCAAGAACGGAACATCGTACGAACTTGAAACTTGAAACTTAAGTTACGTACCACTACCGGACTCGACACGAACATTTTCATCAAAATCGGTCAACCGGAAGTGGTAGTTTATTCGTGTAATTTTTCACTTTTTTGCGATTTTCTCAAAAACTGGTCCTACGATTTTTTTTAAAATCGCCTAGTTTACTCAATTTTTTATTCTCGACAAGATAGGGTAGGCGTCATGTTTGCTGAAATTCTGGGTGAGGCTGTTTTCACGTAAAAACGTTGTTTTTTTAAGATTACAGCTTTAATATGCATTTTAGCGCAAAACTTTATATAATAAAAGTTGTAGAGAATGTAAAATTCTACAACTCTTATTTGAAACATTTTTTTGTATAACGCTTAGTTTAGCGGTAATTTGAGATTTTCTGTTTTTTTTTCTCACGAAAATGTGTGAAAAATTGATTTTTTTAAGATTTCGGCCTTAGTATGCATTTTACGACAAAAGTGTATATAATTAATTTTATAGAAAATTAAAAGATCTACAACTTTTATTTAAAGCATTTTTCTCTACAGAGCCTAGTTTAGAGAGAAAGAGTGATTTTCCGTATTTCTAAGCCAAACTGAGGTTGATTTTCATTTTGCATCATTCACTCATGATTAAAATAAGGTTATGTTTTTGAGGTTAGTTTTTTGTTTATTTCTAATATTTTATTATTAATGTTAGGTTTATTGTTAATTATTTGCATTGGCAAGAGAAAGTTGTGTGAGTGTTTCACACCAGATTTTTGTCTTAATTTTATTTACTAATAAGTAAATTATTAGATTAAAATCTCTTGTAGAGTCATTTTTATTGTTTTTTTCTTAATGATAGGAGTAATAAAACTAAAATTAAACCTTTATAAAAAGATTAACGTTGACAATACATTGTCCAATGTTAATTTCCCTATACGTCAAATTTTTTGGGAAGTATATTATTAAGTACTTTGGGTGGAGCACATGTATGATTCTTTATTGTTT
Organism: Catonia carolina; assembly: GCA_035578175.1. NCBI lineage: Eukaryota > Metazoa > Arthropoda > Insecta > Hemiptera > Achilidae > Catonia > Catonia carolina. Next base: position 25,088,591 of record JAQMRL010000012.1, read on the forward strand.
TTCGCTACGACAGACGTAGAATTTAGGATACATAAATAAAACCTCTTGACCTTTGTGTCGGGGGTGCGGCCGGCCGCATTGGCGTAGTTGGTAAAGTGCTCGCCTCTCATCATGCGGTCTTGGGTTCAAATCCCATTCAGGCACGGCATATTTTCATACGTTACAAAAAATAAGTTCATGCTTCACCGTCTGCATTAGCAGTAATTGCAGAAAAGTCGGACGTTAAACCAAAAAAAAAAGTGTCGGAGATGCAACCCGAAATTTTAGTTTTACCATATTACTATGTAGTAATTTTAAACGCTGAAGAATAACACGTTAACATATTTATTTTATTTTGAAAATTTTAAAATTGAAACATTCATAGATGATGGTAGCAATCCTTATAATATAAAAATTGATTAAAATAATTAGGTTGGAGCCATATTATGGCTCCAACCTAAAATTTAAAAAATTACTCTCAAAGCTGGGAGTAAGTGTAACTTGTTGCAAGTGAAAATTTACCGAAAACACCGTTTTAAAGGTGTGACAAAGAAAAACATGAAAACTCGAAGCCCTAAAAAGCCAAAATTTGGTTTTCAGTTTTGTAAGCAAACCAGTGGGTTAAATTCAACGTTATAATACGGTCGTGAAGTGGTTTGGCAGGAGCACTAATAAATATTCTACATTTTTTTTGCTACGACACACCGTTGAGGAGAGGAAAAATATTTGCTCCCGCTATTGAGAGGGGGTACAACTGAAATTTTTTGGGTTACCACATTTTTATGTAATTTTGAACGCTAAACAACATGCATTTAAATGATGTTTTGTTTTTAGAAATTTTTCCAAATTTTTGCATTAGGATAGCAGCCCCAGACGACCCAACCTAAAATTTTAAAATATATTTATAATGCTGAAAAAATGTGTAACTTATTCCAAGAAAATTTGGCCGAAACCACTCATAATGTGTAAAAAAGTAAAACATGAAAACTGGAATCCCCAAACAGTCAAAATTTGTTTTGTTTAGTTTTCTCAGCGAACCGGTGGATTTAGGGCAACTTTATATAAATTATGGTCTTGAAGCACTGTGAGAAGGGCACAACAAATTTCCAAGTATTTTATATTACGATGCACCGTTCGGGAGATAAAAGAAACTTTCTGTCACATTTTGGGAGGGAGTGCAACCAAAAATGTTTGGGTTTCCACATTTTCATTTAATTTTGAAGGCGGAACAACATACTTGTAAATAGTTTTATGTTTTGTAAAAAATTAAAAAATTTTTGATGAGGAAGCAACCCCCGTAGGACTTCCAGTTAAAATTTAAAAAATGACCCGTAATGCTGAAAGTGTTACTTGTTGCATGTAAAAATTTCCCGAAAACGCCATTTTAAAGGTGTAAAAACGAAAAACATGAAATTGGGAAGTCTAAAAAAGCCGAAATTTGGTTTTATCCGTGTTAGTTTTTTAACTGTTAACAAATTAAGCTTATAAAATAAATTTCTACTTAGATCAAGCTTGGGTCTGATGAAGGTAGCGAATGTGAATTTGTATGATGAAAATTATAAATAAAAGTCTAGAGTCCCACACCTTCCCCTAATTACATAGAATAAAAAGTGAGTGTGAGAACGAATAAGTTGATAAGATTGATTAAAAAATTGTCCTTAAATTTGTTTAGGAATTTTTTTATGGAAGGGGCTTTTTAATCTGTCAGAACAAGTAAGTCTAATAGACGTTTTTGTAGATACAATTAAAATTTCTATGGCGTAAATATTTGGATACAAAACGTGTCATGTACTAACAAATAATTATCTGTTTTTAATCGGATTGTTTATTCGGCCGTAAACAAACAAAGATAATATCCGTCACGTTACTGATAACGTTGATACGGATGCAATACGGGCTGCAGTAGTGACCCATGATGTATCGATACCCTGCAGCTCTCGCATCGATTACTATTCCCTCCCACAACACACACACACACACACACACACACACACACACACACACACACACACACACACAGATACACGCACACAAACTTACTCGTTAGGTATGACATACATAATTCAAATCGAAAATACGATGCACTTGAAATATTTCACATGAATTCTAAAAATGCTAAATATTCCACAATTTTTATGTTTATAGAAATTCTGAATACAGCGGAATCTTGACAATCCGGATATGCGATTGGAAGCCTGTTGGATTACTAAGGGTACACCATTTAAAACAGTAATGAAAGGCTTCTTGAGGATGGATGTACATAGTCAAAAGTAAATTTTAAAATATGCATTTATAAAAAACTACAATTAACATAAATTTAACATATAAATTTAGAGTAGACCCTCCGGGTTGGTGTTGAGGTAAATCATTGCTGCGAGTCAGCTGTTTAACAGCTAACTTTCAGAGAGAAAGGTTCGTGGTTCAAATACTAGTAATGGTTACGTTTATACGGGTTTGAATACTAGATGGTGGTCACCGGTGTACTTGGATTGTTGGGTTTCAATTAACCATACTTCCCAGGAATGTTCGGCCTGGGCCTGTACAAGACTACACCTCATTCACACGTCATACACATCACACTCACCTCATTGGGTCCTTGGGATGGTTACTGTTCTGAATTGACCAGATTGCATCGTACACACATTAGGGATAAAAAAATTACAGTAAACACTCACTTTCTCTCTCTCTCTCACACTCTCTCTCTCTCTCTCTCTCTCTCTCTCTCTCTCTCTCTCTCTCTCTCTCTCTACCTAATACCGTCTTTCTCTCTTGTGCGTCCAGTGGAGGCGCCGGTACGGTGCCTGCAGACTACGTTCTATAATCTTTAGTAACAGCTGTCGGATTAACAAACGTGTCAAACTAACAAACGTCGGACTGTCAAATTTCAGCTGTATTATTATGTTTTTATTAGTTTAGCGTCAAATAATAATTTTTTTGTATTTTTCTCATTGCAATCGGTAAGAAGTCTAGTTATTTTTCATATTACGGCCTTAGATTTACTATAAAAGTATACATAATTAAAGTTATAGAATATTACAAACCGAACAACTTTTATTTCAAGCATTTTTCAAAAAATTATTTATAAGATATTTCAGCAGTATTGACGTATGGTAGCATTTCAATTAATTATTAGGTGTACTATAGAATCATTATGTAATTTTACTCTAGTAAATGTAATTCAATGTTTTATTGAATTTCATATTTATACGAAATAAAGAAATATCTAGTGTACATAGATTACAATTTTCCTGGATTTTCCGATACGGAAAATATATTTTTGTTTTATACCTGTACCTAGCTATCAAACAAGGATTTTATATAAAATTGAATGAAAACTTATGATTGTTTTGATATATTTGAAAAATTAAACAAATATTTTTAAAAACGTTTCGTGTAGGCCTATTGGGTGTATGTTAGCGTATGCTAACCTTTGAACTACGAAAAATCGACAAATTTATCTAGTGACGGTGTTTCTAGTTATGAATTTTGTGTCTATAAATGTTGACAATAAAATAAGTTCAGTTTTATAAAATCTGGCCGTTTTAAATTTAGACGATTGTCGTCCGCAGGCATCAGCTTATGTAATGGCTGTCGGACGTCAACCGTCGTCTATCTTATTTTCAGGATATAAACCCTGTTTACGTATTCTTTTGCATTATTATTTTAAATTTTGTATAATTTTGAGCAACACAATCATTTAGAATGTTGTACCGTCCTTTCTATATTATTGATTGTTTATATTATTAGCGTTTTCTTACAAATATTTGCTTTCGTTACCAGGCAACTTATTTTATATTAATTTAATTATTTTGAATCAACAATTAAAAATTCATTTTAATCAAAGTAAGCCAATGCAACGCTTTATTTATAAAACACAGGTTATAAATAACTTACTATTATCGGATTTTTATACGTTTATATTTCATAGAAAACTATGGCTTGTGCGTAGGTAATGGTATGAGGTGATACTCAAATATTTACGTATTTGTATAATATGATATATATATATTATATATTTAAATGTAGTATATATATTATATTATATTATATTTATAATTTATAATCAATTTAAAAGTAATACAAATTATGTATTATAGTGCACGCCACGAAAGTAGCCCGTTGTGTTTGAAAAGCTCTATTTCTAAAAAAAACCCCAAAGAAAAATTTTTAACGCTACGCCAAATTAAAGCCTGTTTTCTGCTGCGTTGCTTTGTTTGACTAAAATTTTTTATTTCAAAGTTTTTTCGGAAATGCAAGAATTTACGCATAAAATGTATTCAGTTTTTAGGTTTTCCGGTAATACTTTTCTTAAACGTTTGTCACTTCATCCAGGTCTTATATAAAAAATCGGCCATATATGTGTGTTACAGATCACAGTTTGGTTTTAAAAGTAACGTCCGATGTTCTGTTTTAATATGATGGGAATTTTTAAAGTGCTGTTTTGGTTCTACGTAAACATAGGGAATGATCTTTGGACTTAACCATGAGTTTTCACAATAGTTTTATGCCAATAATAGTTTTTTCTATAGTGATTTATGAAACGGGTACAGATATGAGAAAGTTAACGATGTTAAAGAAATTGGCCTATGTAAAGTTTGTGTGAAGTAACAGCCGTTTATAAAGCACATTAACGGAAGACAGGCTAAAAACTGTATACTTGTGCATAAATTGGTGTATCTCCGACAAATGTTTGGATAAAAAATGTAAGTCAAACGAATGAACTCAAGAAAGAAAGGCTTTAATTTGGAGTTGCGTTAAAAATTTCCGTTTGGTCAATTTTGAAATATAGCTCTTCTAAACAATGGACTTCTTTCGAGGCGAGCATTATAACGAAAGATTATTGTGTAAATGTGATGATCTGGTTATAAATAACCTACATTAAAAATAACTGTTTTAACCTTTAAATAAGCAATCTGGACATTATCAATATAAAAATGAAATAAAAAATCTGGTGTGAACAGTCACACAACTTCTCTTGCCAATGGAAATAATGAACACTATACCTAACATTAGTAATAAACTATTAGAAATAAACTAAAAAAGTAACCTCAAAAATGTAACCTAATTTTAATCATGAGTGAAAGAGGGAAAATGAAATGTGGCTTAACAACACGGAAAATACGGTAACACGGAAAAACACGGAAAATGTCGGTCCCTTGCATTTCATTATAACCGAAAACGAGTGGATGAAAAAAGTATATGAAACATCTTACCAGAAAAAGGGGTATGCTTGTGGTGCATATCTTAAGTAAGACATCCAGGTATTTGCTATATCAATTAAAGAGGGTAATATTGAGGGAGTGAATTGTAGTGGGAGGCAGTGATTAGAATATTTAAAGCAAATTACAAAAGATGCAGGGTATTGCAAGTATGTAGATAAAAAACAACTTGGGCAAGATAGATTAGCTTTGAGAACTTCATCAAACCAGTCGAGAGAGTGATGACATATATAAAATATATATTTGGACACCTCCACCGAGTTTCAGCCATTTACTACGTTCGTTTGAATAACGTGAATACCGTTTTCAACCTCTTACGATACAGTTTTGTAATAATTAAAAGGGTAATATTTTAGGTGCATTATAGGTAACAATCTCCACCGAGTTCCAGCCAACTAGTTTGCTATCAGGAACTCAGTAAACGGAAAATATCAGTTTAAAGGGTTGGACATCCTTTTCAATGTCTTAACGGTAGAATGTCGATATTGTTTATGTTTAACTTTTTTTATTTACCGTAAAGAAAATATTCTCTCCAAATTTTAGCTCAGTAGCTATTGAACAAGTAGGAGAATTAGTAATGGGTAGCCTAAAAGAGTGAGCAGGGACGTTCCAGAAACTTTTTTCGGGAGAGCAAAATAAAATACTGTATACACTCGTGGGCGTATACATACATACTCACATTAATATATTTTTTCTTGCTTACGGCCAATTTTAAATCACGTGAGGTAACTTGAGACGTTTCTTGAAGCTCTTTTTGCAGCCCCATTCCCAGCCTACGCTCACCGTTGGTTTTTCTCCTTTCTTCTGTGCACTCGAGTTTCTATCTTTTCTCTTCATGGAAGCCCTTAAAGCTGTAATAAATTTTCTGAATTTGGTTCGTTTCATTAAGTTTTCTTGGTTTATTCTGGTTTTCTCAATAACCTTCTGACTTCTTTAAACCATTTATCCAACATCGTAGGTCTATTTCATGTGGTCTTAAAAATTTGTTTTTTCAACAGGTTGTCGTCCATTCTATACAGATGTCCGTAAGATTTTACACTTCTTTTTCAAATCGTTTCCAATAATCGTTAATTTTCCTTATATATGTACACACACACATACAAACACACACACAAACACACACACACACAAACACACACACACACACACTACCATTTGGGGGGGGGCAAATGACCCCTTTACACCTTCTGGATACGTGCCTGGTAATTCAATTAGTGTCGGCTGTCCTATATATAAATAAGTAAGAATGTTATGTCATCTTTTCAATTTTTCGTTATCGTGTTTTCTACAGAAATACAAGTATCCAGATCTCTTAATCAAAAACAAAACAACAACGTGTTTTTATCGATTGGTATGTGTGTGTGTGTGTGTGTGTGTGTGTGTGTGTGTGTGTGTGTGTGTGTGTGTACTAGTTCGCGCGCAAAAAACGGCTAGAAAACGAACATTTGCAATGAAAGTTAAAACTTTGGTTTTAAGTTATGTATCATTAGAAGCCCCAACACGGAATTTTTATCAGAGTCAACCGGAAGTAATATTTTTTTTGTAGGATGTTTTATGTTTTCTATTTTCTCAAAAACGGAACCTGCAATTTTTTTAACGCTTCGTTGACAAAGACTTTCGCGGCCTCGTGTTAAAAAAAATATTTTTATATCAGATTGCGGCCCTAATATAAATTTTACGTAAAAGTGTACGTATTTAGAGTTAAGCCTATAGAAAATGAAAAAATGTAAAATTTTTATTTTAACCTAATTTTTTTCCAATGCTTACAAAAGTGCCAATTAATGATTTTTCATAATTTAAGATACCTACTAAAAATACTGAATGTATTGGCGTTATTTTCTCATGATTAAACATTGGTTGTATTTACATTGGCAAGAGAAAATCGAATGAGTGTTCACACCAATTTTTTTTTCCGAATGACTCTCGTAGCTTATGAATACATTAGGTCTATACCCCATAAAATTACTGTGGTAAAGTTTAAAAAAAATTGAAACAAAATTGTGAACAAAGAGTTCTGATAATAAAAGTTCCTATGAATAATACATTTTTAAATTCATATACAAAATTGCTATCCACATGAGATATAAAATAATACAGGATATAGGGGCCTATATAGTAAAGGTAAATTGTCACATAACGTTTGAATTTGAAAACGTTATAAACTATTCTGACCTATTTTACAATTCTGAAAATCTAGGTATATCAGGGTAACAAATAAACAAATGTAGCTAAAATTCATTATAGCTAAAATTCATTATATATGTATTGGATGATTTAAAATTTAACGGAAATCTCTCGGGAGCTAATTGGGTAGAAAAAAATCTGTTGTGAAAGACTCACACGACATTCTCTTGCAAAGTTATATATTTAACAATAAAACCTATGTTTGATCATGAGTGAACAATGTAACATTAAAAACATAACTAGTTTTAATCATAAGTAAATGAACATAAATGAAAACCAACCACAGTTGGACTTCAAAGAACATCAAATCAGTAATTGACGATGAAAAGGGTTCGCTAGAAAACAATTTGAAATAAAAGCTTTAGGTTTTTAATTTTTGCTTTCTCTTGCCTATATGAATATACAGGAAGGAAAGTATTGGTTTCATGTCGATTTTTGGAAATCGAGTTTTTACCGGATCTACACGTTTTCAGACCCTCTGAATCCAAAAAACATATTTTTAGCGATTGGTCTGTGTTTGTGTGTGTGTGTGTGTGTGTGTGTGTATGTGTATGTGTGTGAACAAAATATCTCAAGAACGGAACATTTTACGAACTTGAAACTTGAAACTTAAGTTAAATATTTTACTACCGGACCCGACACGAAAATTTTCATTAAAATCGGTCAACCAGAAATAGTAGTTTATTCGTGTCATTTTTTACTTTTTTGTGATTTTCTCAAAAACAGCTTCTACGATTTTTTTTAAAAATCGCCTTATTTATTAAATTGTTTATGCTCTACAAGTTAGGGTTAGCACCATTTCTGCTGAAATTCTTTGAAAGGTTGTTTTCTCGCAAAAAAATTGTTTTTTTTTAAGATTACGACTTTAATATACATTTAGCGTAAAAATGTATATAATAAAAATTGTAGAAAATTTAAACATCTACAACTTTTATTTCCAACATTTTTTGTATAAGGCTTAATTTAGCGGTAATTTTTTTTCTCACGAAAACGTGTAAAAACTCGATTTTTTTAAATTTTAGCCGTAGTGTAGCCTATACATTTTACGAAAAAAGTGTAAATCAAATTTATAGGAAATGAAAAGATCTAAAACTTGTATTTATAGAATTTTTTTCTACAGAGCCTAGTTTAACGTGAAAGACTGATTTTCCGTATTTTTAAGTCTAACTAAGGTTGATTTCAATTTTGCGTCTTTCACTCATGATTAAAATAAGGTTAGGTTTTTTGTTTATTTCTAATGTCTTATTACTAATGTTAGACTATATCGTTAATTATTTTCATTGGCTAGAGAAAGTTGTGTGAGTGTTCCAAAACCACATTGGCAAGAAAAAGTCGCGTGAGGGCTTATCACTATTTTTAGCTATGCAATTAACACCCGATAAATTGGTGTTGATTTTGAATCACCGTGTATACGGAAAACTAAGTTAAAGTTATTTCAAATTGAAATTTAATCGACAAATTTATATTAACATGGAATAAAACTAATAGTAAAACAAAACCAAAATTGTTTAATACATCTGGAAAATAACACACAGTGGAATAATGTTATTTTAAAGTTACTGTTATTATTTGAAGAAAATTTTGATTTACCGTTTCTAGTTAGAATGACCATTTTATGTTTAACCTCAGCAATCAAACTATTATTTTAGTAACAACGCTATTGATACGTTATGATTGTTGTTGCTTTATATAAATATATTTAAATAAATTTGATTACATTATACTCTATGTTTACATTTCTAGCAACAAATTAACTATAAGTGAACATGTTGTCTCGTAAATGGAATTCAGGTTCCTTATAATAATTTTATATAATTAAATTATAATAATTTTTTTAATTTATAATTAATTATAATTTTTAATAATCTTATAATTTTTTTTTTTTTAATTAAAGTCCGAAAAAAAATTATTTAGATAAAAGGATATCTACATGAAATGTAGGAAAGGAAAACATTTTTTTCATGTTGAGTTTTCTTAATCAATTTCCTATTTCTGCGTGTATTCCCATAGGAATACACGTTTTCAGGCTCCCGGGACCCAAAAGACAGTTGTTTTTTACCGATTTCTGTATGTGTTTTGTCAAAAACTGCTCCAACGAGTTTCTTAAAAATTATATATATTTACTAAATTTTTTTCTACTCTACAAAATAACAAGCGGCATGTATGTTGAAATTTTTGGGTGGGCTATGATCTCAATTTTCTTTTGCCCTATATGAAATGTATAATTATGCATATGAAATGTCGTAGGGAAGGAACAATTGTTTTCATAGTGATTTTTCCGAATCGTGTTTTTACCGGAAATACAAGTTTTCAGGCCCTCGGTACCAGAAAAAATTTTTTTTTTACCAATTTGGGTGTCTGTGTGCGTTTGTGCTAGTCAGTTATCTCCTCTGAGAGTAGTGAATTTTATTATACAACCAGAACCTGTGGTGAATGAAGTGAAAGTATCATTTACAGAGTGGGAAGTAGATGCTTTTTAGAGCGCCTGGCATGCTGATTAGCTTATTTTTCAACTTAGTGAGAAAGGTAATTTTAAACCATCTTACTCTTCATTTTACTTAGTAAAGCCTCTAGTGGTTCAAACCAGTGTTTTGGCTGATGACCTAAACAACAAAACGTGTGTTTATGAAAAAATCTCAACAAAATATTGTACGATGTTAAAACTTAGAACTTAAGTTAGGTAGGATAAGAGACCGAACACGATCATTTTAATCAAAATCGGTCAACCGGAAGTAGTAGATATGAAATATAGTAATATAGTAGTAGATATGAAGTAGTAGATATGAATAGTAGTAGTAGTTGAATTCATGCAATTATGCACTATTCTGAAATTTTCTGAAAAAACAGCTCAAACAATTTTGTTTAACTTTGCCTATTTACTAAATTGTTTATCCTCTACAAAATATAGTAAGCGGCATGGCTGCTGAAATTCTTAAGAACTGTGCTTCATGGTAATTATTTAAAAAAAAATTGCTATGTTAGTAATCATGGCCCAAAAGTGTGTAGTATAAATTAACGTTTTAGAAAATTAAAAAAATGGACGTTTTTAATTTATAAAAATTTCTTTCTGCAATGGTTCTTTTAGCATCAATTAAGTAGTGATTTTATGTATTTTGCTCATTAAAATCAGTAAAAGCCGGAGGTTTTACGGTTGTAGTACTCTAGTATCAAAATTAGTGTTCTATAGATATTATAAACTTACAAGTTTTATTTTAGAAATTTTTGTACAGATCTTTAAACGTCAATTAGTGTTTTTCGTATTTTTTTTAACGAAATCGGTCAACGGAAAAATAGTAGTTCATTCGTGCAATTTTTTCACTTTTTTGCAATTTTGGTTCAGAAACGGCTCGTACGATTGTTTAAAATTTTTTTCATTTACTACAGGTTTTTTAGTACTACTCTATTACTTATTATCATTATTTTTTTTTGTACTACTCTCTTATTATCATTATTAATATTATTATTATTATTATTATTATTATTATTATTATTATTATTAGTCCGAAAATTTTTTTATGAATTCTTTTCACATAATAAATAACTTCAATGAAGATAAATATAAAATTTTAATAGAACACCAATATGGAGTAAAGAAGATGTAATTATGTTGTGCTTCGAAGTTTTAATAATTACGGTGAAAGAGCTTTAAATTGTTTGATACCGCAGTTATACAATTCTCTGCCTAGAGAAATAGTTATTTTGTAGAAAATTTACTGATTTTAATGGGAAGGTAAAAGTGTGGTTACAAAATGATAATTAAGATAAGGATATCAATAGCCTTAAGAAGTTATGGATATTCTCTACAGTGGCTGCCTATGCGCCGTGACTATAGGTAATACAGTAACAGTATCACTAACGAGAATGTAAATCTAGGTAAATTAGTTTTGAGTTACAGTAACCTAATTTTTGTTTATTTTTTATTGTATATATATAATGTATGGGCACCTGATGTTAAGTCAGACTGTTGACTTATCGGGACCCAGAAATAACTGATAATAATAAAGATATTTTCATTCATTATTATTATTATTGTTATTATTATTATTATTATTATTATTATTATTATTATTAGATTGGGTAAGCATCTCTCCTGAAATTCTGGAGGGGGCTGTGCTTTCTTAGTATTTTTTTTAAAGATTGCATATAACGTTTTTAAGATTCAAACTTAACTTACCTATAACTTTTATTGATCATAAAATTTTTTTAAATTTAGTACTTAAACTAAACTAAAAGTAAAAATATGACTATTTACAATCAAACAATTACAAAATAATTATTACTTATATTTTTACTTTCTCTAGCCTATATGAATATATAGGAAGGAAAGTATTGTTTTCATGTCGATTTTAAGAAATCGAGTTTTCACCGGATCTACACGTTTTTCAGACCCTCTGAACCCAAAAAAACATGTTTTTAGCGATTGGTCTGTGTGTGTGTGTGTGTGTGTGTCTGTGTGTGAACAGAATATCTCAAGAACAGAACATCGTACGAACTTGAAACTTGAAACTTAAGTTACATACCAGTACCGGACCCGACACGAAACATTTTCATCAAAATCGGTCAACCGGAAGTAGTAGTTTAATCGTGTCATTTTTCATTTTTTTGCGATTTTCTAAAAAACTGGCCCTACCATTTTTTTAAAAATCGCCTCATTTACTAAACGTTTTTATTCTCCACAAGTTAGGGTAGGCGCCATGTTTGCTGAAATTCTGAGCGAGGCTGTTTTCACGTAAAAAACATTTTGTTTTTAAGATTTCGGCTTTAATATGCATTTTAGCGCAAAACGTTATACCGGGTGTCCATTAAGTCTGGAAACGGCTGAATAACAGAAAAGTGAGCGTGACTAGGTGACCAGAATGACTTTAATTGCTTGTTGCACCAAAAAAAAACTATTCAAGGTGATATTTGAAATTTTTGTCCGCCATCTTGGATCCGCCATACTGGATTTAACTTTCTTAATTTAAATAGGATGATGGTCATATGATACATGATTTTCGATTTAAAATTTCAAAATAAATTCAATGGCGAAAACCGGAAAGCGATATCTTTTTTCGTTTTTGAGATATTACCTTTCAACTATCCAGATCGGGGCAGAACGGCCATTTCTCCCTCCTCCGTCTTTGAGCCTACATAGACAATTTAGGTAGCAAGTGAAACGACTACACATAAGATTATTGAAAATAATAAGTTTTTTAATATCTCCACTCGTTCATAAATAGGAAATTATTGTCATTAAGAACTACGGAAAAACAATTTAACGGCTGATTTATTGCATTATAAAACTACACACATATCAGAGTGCGTCAGTTAGCCTAATACTTATTGTTATTTTTGTAAATATTAGTGTTTAAGGTTTAAGGTTAGTGTTTTAAGGAACTAACTGGGAAAATGAGTTACATAATTGGAAATAAAATTACCAAATGTTTCTTGACTCAGAGTAGTTGTACAAAGTGGTCTTCTCTTACTTATTGACAATATGATGTACGTGCGTAAAACTAGATACAGCATTACGAATGAATTCCCTTGGGATTCCAGAAGATTCATTTAGAATTCTTTGTTTGAGTTCATGCAGACTGTTAGTTTTCGTTCTGTAAACTTTGTTTTTTAAGTACCCCCAAAAGGAGTAGTCCGATGGACTCAAATCAGGTGATCTCGGAGGCCATTCAATTGCTCCTCTCCTGTATGAAATTGCTTGTATGAGACTATTGTATGAAGACATGCTTCGAAATCATATTACTCCGGCTGTAAGAAATTATTTCGGACAAGATGTTAACAACTGTTGGTTTCAACAAGATGGAACCCTGCTCATTTTTCTTTTCAGGTTCGTGTTTTGTTGACCGATATTTTCCCAGAAAGATGAATTGGTAGGAGAGGAGCAATTGAATGGCCTCCGAGATCACCTGATTTGAGTCCATCGGACTACTCCTTTTGGGGGTACTTAAAAAACAAAGTTTACAGAACGAAAACTAACAGTCTGCATGAACTCAAACAAAGTATTCTAATTGAATCTTCTGGAATCCCAAGGGAATTCATTCGTAATGCTGTATCTAGTTTTACGCACGTACATCATATTGTCAATAAGTAAGAGAAGACCACTTTGTACAACTACTCTGAGTCAAGAAACATTTGGTAATTTTATTTTCAATTATGTAACTCATTTTCCCAGTTAGTTCCTTAAAACACTAACCTTAAACCTTAAACACTAATATTTACAAAAATAACAATAAGTATTAGGCTAACTGGTAACAAATTAAATACTGTAGTTTTATAATGCAATAAATCAGCCGTTAAATTGTTTTTCCGTAGTTCTTAATGACAATAATTTCCTATTTATGAACGAGTGGAGATATTAAAAAACTTATTATTTTCAATAATCTTATGTGTAGTCGTTCACTTGCTACCTAAATTGTCTATGTAGGCTCAAAGACGGAGGAGGGAGAAATGGCCGTTCTGCCCCGATCTGGATAGTTGAAAGGTAATATCTCAAAAACGAAAAAAGATATCGCTTTCCGGTTTTCGCCATTGAATTTATTTTGAAATTTTAAATCGAAATCATGTATCATATGACCATCATCCTATTTAAATTAAGAAAGTTAAATCCAGTATGGCGGATCCAAGATGGCGGACAAAAATTTCAAATATCACCTTGAATAGTTTTTTTGGAGCAACAAGCAATTAAAGTCATTCTGGTCACCTAGTCACGCTCACTTTTCTGTTATTCAGCCGTTTCCAGACTACACCCGGTATAATAAAAGTTGTAGAGAATATAAAATTCTACAACTTATATTTCAAACATTTTTTTGTATAACGCTTAGTTTAGCGGTAATTAGCAATTTTCTGTTTTTTTCTCACGAAAACGTGTGAAAAATCTATTATTTTAAGATTTCGGCCTTGGAATGCATTTTACGACAAAAGTGTATATAATAAAATTTATAGGAAATTAAGAGATATACAACTTTTATTTAGAGCATTTTTTTGTTCAGTGCCTAGTTTAGCGTGAATGAGCGATTTTCCGTATTTTAAAGCCAAACTGAGGTCGATTTTAATTTTCCGTAGTTCACTAATGTTTTTTGAGGTTAGTTTTTTGTTTATTTCTAAGGTTTTATTACTAATGTTAGGTTTATTGTTAGTTATTTGCATTGGCAAGAGAAAGTTGTGTGAGTGTTTCACACTAGATTTTTACAGTAGTAGAACTATTTTTCTGTCGTTAATGAACATTTCTCAATAGTGGCATAGAAAATCGTTCCTATTGTTGAACGCTGGTTTCTCACATTATGAACTGCTTTATAACTGACCCATAAACGGTTCAACCGACACTCATCTAACAATGGTTCACGCAGTACTACTTACCCGATTAAAGGTTTATTTGGGAACATATTATTCAAGATAAATAAATACACAAAATTAATTTTAAAAATTTTCATAAAATCCAGATACAAACAACAAAAGAAAATAATAAAACCTTTTCTGATTTGTTCCAGAGACACGAGGTAAAATAAATCTATCTGACCGTTATTTCAAAAAGCAATAAATTGGACATGTCAAACCCGTACAAAAATCATTTTTATCAAAATATTATGTGATCCTCATAACACCGTTGTTGAGCACATATTTATATTGTGGTTATGTATCAATATGAGGTGTATATATATATATATATATATATATATATATATATATATATATATATATATATATATCAATAAATGAGGTGTAGTCTTGTACAGACCCAGGTCAAGACAACCTGGTACAACCAGGTACAAGACTACACCTCATTTACACGTCATACACATCATTCTCATCTCATTGGGTCATGGGGTTGCTTATTGTTCTAAATTGAACAGATTGCAACGTACACACATTAGGGATTAAAAAAAAATGTATCATTATTGTATTGTAACAATGAGGATGGATTGCCGATGAATGAATGTGACTCTTGAATGGGATTCTCGGAAGAGCTCGATTCAGTTGTACCTTGAAATACGATATAAAGGTTTTATTATGTTATACCTTTTATTAATTCTGGATTTTCTTTATGACTTTATTTTATATTCTTATTTTTTTTGGATTAGTCTAGGGTTATATTCTTTTAAGTTCTCTTTATGCTGGATAATTTCAAGGTCTATTTGTCTATTCCTTTCTCGGTTTTTTTAAATTCTAAGAAAATTGTAAGGTGAGTATATAAATCGCTAGCCTTTTGCCGGCCAGTAATATTTGTATTTTGGTTATAAATGAGAGCAGTGCGTTTATAATATGTTAACCAGTTTATGCATTGTAACGTGTGCATTAATAAAAGCAGGTCTAAGTGCGGGAAACAGTATACACAATTGGTGGTAGTTAAGAGTCGATTATTCACCTTTCGTGGACTATTGTCGGAAATATCCGCCAAAAATCTTCCCCAGAGTCGTTTAGCATAGAGGGCCTATATCTGCACAATTATGAATTAAATATTAAAAAATTGACTAAAATTTGTCTTAATAGGCATCAAAATATCTAAATATTCCAGTAAATTTGTGCCAGCAGAATCTGGGTCGACAGTACTCCCTGCCAATGGTTTCTGGCTATCACGAAGTCGGTGTTCGATATCAGTTGTGCTTCCTTTGTTCGTTGCTACTTACGTGTGTTACATTCGTTTAGTTTAATTATAATATTTCTTTAACCAGTCTTTGAACTTGTAGATTTATTTTCTCCTTTTATTCTGCAATTCAAATTCCAAATAATTTTTTTAGTCAGTTCTATTTATAGATGTACCCGCATAAACGTCAATCAGGACTAAAGACGTACCCACACCCATTATTATTGAGTAAAAGTGAAGACAAAAATATGTGATGGAATTTACGTAGATTTTGAGCTTTTAAAAAAAATTTATATTAGGAACACAATTAATTGTTATTAACTTTAGCACATATCAGAGTGCGTATCGAAGTTCTCAGATTAAATCAAGTACCTAATTTAGAACCTGCGTGTGTTTTATATTTTCATTCTAAGAACTTTATTATTCATAGATTTACCACATTTTCTTAAAGTTTATAATATAGTTAGGTACATATAGAAAACTGATTGCAAAAAAATTACAACTTGTTAAATAGAAAATTCCGTTTCTAGTTTTATTATTTTCTACAATGGTGATATAAATCAATAAAAATCATGATGATGATTAATGAATATTTTTTCTGATTTATATTGGTTTGGACATTCGGATAAACTTTGGCCGGATGAACAAGGCAGTACATTATTTATCTAAAATGTGTGCATTTTTATCACTGGAGGGGTTATTATAGTAAAAGTGAACAAACTTGGACTCATAGAAAATTACACTTGTGTTACATAAAATAATATAGAAAAGAAAGATTTATAAGTTAGGAAGGAATAACACACAAAAATATGTGTCAGGAATAAAGGAAATACCCAAAATGAAAAGAAGCCGTTTCAAATAGAAAAGTGAAAATGAAAATAAAGTAGAAAAGATGTATAGCACTTTTACTTCTCACGGTTTCCTTTTAACATTTCACCGTATCACATTTTATTTTAACGGCTTTTTTTACTTTGAAAATATGCTCGGATATTTCATTTTTATTTCTTTTTCATGTATTTATATAAAGAGCAGGCCTAATAATACTAAAACTATTATATGTACCAGCTTGATAAAATTGAGTGACTTATAAAATTAATTTTATTTTAATGTTAACTCTACGTCTAAATAAAACGTTTTTCTCTGTAAAAGGTGTTAATTTTAAGAAAGCAACAACACCATTAAGATTTCTTAAAGTTTCAGAGGTATACGTAACTTCAAGTGGAAAACTTCATCTACTTTCTATTGGGTAATTATTATAATGTTGTGTATTAATCTTTCTCGATTTTCTTTAAGTGGAGTGTTTTTATTTTATGAAATATGGGAAGTTCAAGTATTGATTTTATTTCGAATTTTCAAAGTTATAATTTATACTGGAAATACACATTTTCAGGCCCCTGAACTTTAAGAAACAATGACACCCTCTTTGATTACGTACTGTGCTCTCAAAGCTTCCGATATGCCGACAAACTGGAAGCTGATATTACTTCCGATAAGACCAGTAGAACATTTTTGGCAATGCAAGTGCTAGTAGCTATCTCTCTGGTTACTATATGAGGCTCCCTCCATTGATGGTCATTACAACTGCAACTAGACACCAACCAACGGAATACGGCTACCGGACTGACAAAGTCAAAACATTTAAAACATCAAAACACCCTTTGACTCATCAAACCCTTGCATTGACGACTCCGCATGAGAAAGGATGGTGCTTCCGTTCGGTGACCCAAACCCATATCCGCTGCCATGATAGATGCCTACAGAAATCCCAGAACCTAACATTGTGCTCACCAGATCCCTTCGAAGCAACCATCGAACCACTTAAGCGAGGGTACAAAATGACGTCTCCATTGAACGTCAAGACGCCGGGTCGTCCACCTCCTCGATCGGCATTGCGACTACTACCCGCCATTGCCGTCCACCAACCTACTCTTGCCACCAGGACGGCCACCGTTTAAATGGACTTTTTCAGGGCTCCCAAACATTTAGGGTTTTCCCATGCCACTCATTTTCTCTATCCGGTGACCCATGGTTTTACCAAAGTGTGTACGTGTGAACAAAATATCTTAAAAACGAATTATTTTACGAGATTAAAACTTCGGACAAAAGTTGGATACTGCGAAGGGGACCCAACATTTTCAGCATAATGGGTTAACTGGAAGAAGTAGTTTATTCGTGCAATTTTTTTTTTTAAATTGGCTTGAACGATTTTCTTTAAAATTGCCATATTTACTAAATGTTTTGCTGCTATTCGAGCAGTGTTGGGCTCTTGTGGTAAAAAATAGTTCTCAAGATGTAGGGCTTAATACACAATTTAGGGCAAAAGTGTATATATAATTATTTTCATGAACATCGGTCAACCAGAAGTAATCGTTTTTTCGAGCAATTTATTCCAAAACGGCTACAACGATTTTCTTTAAAATTCCTTCATATATAACATTCTTTGGTCTACAAAAATATTTTTTGTTTTTTAATATTGGCCATAATATGAATTTCAGAACAAAACTGTACATAGCCAAAGTTATAGATAATTAAAATAATAGTTTTAAATTTTATTTCAAAATAATCTTTTCTACAAAGCTTAATTTAGCGTAAATTAATAATTTTCAACATCTAAAGTCGAACAGAGATTAATATTCATTTAGCATTATTCAAGATTAAAATTAGGTTGTGTTTTTACTTTCTCTTGCCTATATGAATATATAGGAAGGAAAGTATTGTTTTCATGTCGATTTTTCGAAATCGAGTTTTCACCGGATCTATACGTTTTCAGACCCCCTGAACCCAAAAAACATGTTTTTAGCGATTGGTCTGTGTGTGTGTGTGTGAACAGAATATCTCAAGAACGGAACATCGTACGAACTTGAAACTTGAAACTTAAGTTACATATCACTACCGAACGCGACACGAACATTTTCATCAAAATCGATCAACCGGAAGTAGTAGTTTATTCGTATAATTTTTCACTTTTTTGCGATTTTCTCAAAAACTAGTCCTACGATTTTTTTAAAAATCGCCTGGTGTACTAAATTTTTTATGCTCTACAATATAGGGTAGGCGCCATGTTTGCTGAAATTCTGCGTGAGGCTGTTTTTACGTAAAAACATTTTCTTTTTAAGATTGCGGCTTTAATATGCATTTTAGCGCAAAACGTTATATAATACAAGTTGTAGAGAATGTAAAATTCTACAACTTTTATTTCAAACATTTTTTTGTATAACGCTTAGTTTAGCGGTAATTTGCGATTTTCTGTTTTTTTTTCTCACGAAAACGTGAGAAAAATCGATTTTTTTAACATTTCGGTCTTAGTATGCATTTTACGACAAAAGTGTATATAATTAAATTTATAGAAAATTAAAAGATCTACAACTTTTGTTTAGAGCATTTTTCTTTACAAAGCCTAGTTTAGCGTGAAAGCGTGATTTTCCGTATTTTTAAGCCAAACTGAGTTCGATTGTCATTTTGCGTCATTCACTCATGATTAAAATAAGGTTATGTTTTTGAGGTTAGTTTTTGTTTATTTCTAATATTTTATTAATAATGTTAGGTTTATTATTAATTATTTGCATTGGCAAGAGAAAGTTGTGTGAGTGTTTCACACCAGATTTTTAATTTTATATTGTTAAAATACAGGGTGATTCATGAAGTTCTCCCCCCACTTCTACAGCACATTGTACTAGTAAAAATAATGAAAAAATGTTATATAAACATAGGTCCGAAAACGCTTCGTTAGCGAGTTACAGCTAGCGAAAGTTTCGCCTGGATTTCAGTTCACCAGGTGAAATGAGGTCTTCCCGGAATTGTGGTAAGGTAGATTAAGGGGCGAATTCAATCATTTCTTATGGTTTTTGATCTGAAAAATTGAATAAAACAGGTCCCAGAACTGTAAGTTAAATAGTTTTTGAGAAAACCAGTGTCAAATGCAAAAAATGGAGTGAAAATCACATTTTTTCATCTTTGGGCAAGAATAACTTTGTTATTTCACCAAGAAACAGTTAAAAATTTTCAATAAAAAATGTAGAAAATTTTATTCTGAACAAACCGGTGTAAATTAAGTACACAGAAAGCGAATAGATGTTTGATTAAATGAGTTTTTATTCATAAGAGTACAAAGTAAAATTAACCGGAAAAACTAAAATGAAAAAATGTGTTTTTTTCACTCCATTTTTTTGCATTTGACACTGGTTTTCTCAAAAACTATTCGTATTTCTATTCGCACACAGACTGATCGGTTAAATCATGTTTATTTTGGGTTCAGGAGGCCTGAAAACGAGTATGTCCGGTGAAAGCATGATTTTGGTAAATCTGTATGAAAAAAAAATTTTCGTACACTGTATATTCATATAGCCAAGAGAAAATAAAATAGTAAATGAGTTAAATGATTTACAAAATCGTAAATTTTAGTTCAATGTTTACAACGTTCCAGTCTGAGTATCTTGCTGTTGTCGAGGAGGTTCATTGTCAAAGGATACTCATTCTCTTTTTTTTTTAATGTTTTTCGCTGCGTTGTTTAATGATTTCTGTAATGAAGGGCAGGTTGAGATCATTATACAATATTTCATTGATTACACATCATAGGGCTGCAGTGATCAACCTCAGAAATTTCGATTAAAAGCGCTTTAGTATTTCTTTCTATATTTTGATGAACTAGCTGTACCCGTTAGCTCTAACCTGTCCAAAATTTTTTGAGAACTCCAAAAACGTTCTGATTACTTCTCGTCCAGATAATGTAGAAATGTAGAAATAGCAAGGGCCATTTAGCGGTTATGTGAACATACGGCTTGACCATAATAAATTGACGCAGTTCAAAACTTATAAATTGGTAAATGTTGTTTCCTTTAAATATTAGGTATAATCATATTCCATTCACTTTTACATTACTAAACCAGAAATTAAACGGAAAAATTCTGAAATCGGAGTGGACGCCATTAAGATTTCAGATTTCACAATGATAAAGAGGTTAAAAAGCGATGGAAAATGAGAAATTTGAACCCATCCACTTTCAAGACCAATTTTCAGGGTTTGTGACATGTTTGAAACACATGGGACTGGGAGAAACATGAACAAGAAACTTTCTAAGTGGAGAAAAACCTCTAAGAGTTAAGAAAATGGCAGTGTGGTAATACAGACATTTACGCGATCCCCAAACAAATCTCTCAGATAATGCTTTCGTGAGATTGGATTAAAACAGATATAGTGTTCATAGAATTTTAAAAGCTAATAAGTAGAGACCATGCATCCCACGATTTCTGCATAGATTAAATGTTGACGATCCAGACAGGAGAATCCAGTTTTGTGAATGTTTTCGTGTAACGTGTACTGTGAACTAAAGGTTTGGTGATTTAATTGTTTGGTCAGATGAAGCAACATTTAAACCCAATCGAACAAATTAAAAGGCATAACTGTTTTTTCTAGGATAATGAAGATAATGAAGATTCACACATAATTGAACAGAAGCTAGTGAATTTACATGGCTTGACAGCGCGATGTGGTCTGTCATCACGGGTTAAAGTTGGATCATTTTTTTTTTTGTAGGAACAGTTACCGGTGACGCTTATTTTCGAGTGCTACAACGTAACATTATTCCAGCTATACAGAGCCTTTATGACAATGGTGTACTTTCAACAAGATGTTACTCCACCGCATCATTGTGACGTGAGGAGATTTCTTGATAACACCTTTCTTCAGTGATGGATAGAGTGAAGATGAAGCGCTGTAAAGTACACCGCATGATCACCAAACCTAACACCCTTGGACTCTTACCTCTTGAGGTATTTTGAAAAACACTGTGTACGGTAAAAAGCCAAGGACGCTAGGAGAGCTGGAACGGGTGTTTACAAATCCTTTTAACGAGATCCGTTTAAATACCGTACAATTAGTTTCCAATTCTGTATTAGCATGTTGTGGTAAATGTATTGCAGTTAACGATAACCAATTTGCATATTTATAAGTTTATATTACAATACAACACAATTATTATGTACCTAAATATTTTCTACAAATAAATTATATATCCGTTCAAAATTTGTATAGCCTACATTATTTTGAGACAATCGGCATAAATTGAATCATAGACTAAATTGTTCCGCGCATTTCAGCGATATCCCGTGGATTAAATGCAAGAAAGTAAAACAAACGACACAAGAAATAATAATTTTACTTTAATAATTTACTAGAGAATTTATCAAATTACTTTGTACTGGATTCAAGTACGTACTTCTGTTTGAGCACTTGAAAAACGACTCTCATTTTGGTCGATTAGAGAAAGACAAAGTTTGACTTTTGTTCTAAGTAAGAAATATAATACATACTTCATAAAATAAATTGCTTCCCATATTTCTCTTTATTGTTTTCAACGAAAAAAGTATCCTTAAAAAATATATTAAATTCAATTTCCTCAATTTATACTTTCTGTTCATTTGTTATGATCCATTTTATGAAAGATAAACTGCATAACCTTAATGAAACCAATTTGTTTATATTCAAACATTATTTTATGTTTAATTTTCCAAAACAATATATTTTTCAGTATTAATGAGACGATTAATTGGTAATTAGAAAAAGAAATCAAATCATTTAACCTAAAATATTCTTCACGTTTTATTTTCCGTTTTCCTACGCAAATACAACATAGCTGGCAGGTGGAGTGTTAAATTATTTGCACTTGATCTGCTAGTTTCAGGGCTACAAAAAATAGTTTTGTTCCTTACAACATGGTCAGCCAATTATAAAACTGAAGCATTTAGGAACAGAAGAAATAGACGGGTAAAAGACACGAATCAGAATTATCTCCTCAGAGAGAAATTTTCATCAAATCAGAATCAGAAGGCCTGTGCTCTTGTAGAAAAATATGTTTCTTTTTTAAATATTGCAGCCTTTTGCCCATAACAGGCAGGTGGAGTGCTAAATTAGTTGGGCTCTATCTGATAGTTCTAGAGCTACCAAAAATAGTTCTGGTTCTTATCACATGGCCAGTCAAATTTATGACTGAAGCATTTAAGAACAGGAGATGTTGAGGGGTAAGAGACACTATATAGTCTGATTTATCTCCTCTGAAAGTAATGAATTTCATTATATACCCAGACGCTGTGGTGAATGAAATGAAGATATCATTTTCAGGGTGGAAAGTGGTTGCTTTTCAGAGGGCCGGGCGTGCTGACAAGCATACTTTTCCACTCAGTGAGGAAGGCGATTGTTAACCACCTCACTTCTCATTTTAATTTGTACATATGTACTAATTTTTTGTAGCAAGAAACCGGGTCATTTTGTCTTTCAACCTGGATATGAAAATTTTCAAACAGCATTAAAAATATAGAACTCTTACGTCAACTAAAATAAAATGAGCTAAATGCTGATTTAATATATTGTTGAAATCCGACTCATCGTTTTAGAGATGCAAGGGTTCAAACTTGGGTGTATATAAATTATAAACCCGATAATAGTGTTTTTACCCCTCTATCTCTTCTGTTCATAAATTCTTCAGTCATACAGTTGGCTGACAATGTGATATTAAAGAGAACTATTTTTTGTAGCCCTGGAAGAAGCAGATCGTGTGCAATTAATTTAAAATTCCATCTGCCTGTTATGGGCAAATAACTTTTATATCAATGATTTTTGTACAGCGCCTAGTTTAGCGTCAATTTAGTGTTTTTTCAAGTTATATAATTATAGACGTTGATTTTTTATTTTGCGTCATTGAAGTTACTAATCATAAGAATTAGGTTATCGTTTTCATTACATTATATAATGTATTATATAAATTAAAAGCAATGAATGTATGATGGTTTAAATATAATTGGTTATTCGGTTGGAAAATGACCCTTCATGTCATTAAACGGTGTTAAGTGATCCTCCTTCATACCTTTATTTAGTTAGCTAAATTCCTAAAAAAAAACACTTAGAAACTTACCAGGTACTTTTGCATAACAATACCTTAACACTGAAGACCACCCTCGAGAAAGGCGGCCCCTACAAGCCAAAACGGCTTTATTAGTAAAATTAGCTTGGTATTGTGATACTTTTAGAGGTTGGCCTCCACCACTGAGTGTTTAGGAGACACCTAGAAACCCTCTGAAGAACTATGACTAACTACGGAAGATACATTGATAAGGGCGGTTTATAACTTTCAAACTAGAAAGCTTTCTCTTAACGAACTCAGATGTTGAACAACGCGTGTCCTTAAAAAAATTCTCGCTTGTGGAATTACGAGTGAAGACTCTAAGGTATTCAGTTCAGAGATCCCAATATAAAATGGACCAATCCACAATCGTCAAACAAATACAAAAAAATAAAAATTTAATTAAAATTTTCAGTTTGAAACAAATTATGCAACCACATCACAATTAGTTGATTTCAGAAGAAACCACCTATTATATGGGTACACTGTGGGGTGTACTAATTTGTGTATATTTATGACTCAAAAAGAATATCATTGCTTCAAGCTCTTATCTCTGTAGAAACACACAGGTGAGATATGTTTCATATTCCCACCATAAGTTTTATCACAGCTGATGTGAGCAGTCAGCATTGTTAAACTAATTACAACTTACTTAATTAGACATTAGATAAATTGTCGATAATTCATGTGACATTTTAATTGAGGTTAATAAGATATTTTAGTCTTTTAAATATTGTCAATAAAATTCAAATTTCAACAGATTTTTTAAAAAAATTTTAAATTACAAGTTTATTTTTCTTGCTAATCGTAAAATCCTAATAAACTTAGAACAATAACAAACAAACAAAATTATGAACAACAAGAAATTTCATATAAATTTTATTTTATTTATCACATTTTTAAGAACAATCCTGTAGGTTCATTTTTTTATTAATTTAGAAGAGAAAAATAATTTTATAGCTTAAAAATTAACCAACAAAAAAAAATATATATATGGTAATAAACGCCTGATTAAATTGTTGTTGTTTAGGTCATCAGCCAAAAGGCTGGTTTGAACCCGTAGAGGTTTTACTAAGTGTAAAACGAGGAGTGAGGTGGTTTACGCTTGCCTTCCTCACTGAGTGGAAAAGTATGTTTATCAGCATGCCGGGCCCTCTGAAAGCACATATTTTCCACTCTGCAAATGACACCTTCACTTCATTCACCACAAGGTTTGGCTGTATAGTGAAATTCATTACTTTCAAAGGAGATAACTCTGACTAGTGTCTTTTACACCTCTACCTCTTCTGTTCTTAAATGATTCAGTCATTTCATTGGCTGACCATGTGATAAGAAACAGAACTATTTATTTTAGCCCTGCAACGAACAGATTGAGTGCAAATAATCTGACACTCCACCTGTTTATTATGGGCAACCTGATTAAATATTTACCTCTAATTAAAACTAAACCAAAGTTCCTAAAATTAAATTCGCTGAATAAATTAGCCTACAATGAACTGTAGTCAAATTAAATTACCCGTTATTTTTCTACTCCTGATAAACTAAATCACTAAATAATTTTTTAACAATTAGTTTAATTATTTTACGCCTCATGACTATTTATTTTGGTATCTAATTTAATACAAGAGTAGGTTATTTACCGTTTTTCAATTTAATCCAATCCAGGTAATCACATATTAGCACAAAACCACGTAACGACAGAAAACGAACTGTGTAAGTTCTGATCAACACATACCTGACCGGCGAAAAAGACGTACCGAACTGTGGTGGGGTTGACTAATCAGGGCCAGAAAAAAGCGAGAGAATATGTAATGAATGTTATGATTGGTTATAGGAATTGTTGTATTTGCTGAAAAGCAATTACAGCCTCCTGGAGGGGAAAAGGGAAAATTTCATGGAAACCAACTAGAGAAATAAAATATTTTTCTAATTTCTGAGGGTATAAAGTGTTAACTAAGGATTTCAAATCAGATAAAGAACAGAGTTAAGCCAGTAGGCCACAAAGTTCCCAGGGGAAATAGGATGGACAGTTCACGTAATACAGTGTGAGAAAACAAAGCCTACAGACTAGCAGGATTGGAAAACAAGTTAATGAGAACCGCCGAGTTAACAATAAATTTTAACTAAGATTCCATTATAATAATAATTACAAAAAAATATCGTATAATAGAAAAGATTTATTATGGAAAGAAAAAATAATACGTTTTATCAAGAAATGATAAGTTTATTTCAGTAATGAAATAAACTCATCATTTCAACTCTTTAGGAGACCAAAAATTTTAATATAAGCCAAAGGGCACTTTTATATATTTCTCTGTTGCAATATTACAACTTTTTCGGCTGTTAGTTTGTGAAGAATAGTTCTTCAAGCAGAACAGATTCCTTTCGCGGTGAGTACGCTATCAAAATGAAATTCTTAGCAACGTTTTTACTATTATTTAATTTATGTTGGTCATAACTATGGAAATGATTTCAATAATTAAGATTAAACCTTCAGCTGTTTTCAATAATATTTATTTAAAAAAATTTAAATTGATAAATGAATTGAGTTGTTACTACAGCTGTATAGAAAAAATAAATAAAAGCCTTCACTTTCGGCCATGCCATAAAGAACATAAGCCTAATTGAATTTCTTATGTGTAAAATAGATTTTTCACCTGTCATAAGCAGACTTGATGGCTTCTACCGAGTTTTTCTCTTATTTCCCCCCAACGATCGATTACTTTCTTTCTTCCTCGTCCATCCTACAAATTATTTGATTTCATTTTACTTTTTTTTAATACAGAACAAAAAGTAAAAGTAATCAACGTAATAGATTTAAGAAATCTGATCAAAGATCTTTGAGTCAAGAAAATTACTTGTATCAATTGCTACCAATCTGAACATGCTAAAACTTGTAGCTAAGTATCTTAGTCTTAAAATGGAATTTGTTGATTTTTTAAAAATTAATATACCAATCGTTTTGGTTATCACTTTATCAATAAGGTAATATCGAACATCGTGTAACGGCAACAAACAAAAAGTAACTGAAAATATTTTCTATCTGAAGCTAAAATAATTTTATAGCCAGACCTCCTTAAGCTAATATGTGAATAGACCGATTTTTTCAATTTCTCTTGCTCTATATGAATATACAGAGAAGAAAAGTATTGTTTTCTTCTGGTGGAATTCAAAAAAAAATTGAATGAAATATTCGTTTCCAGGCTTCCTGAACCCAAAAAACATGTTTTCAGCGATTAGTCTATTTATCTGAATAAAAAAAATATTGTGAAAATAATTATTTAAAGGGAAAGTGTCGTTCCAGAATTCTGTAGTAGGACTGAAATTGTAAAATGTTAATGTAAATAATAAGAGTTAATGTATAGCATTTCCTCGAAATAGTTAGAAATATAGTGTACAAATGGTTAGATTATAGTATAGGGCTATTGTCGTAACGGTTACCTGAAAGTGTCGGGGTGTCTATTTAGATACTAGCTCTATTTATGGCATTTTAATGGGTCTTTTATTTATATATAATGGTTTTTGTTAAGATTCATTCAGAACCGACAGAGAGTCTGTATTTTTATTACTATATAGAACAATCTTTGTTAACCCTAGAATGGAAAGCCGTCGTAAAATTTACTACGTCAACTTTGTTTTTCGTTGGTACTACTACGTTTTAACGTTGACTGTACCGACCTTAAGGGTGTGTATCGTTTCGCCTGAGACAAGGTCAGTGTGTTATTGACATCGGTTACAACTTTTGTATTTTGTCGAGTGAGAGTATAAATCGTAAATATTGCGACGGGTTTCCACTACCGTAACTATTTTTTATAGGGCATCGATCTATATTTTAATTATTTTAGCTTTCGTAGTGACATGTTTAGTGTTAAAATAAACTGTAAATAGTTAGTTGTATTATAAATTATGATCGGGCTACATAAACAGCTCATAACACCATGGTTAGAAGAAAGGATCAAATGTGTCTCAATTCAACGATCTTTGAAGACGATTATACTTCAAGTTCTGGGAAGAGAAAATGATCCAGGTCCTGTCCCTAAACAGGTCAAGAAACGAACAGTTTGTAAACATTGTCCAGCAAAAAAGAGGCGTATGACAACAAGCTGGTGAATCAATTGCAACGAGGCATTCTGCGGGGAGTACAGAGGAGAAATATGCAAGAAGTGCACCGACGTCTATCACGATTGAACAGTGAAATCTTTGCAAATACCTATACTCTGACTACCTTGTTTTTTTCTTAGCAATATCAAACAGTTTACCTAACAATTTATAAGACTTTATGGTATTTTACTAATTTTCCGACTTAATAAAAATTTACTACTTAACCAATAAATTTGAAAAAAAATATATTCAAGGTGCATAATACCGTTATTTTTACTATATTGTGTATTAAATTTGTATGAAATAAACTAAAAAATTATAAACATAACACATTTTTATTTAAAATACATGCATCTATAAGATTTGGACTTATAAAGATCAGTAGTAAATATTACGACAGGTTTCCAACAACGTAACTATTACTAGGCTTTCCATTCTAGGGTTAATATAAAGAACCCCGATGAGTTAGTAATTAAAGGAGCCATGGTGCCCTTTCGAGTTAGTTTTCATCTGTCGTTCAATAAGTGAGTTAAATCCTGTTCTTAAACGATCTAGAGCTAAAATTGTATCCGTTGATACGTTTGTTAAAAAGTTTCAGCGTATACTGTAGATGAATAATTGTTTGTGAGTGGTAGGCCTATTTAGTTTAATTAAGTTGGAGATAGTCTTGCAATTATTTAAATCTATTTAATTTCAATAATTTATTGTAATAATTAGTTCATTATAATAATAAATTTAATTGTAGTATTTTCAATCATCTGTAGAGTTAAGTAACATTATTATTTGTAATTTATAGTTTTCAATATATTCTTGTAATTTTAATAAATAGTGTGTAATTATTTATTATACCAACATCTCTAAACCGACTTTAGCGATAAGTGTCACATTATTTCAAAAGTGGAATATCGTACGAAGTTTAAACTTAGAAGTTAAATTACGTATCTGCCGCAAAGGGGACCCGACACGAAAAGTTGTATCAAAATCGGTCAATTGTAACGGTAGTTATTCCTGAAATTCTTCACTTTTTGCGATTTTCTCTAAAACAACTCATGCATGTTTTTCTTTTAAATCGCTTCGTTTACTGCATTTTTAATATTGTTCATGGCTGGCTGTTATCTCATGGTAAAAAATTGTTTCTTTTTATGATTGTGGGAAAATAATAAGTATTATGATATTAGGAAAAAATATCATGTAATTAAAGTTATAGAAATTTAAAAACCCGACAACTTTTATTTTAAACGTTTTTTTAATTGACCTGAGTTTGGCGTCATTTACTGATTTTCTGTATTTTAATCATGAAAATTGGTGAAAAATTGGATGGATATGCGTTCCGGCTTGAATATCCATTTAACGACAAAAACGCAAAAATCAAAGTTATGGTAAAATTAAATAAATTTCAAATTTATTTCAAGCATTTTTTTACAGAGCACTGTCTAGCTGTAATAAGTAACTTTTAGTAATTTTATGTTCTACTGATGTTGATTTTTGTTTCTCTTCATTCACGTATGATTAATACTAGGCTATGTTTGTAATTTTACATTGTTTAATAATGAATAAACATATATTTTGTATATAATTATTTACATTGGCAAGAGACAGTCGTGTGAGTGTTTCACTTTAAATTTGTCACTTATACTGTTTTATCACTCATTGTGATGTTTATTCCGGGTTCTTCAGATATCTGGTTATTTATAAAAAACAAAACCTCCTTTTAGATTAACAACAAATATTTATTCACCAAATAATTTGTACAATCGATATAAATAGAGATTACATTTAACTACTTCAGTTAATAGCTAAACTTTATTTCAACTACATGGCTATTGACAATAAAATAAGTAAGTAATTCTTACGTACAAATCGATACCAATTGTAAGCTAACTGTCCGTAACGAAGAAACTACTTCAATACCTGACGCTTAAACCGGTTTTTAAAAACTTTACCAATGTTTAAAACAACACTATCTGACTCTGGAAAGGGCAGGCTCTATACAATAAACGACAATTCACTATCGAGGGTTTTTACATTGACAAAAGAAATTCTTGTGAATGTTTCAAAATTAAATTTTTTACTTTTAGTAGCCTACTGTTTGATCACTCATTGTGATATTTATTCCGTGTTCTTTAGAGATCTGGTCATTTATAAACAACAAAACCTCCTTTTAGATATGCAACAAATAATTATTCACCAAATAATTTGTACAATTTTATAGATTGTACAAGTTTATTTCTCTATTTATAAAAAAAAAGATTACATTAAACTACTTAACTTAATAAATTTTAATTCAACTAGATGGCTATTGACAATCAAATAAGTTATTAATTCCTAAAACATACAAACCAAACCAATTGTACGCTAACTGTCCATCACAAAGAGACTGTTTTAAAACCTGACGCTTAAACCGGTTTTTAAAAACTTTACCGCTGTTTAAAACAACACTAACTGACTCACAAAAGGGCAAATGCTATTTATAATAAACGTCAATTCAATTATTTACATTACCAAGAGAAAGTCGCGTGAGTATTTTACAGCCAGTTTTTCTAATAACAAAACTATAGGTGGAGTCGTGAACTTGATCACGTGTCGTTCTTCTCCTGCATCGTTCCTTTCCTGGAATTATTTCACCGTCTTGTAACGCAATATTCTTCAACTCTCGGCGGATTTTTCGCAATTATTGTGGATCCACGCGTTTCTTTATGTGACTAATATATTGTAGCTTTTGAGTTTCATTTATTTCTTCATAGGATGCAAGCTTTTTATCTTTTTCAATTCCTCTGTTACTCCATATCCTAAAATATATTTTGTATTTTATTCTAAAGTAAGCAAGTGAATGCGCATATGGGATGGATGTATTGTCTGTCTACAAGTTGATGGCCTCCCGCAGAGGGGAGCAATATGCGGATTGTAAAACCATTTCACAAAACATACGGCTAATGTTTTTTAAGTAACTGAAACTTTTCAAAATGACGTATTATTACAAAAATAATATTTCACATGTTTTTCGTTGTATAAAATATTTCAAAAAACACACGCTCAATGAGATAATGTATAATTTAGTTAAAGTTTCGTTTTTGAAGAAAAAACGTTCAATTTAAATAATTCTTTCACTAAAAATTAATTAAAAATTTTCTCTAGTCCATTACCTGCGTGTGTACAGTTATCTTTAAAGACCGAAAAGTTACTCGCATGCTGACTTTTTTATGTCGTGTTTCCTGATTTTACAAATTTTTTTATAAAAATACCTCGTAACTCAAAAAGTAATCATTTTCTGTTAAAGTTTATTTCACCGTCGTTTTCCATAATTATTAAAGAACAAACCTGTCAGATATTATGTTAATCCATGAAATAGTTGTTGACCAATGACGACGTATTTAAAATAATACGGGTTTTTCTTCAAAAACAAAACTGTTACTAAATTATACATTATCTCATTAAGCGTGAGTTATCGAAATAATATTGTATAAAAAATACATTGTTTTGTAAAAATATGTCGTATACGACAAGTTTTAGTTTCTTAAATATATTAGATATATGTTTTCTGAAATGGTTTCACAATCCGCTTATTGCTCCCTCTGCGGGAGGCCATCAAGTTGTAGACAGAAAGTGGCTTCTGATGACACTATGAAGCACTATTGACACTGGGGTATCTTTTGGCACAATTTTAATTTTCGAATTGGTTTTATTATTTTAAGCTTATAATAATAATAATAATAATTTTTTTATGTTGGCCTCCACTCACCCCTTACAGCCATCCCAACCTCCATGAAACTGACTAACAAAGAAGCAGGGATGACCTACATGAGTTAAAGAAGTGCAGCAACAATTAGAAATCCTTGAAACGCTACACTCACCTATCGGGACGTAAAAGAAAATACACTAACTCATATGCCTATAAGCTTATAAGTAAATTCGTGCAGGGATTGGCAATGATACCATACCTATAGCGTGAAAGATAACAATGAGAAAGAAACAAACAAACACTAACAATAAGTAAAATAACCAAGCTAACAGCCAAGTAAACAAAACCAATTATCAAAACAGGAGTCCTATATGACTTAATAACGCTGGTAGGCTACTCAGTTCACCTAACAACTTGTCATATAGCTGTCCCAACTGGATCAACCCATGCAACATAATACAATTTTCCTCTTGAATAATAATAATAATAATATATAATATTTATTCCACTTTTTACAAATACAAAATTACATCTTATGTACTAGGAATAAATAACCACCAACTCAACAAAACGGTGGTTATATAAAAAAACAATACAAAATACATAAAAACAAGTTTACAAATTAATTACACATCAATAACGTCATCCACTACAAATGACAATTCAAATTGTAGCGGCAGCTACAGCGCATGTTAACTATATTATTTTTAACAATAATATAAACCAAGCCGTCAGTCTTCAAAGCAGATATTCATTTGTACATGACTAACACTAAAATCAGTTGTTATTATTACATTATTTACCAAGATCAGTAAATTCCTACAAGGACTGAATAGCAAGCACTGCAAGTCAGCGACGGTAAAACACCAACACTAACCAACAATTCTTACAAGTGAATCACTTGGATTATTAAATCACATTGGAAAGAACCAACAGTGCGAGGAAAGAATAGATTTTTTTACTAGCCTAAAACAAGTTAACGGGTGTCATTATGGTTTTGGAACACCCAGTGTTATTTCAATTGAAAAACTTAAATTACGTAAAAACATTCATTCGGAAAACTGCGTTTTTTTGTTATGCGAGATAAAAATTAGTTGAAATTGTGGTAATTAATTTTTTTTGAAGTTGGCATTACTTGTACATGTTTATTACGGTAGTAGGGGCTGTTAAAAATGCAATGAGACTTGTTGGCATGGAAACGATTGGTATTACATTCAATACAATAGAAACATGCAGGGAACAAAAATAAAATAAACACAGGATGTACCTCATGAGGCTACAATCTTATAAAATTTGTCGGAAAAACTTTCGTCACCAAAAATTTTTCGCTTAAAATATAATGTGGAAAAACACATAGGCTACGACTTTCTCTTGCCACTGTAAATTTAGAAAAATGTAACCTATATTTTTCGATCGTGAGTAAATTACGCTAAATGAAAACTAACCTCTATTGGATATACATTTTGATGAGAAAACTATGAACAATCACTAATTGACGATATACTAAGGAAAAATCATCGCCTAGTTCTTCGTATACTGCGTTTAAGATACAATTATTAACTGTGTAAGTAAAATTAATGATTTATTCTGATCGCAAATTCTTTCTTTTTGGTTAAATTTAATATAATAACATTTTTTAATAGATTTAATTTTAACTTCAGTAGTTACATTGTAAGTTTCAAGTAGAAACTTATAGGCATAACAAGCTATTGCTCGTTCAAATGGTGCACCTAAGGTTGGTGAGCAAAAAATTGCGGATTTCATAATTTTCCTGTGAGTTTAGGTCATCAGCCATTAGGCTAGTATAAACCTTACAGGCTTTACTAAGTAAAACGAAGATTGAAGTGGTTGACCATTGCTTTTCTCGATTAGTGGAAATGAATGCTTATTAGCATGCCTGGGAAAGCATCCGCTTTTCACCCTGAAAATAACACCTTCACTTCATTCACCACAAGGTCTGGCTGTATAATGAAATTCATTATTCTCAGAGGAGAAAACTCTAAAAAACTGGTGTCTTTTACACTTTCACCTTTTCTATTCTAAAATTCTTCAGTCAAATAAATTGGCTGACCATGTCATCAGAAAAAGAACTTCGTTTGAAGTTCTGAAACTAGCAGATCGAGTACAAGTAACTTAACACTCCACATGCTGTTATGAGCATATTGTTCCTTTATAAACCTTCTTCTTCTTCTCTTCTTTCTCTCTCCCCATGTGCCTTACAGCGTCGGGGTAGTCTCGGACAACTTCCTCCATTGTACTCTATCCGCCGCCAATCGTCTCATTTGCCCTAGGGCCATGCCTCTTTCCTCTCCTAATCTTCGTATGTGCTCATCATATGAGTATCGTGGACGTCCTCTTTTCCTACTCCCGCCAACGATCACGTTTGCATACTGCTTGGCTTTCCTTTCGTCATCCATTCTTTGTATGTGACCCCACCATCCCAATTGTTTTCTATCTATTACTTCCTTCACATCCTTCATTCCTATTTCCTCCCTGATTCTTTCACTTCTTACTCTATCTCTCAATGTCTTCCCAGCTGTCCTTCTATGGCACTTCATTGCAACTGCCCTGATTCTGCTCATTTGTTGTTGCTTCAAGGGCCAGCTTTCTGCACCATACAGGACTATTGGTTCAATAATACTTTTATAGACCCTGTTTTTTACTGTGGCACCCACTTCTTTTTTTCCAAAAATACAATTTCTGGTTGCATAGAAGGCCCGACTAGCTTTAGAGATTCTATTTCTTAGTTCATCATCTATTTTCCCATCGTCCCTTACTACTGTACCCAGATACTCATATGACCTCACCTGTTCCATTACCTGACCTTCCACATCTATCCTAATTCTTTCACCTTCCAAGCCATTAACCACCATCACTTTACTCTTATTGATATTCAGTGTCATGCCTTTCCTTTTAATCTCTTCATTCCATTCAATTACTGCAGTTTGAAGCTTTCTTTCAGAGTCAGCAATAAGAACTATGTCATCTGCAAATAACAAAGCTTGAGCAAATATGGGCCTCAAGTTCCAACGTCCCACCATCATTCTGTCAGTTCTTCTTTTGCAGATTTTATTAATTTCGTCCATTATCATCACAAAAAGTAGTGGACTCAAACTGTCTCCCTGCTTAATTCCTTTTTCCATTTGTAACGGTCTTGAAATCCTTCCACACGTTCTGATCACTGCAGTCACATTATTAAAAACACTTTTTATTGCTCGCTGTAATTTTGGTGATACGTTTTTGGCAACCAGCGTCTCCCATACAACACATTTTGGGACCGTATCGAAAGCTGCTTTGAGGTCCAAGAATGCCAGATAAACCCGTTTTCCCTTTTCTATAGACTTCGAACAGATTGATCTCAGCGAGAAAATATGGTCTTGAGTTTGTCTGCCTGGTCTGAAGGCACATTGTTCCTCCTCCAACTGGTCCTCCACCACCGCACGAAGTCTTTTCTCTAGAATTCGGGTATAAATTTTCAGTACAACCGATGACAAACACACTGCGCGATAGTTTTCACAATCAGTTGAGTTACCTTTTTTATACAGTGGGATAATGATATTTTGTTCCCATTCTTCTGGAATCTTTTCCTGTTTCCAGACTTCCTGCAATAATTTTGTTAGGCTATTCACTATGCATTCACCTCCTTTCTTCAGGTATTCAGCATGTATTTCATCTATTCCTGCTGCTTTCCCTACCTTCATTTTTCGAATTGCATCCCTAACCTCTTCCTTTGTTATATCAGAATTCATTTGATAGTCCACATTTGCATCATTGACCACATCTACAGTGATAGCTTCCTCAAACCTATCCTCTTTGAATTTATCTTCGAAAAACTTTTTCCAGGTTTCAAGTACATCTTGCGTAGCCGTCATCAGTTTCCCTTCTTTATTCTTTATTGAGTTCACTTGTTTTCCAAACTTTCCACGTATACTTTTGCAAATTGTCCAGAACTTTTTTACATTATTTTTGAAATTTCTATCGATTTCATTTCCAAATTCCTCCCAAGCCTTCATCTTCGACTCCTTCACTATTTTTTTTGCTTGGTTTCTGCACTCAATATATTTCCGCCAATCTTCATTTCTTCCCGATCTAATGTATCCTCTATATGCATTCTTTTTGCCTTGGACTTTCTGTTTCACTTCTTCTGTCCACCATTTTGTTCTCCTCTTGAATTGACCCACTTTTCTTTTTCCACATACCTTATTTGCTGCTTTTAATAAGGTTTCCTTTATGTTTTTCCACTGAACCTCAATATTTGTGGACAGAGCTTCATCTGTCATTTGAGCTTCAGCTAGAGTCAATTCTCTCTCCACTTCAGCCTGAAATGCATTCTGTTTATCAATATTTTCCAATTCCTCTACTTTAATCCTTTGATAGACTTTCTGCTTCATTGTGGTTTTTCTCTGAAAACTGGTGTCTGCAACAAGAAGTTTGTGATCTGTATCGATCTCTGCACCTCTTATAACCTTCACATCCTTTACTGCATATCTCATAGTAGATGGGTACAGAAAGTAGTCAATAATACTTTGAGTATCTCTGCCTTCAGCCACGAAAGTGACTTTGTGTATGGTTTTATGGATGAACCACGTATTTCCAATCAGCAGCTGGTGACCAATACAGAACTCCAACAGACGTGTTCCATTATCATTCCGCACTGACTCCCCGGCATGTTTTCCCATACAACCATGCCATCTTGTTTCATCATTTCCTATTCTTCCATTAAAATCACCCATTATAAATGCCTTTCGACCTGTCTCTACCTCTGCCATTGTTCTACCTAGATCTTCCCAAAAACAATCCTTTTCTCTAATATCTGCATCATCAGTTGGGCCATAGACCTGAATAATGGAAATATTTTCTGACAGTTCTAGATCAATTCTTATAATCCTGGGACTCCTGGCTTCCCATCCACTTACTAATTTATTAGTGTTCTCGTCCAGTATGACACCAACTCCTCCTTTTAACCGTCCTGCATCAGTCGTTCCTGAATATCTGAGCACATATCCATCATCCAATTGTCTCTCTCCACATCCTCTTTTCCGAATCTCACTAACTCCTAGAACACTCATTTTATACCTTTTCATCTCCTCTACTATTTCCTTTTCCTTTCCAGTCAAAGTGCGTATATTCCAATTTCCAAATCGTAAATTAGGTTTGTCCAGTCTTTTATTCCGAAAATTCCTGTCCTGTCCGAGGCTATTTATGTGACTTTGAATCCGCTTTTTCAACGTGTGGGTGATTGGCCCAACGACGTCGTTTTTGGAGTACTTCTTCGTCTGGCTCCTACCCTTTGACCTGTCCGGCTTGGGAGGCCCTGCTGGTAGTTACACTACCGCCGGCATAGCTCTCCGGGTCTTGGGAGCACGCAAGCCCCTCCACCATCTACAAGGTCCTGTACTCCCTAGGAGGGGCCTATATAAACCGATTACTGAATATTACTTCAGATCATGGCTTACATAAGATCTGTGGCTCTGGTAGATTTTTTTGTTATGAAGGTAAAAATATGCGTTTTGGAAGCCTGCAGTAAAATATCAGGAGCTCGTTGAAAAATTAGGCTAACGGGTACCTCTGTCGATCCACTGGGATCACACGAATGGTCAGTAACATTGCGAGTTTTCAAATAACTGCAACTATTCCAAAGGATTACTTCATGGAAATTTACAAAAATATGGAATTAAGTAAGTTAGATGTTTTTGTTGTATATTTTTGTTGTAAGGTATCACGTTCGGTCCACAAATTATAAGAAATGAACATAAATATTTTCCCTTGTAACATTAATAATAATAATTATTATTTATTAATTTCCTATTAAATAATTGTTACGATGTTGAAGAAGTGTATGTTCATCATTAAATTATTATAACCGGGTCCCAAAAGAACTTTGAAAAAGTGTTATTATACTTTCCTTTTTTATATTTCACGTAAGGAAGAAAGGAAAAATAGTTGAGAAAATTTGTCACATGACAGTTTTCGCATAAACTTTAATAAGAACCTTTTTCTTTTTATAAACAACAAAAAATAGCTTCAGAAATATAAGAAATTATATACCATGTATTTGTTGTTAATAAATTTGTTTGCATTGTTATGGTTTTCTTTATTTTTATCACAACATGTTACATTATAGTTCACTCTTGGGGAACATATCTAGTGTTTCATTTACTCAGAAGTTGTTTATTTTCTTACTACCTTATGTGCAACACATAAACACACACACACACATTCTCACAAAACTGGAATGTGCAATTTTATTTACGTCATAAATTTAAATATCTTTTTCACTTTTGTTACAATTTCTTTCTTTTATACACATAAAATTTATTTTACGTAAATATATCTTTGTTAAATTCTGAATGGATATCATGAAATTTTCACGATGCAATTTTGACAGAGTATAATGGTTTAAAAAATTAAATAAAACCTTTTCATGTATTTTAATTTTTCCCTGGAGAGTTTTGGGTCATCCGATCCAGTCAGACGGCCAAAAAGTAACATGATGACATAATACTTTGCGTTATTTCATTCTGTAGTCTACTCAACTATGAAGTTCAGTGGATGTAACTTAAATTAATTTATTAACTCTTTAAAATTAAAAAATACACAGTTAAAATTATCACAAACAATAAATTCATGCAAAAGTATATCAGTGGGGAGCAAAGATAACACCTAAGCCTAGGTTCGTTTGGGATCTGGGTTTAATATAGTACAGTATAATGAACAAACTTTCTTTGTACTTATAACAATACTGTTGTAGGCTATACGATTTTTCCTTTTTTCTATTCAAAATTCGACCCATAACAGGCAGGAGAAGTGGTAAATTATTTGCACTCAATATGTTAGTACCAGGGCTACAAAAAACTATGTTTCTTATCACGTGGTCAGCCAATTATATTACTGAAGCTTTCAAGAACGGAAGAGGTTGAGGTGTAAAAGTTCAAGTGCAGTTGCAATTGTATCATTTCTAATTTATAGAGTCTAAAATCTTACCTTATTCGACATAACATGATGGTCAATTATTCAAATGTTCATGCTATTAATAACGTGTGATTCATTTACAATAGGAAAAGGTTCCGTAGAAGAAAATAAATTTACGTATACATTAATTGTTTGCACATTTTTACTTTCTCTTGTCTATATGAATTTTTATATAGGAAAGGAAAGTATTGTTTTCATCTCGATTTCTCGAAATTGAGTTTTTACCATATCTACACGTTTTCAGACCCTCTGAACCCAAAAAAACATGTTTTAGCGTTTGGTGTGTGTGTGTGTGTGCGCGCGCGCGCGTGTGTGTGTGTGTGTGTGTGAACAAAATATCTTAAGAACGGAACATCGTACGAACTTGAAATTTAAAACTTAAGTTACATACTACTACCGGACCCGACACGAACATTTTCATCAAAATCGGTCAACCGGAAGTAGTAGTTTATTCGTGTAATTTTTCACTTTTTTGCGATTTTCTCAAAAACTGGTCCTACGATTTTTTTAAAAATCGCCTGGTTTACTCAATTTTTTTATTCTCTACAAGATAGGGTAGGCGCCATGTTTGCTGAAATTCTTGGTGACGCTGTTTTTACGTAAAAAAGTGTTTTTTTAAGATTACGGCTTTAATATGTACTATAGCGCAAAAATTTATATAATAAAAAATGTAGAGAATTTAAAATTCTACAACTTTTATTTCCCATTTTTTTTGTATAACGCTTAGTTTACATTTACAACAACTTTTAATATCTAGATGAACAAACGGTAATGTTTAAATTATTTAGATTTAATTGTAACAGATTTATTTTGGGTTGGCCTAATGAGATACTGAATTCTTTTCCAACATAACAATCTATTACTTAAATCTAAAAATGTCTAAATAATAGTTTAACTTTCTGTATTTAAGAATCAAGGAACCGGTTTGAAATTGCTTCTTATTGCAGGAAAAATGTCAAATGATATTAATTTTATCAATACCTATAAAATAAAAATTTTGAAAATGTTTTTGAAAAAAGTAAAGTCATAAGTTAATAAGTGTAAGTACAAAAGTACTAATAAGTAAGTTGCAAATGTAAGGTTTTTGTTATTTGTTTTTTAAATTTATATAATATTTTAAGTTTATCACATTGTGTAATATTAAAAATGTATGTTCTTTACTGTTGTAAAACTCTATAAATAAAAGTAATTTTAAATAGGCAGCACAGGAAAACCCTCGTTCATTCTCATTTTAAATTGATTTAAGTGATAATTTTTCATATAATAAAACAAGTAAATTTCGAATGTTGTAATAAAATACGACAAAAATTTATTAGTACCATAATACAAATATTATCTGAAAGATTATAAATATGAAATACAAATAAATAGGGAAGTTAAGTTAAAAGCTATTGAAGCTGTAAATTCTTTTATATTATAACAATCGTATCCAGTAAAATAGTGGTGGAATTAGGTGTGTAGTTTAGCAACGTTGCGGGACGTTCGGCCTTCTCTCATCGGTAGAACGAGTATTTTCACCCTCTCCGCGTTAAGTTTTTAAATAAACAAATCCACATTTTAAAAAATTCCTGTAACGTCTACATCAAATTTTTATTTTAATAATTTTCACAACTTGAGTAGAGATCGAATGACGGAAAATAATAAAATAATTTGCAAGTTGTTCGGATTTCGGTTTCAAAGAAAAAGTTCCTTTGGAAAATTAACGACAACTTCTTAAAAAATTAAGTTTTGAATTTGGGATTTTGAAGAGCTATTTAGAAAAAAACAGTTATACATTTTCTTGATATTTGGCGAGTATTGGAACACACGTTCTGATTTTAAACGACTTCAAAATAGGGCTTCGGGAAATTAAGTTAAAAAAACTAGCACCTTTTTTTGTTCAAACCGCAATAACACAACTTAAAACTGTTTCAAAAAAATGGCCTTTCGTCTGGTCAACGTAAATCGAAACCAGCTAAATTTTTGTGTAAAGTACATTAATATCCGATTAGCCGTTTTCCGACAACTTACTTTCAATTTCGAGTCTTTATAATTTTGAAATGATAATAGTCTGAGTGAGGAAAGCAATTGTAAAACATCTTACTCCTCGTTTTACTTAGTAAAGCCCCTTGAAGTTTAAACCAGGCTTTCGTTGTGTGACCTAAACAACAGCATGCACAATTGCAATTATAAATAATTATAATTTCATTGTAATTATTAAGGATAAATTTTATAATTGTTTAAGCTTAAGTAGTTAAAGTAGTTTATATTATACATTATACATAGTGTATGATGAACCATGCAGAGTGATATAGTTTGTATAGTTATATTAATAGTGTAATTTGTACAAAAGGTGAATGTAATAATCATAGTCTACTCCTAAAAAAGGGTCAACGTCTATATGAAGGCTAAATACATAAATGAACATTATCGTTTTTATCCTAAAAAATTGAATAAGACGGTCCCAATGTATCTCTCATAGACTGAAAAATATTTGACATTGATACAAAATTATGTGGTCAAAAATAACACATTACACGTTAAACGTAACATAATTTTGTCAAATGATTAATTAGGAAATTATCGAATCAAAATAAAGGAATTAAAATAACAAAATTTAAATTAAAAATAAGTTTAAAAGAAAATTATTAGATAATTATAATAAAAAACAAAAGAACCAGACACACAAAAGAATGTGATAATGAATTTATTACTGGGAAAAATGGTGCATGAGGAGAAACAAGATAAAAAGTTCATAAAAGAAATTTATTAACCACAGGAAAATATCATTAAATTTGCCACTCTAATAAGAAAATAACTTCACTTAATTTCAAGAGTACCTGTTTATTATGAAAATTTTGTTCACCGTTTTAGAATGAAAATTATTAATAAAAGATTATTAAAAGGAAAATAAAAGAGAAAAATTAACGAGTGTTATTAAGGAAAACTCATTTTCACAATAACAGAAAAGTTTTCTTATTATGTATCGTGGAAAACTTATTATAAAATTAAATGCTTTAGAATTAATGTTTTCTTTATTTTCTCCTTGTATACAAATATATAATGAGAATTGTATATGATTTTTTTTAAATACTTTATATTACGGAAAACTTTAATTCAATTTTCTTTTTAGTTCGAATAAATTTTGAAAACCATTTTAAGTGTTTGTACTATTTAGTAGTAAAATCGTTTTATAATATAGATTTTTACTTTCTATCGCCTTATATTGTTTTAATATACAGGGAAGGAAATTACTGTCTCCTTGGTGTTTTTTTCGAAAACGAGTTTTCACCGGAAATACAGGTTTTCACGTTTTAACTAGGGAATACGTTTAGGATGTGGATTTAGTCAATAATAAATTGACTATCTTTAGCATATGTTTATTAATAATAAATTATAACAATTGTAGGGGGTAGAAGCAAATGTCTCCACCAATTTGTAGTGAAGAAAACAGCTGCAAACCGGCTGCTTTCACCAATTTGCAGTGAAGAAAAATAGCAAACAGAAACTGTGCCTATCACTTATTTTGTAGTATAAGAGTAGCTGAAAATAATAGATGGTCCTGAACAGTTGAGTTTGGAAACTTATGTAGTCTAATCAAAGGAATTTGGAGACGGTTCCACTATCCAATTTTCGAATCCAACGAGGAACTGAAATTGGTTTAGGGAATTAACTGGCAACCCTGATTCAGATTACTTAGCTCAGATAATCGTAGACACTTTTATTACTGCAGAGGTTAGGTTGACTACTACTCGGGTCTAAACGTAATGACATTTTTGACACAGAAATTTGAGCAAACTAAAATAATTTTTTCATAAATCACTATAACTAATTAACAATTATATATTTTGTAAATTTTGGTTAGACAAGATATCTCGGGAAATGTAAGCTTCGTAATAATAATTAAAAAAAAGAAACGACGATAGGCCTATTTTTTATCTCACATGATACATTTTAAGCAACAATATTTTAAAATGGTTTTAAATGATGATTTTTTAATAAAATCTAGAAATCAGTTGAATTGCTTGTTAATATTGTAAATGACAATCCTTTAAGATAAATTCATATTTTTGACAAAACAATATCTGTGAAATTCATTACATAATTTATTATTTATTTTACATAATTAATATAATTGGAATAAATATTAACTGAGCCTACTAGCAAATAAAACTAGTTTACATAAAATAAATCAATGACTAACCTTGAGCTTGAAACAAACTTGACTAATAATAATTAAACTAGTAATTATAACAAGACAATACTATTCATGTAAACTGAAGAAATCGAGTAACCTGACCTCAACCACTCCTTTCAACTTGTACGCTAATCATTATCTATTTCAAAACCGGTCCCGTAACGACACTATTTCGAAAGGTCTGAAACATTTTTAATTCACGATTCAGATATTGACTGACTTCACTACAAAGCCGGTAAATTGTTTTTATACCAGCGGTCTGATAATTAATCTAGACCCTTCGAACAATTGCAAGATCTTTCGGATTTTCTCTGTTAGATGTTTACCACTATTAACTCCAGTTCCCCTTGTGATAGTTCTCCCAATGCTGAAACATGTTTCGCACTACACACCACGTGTTCTTCTCACACGCAGTCAATATGTGAGCGTATGCAACCACACACCCATTTAACATAAATTAAGAATTCTTGTTGTTTTAGTTGTTTTCATTTTCATATTCTGTCAAATTTCAGAATTTTTCAGTCGTGTACTGACAGCACCACGAGTATATAAACATAATTGAATGGCTCAACAGAAAAACGTTGCAACAGACAAAATTTACAAAAGTGATGTTTCAGTGGAATACGTCCTATAAATCCTCTATTTGATCATAATAATGAATTCTAACGGATAGAATTGTTACTAAAATCTCTGAAATTTTTTAAACAAAATCGTCATACAGTGAAAAATTGTTATACAGCTATGAATCCGTTGGTATCTTTAACTTTCTGTAAAAATTTGTTTTTGTTACTTGCAACGTTTCCCGTTGACCCATTCAATTATTGCCCTTAATGATAGCCTGGAACCTTCAAACCATGTGCCCTGTCAAAGGTTTAAATTATTAATAAAGGTTACTATTATTACTAAGGTTTAATTATTATTACTCGAGCTGTGTTTAAAATGTTAATATAGTAATATAACACTATCTTTTATAGAATGCACCACCTTTGTGGTTTAGGT
Source organism: Catonia carolina (assembly GCA_035578175.1). Taxonomy (NCBI): domain Eukaryota; kingdom Metazoa; phylum Arthropoda; class Insecta; order Hemiptera; family Achilidae; genus Catonia; species Catonia carolina. The sequence goes on from JAQMRL010000012.1 coordinate 25,132,370, forward strand.
AGGATCATACAGCTACGTGTGCCCATGGTATCATCTCATGACATATTTTTATAGTTTAATAATCTCTGTATTTACAAACTTAAAAAAAATATATATGACAAAAAGTAATCTTAATAAGACAAACTTTTCTCGAGATTAGATTTCTTAAAATTCCTATTCAAAATATCTTATTCATAGCACTTTTTACCATCCTAGTTTCAACACAGTTGAGCCTATATTACGCACAATTTTTTTCAATTAACAAATTATTCCGTCAATCATTCCTACAACGATCATAAGCATGGATAAGTTTTGTGTGGAATTCCCCCCCCCCCACAAAAATGACTAATGTTTCTGCTTTGGAAAGGGACGTTTACAAATTAGGGTTAATTGTGGTCGACCCAAACTCATTATCAACTCGAAGTCCATTTAAATGCAAATGATTGATTGGCAAAATAATAATCATAACATTCTGTACAAGTTAAATGACATCATCAGCGATAACGCAAACCAAATCCACCCACATTGTAACTGATGAACAAATCATCTGTCGAACCACTTTTTATGTTTTCCAGATGAAATATTTTTTACAATACAGCCTAATATATTTCTATTATAAGCGGTTATTCTAGCAGTATTTTAACAATAAAATTTTAATGTTCTTACTTTCCGTACGTAGAAAGAGATTGGTTAAATGCCACACATATTTTTATTTATTTATCAAAGGTATAGATTGCAAATATTTTTAATGATCCGATTCCACCGCTGCCAACCTTCACACAAATGAAACCTTCACACAAAAATAAGAAAATTAGTATGTTTGCGAGTGTGTGTGTGTTTCTACAATACATTTTTGTTTGAACAAAAAATCTGGTTTGAAACACATACACGACTTGCACTTGCCAATGTAGATAATGTGCTATTGTACATAATCATAAGTGAATCATGTAGAAATGAATATCAACCTCTGTTCGACTTAAATTTTCAGTATTCAGTAAATCTTTTAAACCAGTATTCAGTACACTTATATCAGTATCACTTAAATCAGTATTCAGTATTCATAATTGGTGTAAACCAGGATGTGTAGAGAAAATGCTTGACAAAATTTGGGATTTTTAATAAACTATAACTTGGATTAAATACACTTTTATCGTAAAATGCATACTAGTGTCCGCAATCTATAAAAATCCTATTGTTTTACTACACTTTTGTCGTAAAATGCATACTAGTGTCCTCAATCTATAAAAATCCTATTTTTTACGAATTTTGATAAAAAAAACAGAAAATCAAAAATTGTCACTAAACTAACTCTAGTACAAAAGGTTCTCTAGAAAACTATAGAATTGCAACCTTATAAACCTTATAGGCTGCAGTCTTAAAAATAAATCCCGACCTTAATCAATATTGTAAAAGAAACGTACGGGTTGCAGCTGAACGATTTGATGAACAGGATACGCTAAAAACAGTACACTTGTATAAATATTGTAACAGAATACCTTATCATTAACTAAGAAAACTTGTCATTATTAGTATACATACTTGGTCTTTACTAACGGATTATACAACTGGAATTTTGATAAACCCAACTGTACAACAATAGCAGGGTTCAAAAATTGTTAACTTTTCCATTTCCCCTATACGATTAAAAATAATTAAATGAATTAGCTTGTTACATTCATTATGTTTTTAAAAGTTTAATTGTATCCTAAATTTCAGCTGATTTCAGCTAAATTAAAGTAATATAATTTAATTATGAAGTATCAGTATCACTTTTATTTCATTGTGGAGGCCAGTAAGTACCAATGTCTGCTAGGATCTGTTCGAATAAGTCACGATCACAATGTCGTTGGCGCCATATTTCGGTTTGTACCGCACTGCAATTTATTACAATATTTTGCCAAACACCATGTACTTCAATTGTCTGGGTATGTGCACCAGTTTGTAGGTCCACGAAATTTAAAGAAATGGTTTAATGTTCTACGATCATAATAATTTTCCAGGAGACCTTGAATTTCCCGGTAAGCCCATTCCTCACATCCGATATTATATTGGATCCTGCTCTGACATATTGTATTATAGGCAGTAACGTATCTGCGCTTCTGTCATGACAAGTGTACTGTTTTTAGAGCTTAGTGTTTCCTTAAGGCGTTTACCTGCAACTCGCACGTCTCTTTTAAAGTATTGGAAAAGATCCAAAAATGTTCTACGAGAGCACAGCCTTCCCAAGAATTTCAGCAGATACGGCGCTTAACCTAACTTGTAGATCATAATATAGTTGAAAATGAGGCGATTTTTTATAAACCTACCTAACTTTCAAGTTTCAACTTTGTACAATATTCCGTTCTTGAGGTATTTTGTTCACACACACACACGCGCGCGCGCACACACACAAACAAAACGCTACAAACATGTTTGCTTTTCCAGGTGTCTTGAAAACGTGTATATCCGATGAAAATTGAGTTTAAAAGAATTGATATGAAAACTATACTTTCTTTTTTAATAAAATTCATGTAGGGCAACATAAAGTAGATAATAATTAAAAAACGAAAAATTTTATAGGATTGAAACTTGAAATTTACTCTAACTTTGATACTACTTAAATCAAATGAAGCGATGCAAAAATCACCTACTAATTACGTAATATTTTGCACTTAAATGCAAAATAAGGCCAGAATTTAAAAAAAAAATTACCACGAAAGCTCAGCCCCAAGGATTTTAGCAGACATGTTGGTTACCCTATTTTGTAGAACATAAAAAATGTAGTAAATATGATTTTAGAAAAAACAACTTAAAAGTCGTTTTTGCGAAAATCACAAAAAGTGAAAAATTGCAAGAGTAAACTACTGCTTCTGGTTGACCGATTTTGATTAAAATGTTCATTGATCAAAACTTTACTTGAAAACAATACTTCTTTCCTTCCCTATATACTTGTATGGTATAGTAGGGTAAGAGAAATTAAAAATGGACGATCATTTGTAATATTGGGTTGAAAAGTCTAATAAGTCAATTCCTAGTTAAGTTATAGGGGCAAGTTATGCAATTTGTGTTGTAGGTAATGTAATGAACAATTTAGATAATAACTAGTATATTACTATTACTTTGTATCGTTGTAACGTTAGGTATATGCAGGGACTAGTTGTACCCTCACGCTCTACATCTGTATTTAATTTTAATGAAACTAAGTTAAGTTGATCAAGGACGATATTGCAACTTAAAGTTATTATCTTCGTTTACAGTATTCTGTGCTTATTATACGCTTTAACCTAAGTACAGTTGTTAGATTAGTTTGTCGAGTCATTTTAGTTTACAAATAATCCAATGAAAGTACCCAACAACCGTACTAATCCGATTAATTGTGACCGGGACATGTTCGGGATTTGGAATATTCAAACTATCCAAAAAAATTTAGTGTGAAACACTCATGCAAGTTTCTCTTGCCAATGTAAGTAATAAAACATATAACCTACTTTAGTATTCTTTTAAGCTGCGGCCTACAGTAAACAACATTTTACGAAGTAAGGTTGGATCTGTTATGTCTAAGCTACGTGTAACCGGATGGCTGGCGCCCATCGCCGCTTTGGTTTCTATATAAAATTCGTAACCTATATATCATTTGTAACCTGATTCCTATTGAGTTAGCGTGGGCTCAGGTGAAGGACTACGTGACAACAAATTATTAAGACATTTAAGCTGTAAGATGTAAGGAAACTTTTGGAAATTAGGGTTTCTTAAGTATCGGTGAATAATTAGAAAAACTAAATAGCTCACGTGGAAAAAAGGAGGAGAAACGTATGTAAGATTTTGATTCTTTGAGCGAATTTCAGATAGAAAAACTTATAAATTCGGAGTATGATTCAAGTATTGACAACGAGAATGATGTGTTGGTGTTAACAGATTAAAGTTGATACTTGGAACGTAATTTAGGTACTACTAGGGAACTGGACAAGAACATTTTCTTCAAGATTAGTTAAACAAAATTAATAGTTTATTCGTGCGTTTGTCACTTTATTGCGATTTTCCAAATATGGCTCCTACGATTTTTTAAAATGTTATGCCCTACAAAATAAAGTAAGCGCCATGTCTGTTAAAATTCTTGTAGAGGCTGTGCTCTCGGGGTAAATAATTTTTTTTAAAGATTGCAGCCTTAATATCAATTTTAGGGTAATATATATAAAAACGTAGGTGATTAATAGCCTACAGCTTTTATATCAAGCTTTTTTACAGTCCTTAGTTAAGCGTCAATTAGTAATTTTCTTTATTTTCCTTGTTTGAAATCCGTAAAAAATGTGATTTTTTTTAAGACTGCAGTCTTAGTATGCATTTAACGACAAAAGTCTGACAACTTTTTAATCAAAGTTATGGAAAATAAAAAAATCTACAACTTAAAAATCTACTATTTTTTCTATAGAGCCTAGTTCACCAGTAATTAGTGATTTCCCGTATTTTTTTAGTTTATAGAGGTTAATTTTCAGTTTGCATCATTCACTGACGATTAAGACTATATGGTTATGTTTTTTAGTTTACATTGTTTACTAATGACTAAATAAAGGTTATATTTTTCATTGTTTACTTTGGCAACAGACTGCTGTGTGAGTGTTTTACACTGGCTTGTTCTTAGTACAAACGAGAAGCGCGTTATAAACGGGGAGTGCGTTATAAACAAAGAGCACTGTCTAACATTTTTTCGTAGAGTTTTTTTGTGGATATGGAAGTTCTACCGCTTCAGAAGCTTTTGTAGGAGGAACGTGAGATGTAAGCCAGTACTCTCACTACTGCATATAATCAGGAATATCAGAGAACGGCACACGCACGAATTGTGTAAAAAAATCCATATTCCTTACTCTGTGAACGACAGCCAGTGTGCTGACTATATATATTATGTGACAACACTAAACTTCTTACCGGATTTTGAATTTAATGAAATAAGCAAACGATGCTTCTGAATATATGTGAAGAAACATGAAAGACGTCACCTTAGAAATATCATCTTTAACCTATTTTAGATTTCATAGTGAAAAGAGAGAATGTACTGTTTTTATGAAAACCTCTGCAAATAAATTTAAATTGGTATTTGTGTGGTGAAGCGGTAAAAAGATTCGAAAACAAAGATGCAATTTTACAATGCAATGACTGTAGAAACTTCATACATGAATTCAAAACATGGGTTCCATCGACAAGGAAAAGTAGTAGAAGATAAATTGCAGAAATGAGTTTTCTTTGTTATGTGAACATAAAATTATGTAAAGACAAAATTTGTAATTTTTATATTCGACAAAAAATAAACCTGAAATCCATGAAAAATATGGAGAAATAGATAGAACTGGAAACAGAATGTTTAAAGAATGGATTGTGGTAGACATTCCTGAGTAGCTATGGAGTGTAAACCGTGAGGAAAGAGTTTTGTGGGAAGGCCGAGGAAATGATGAAATTTATTTTGTGGGACCGAAAAAGGCGATAATCTTAAATCGTCGTAAGTGCCAACGATGACTTATAAAGGATTCTGTTTCCAAAAGAAGTTCAGCTTTCTAAGTGTTTGTGTGTTGTTCATCCTTTAGAAATAATTCAGATTCATTTGAAATTCGAAATTGTAGCTGGTCTTCTTATTCGGTTCCCGTAGAGTCAGTTTGTGGTTTAATGGTCAACAAAACTGGCTTTTACGCCATGAGTCTCGGGTTCTATTTCCGGTCAGTTCTAACATTTTTGTTATTTATAAGTAACGCATCAGTAAATTTCATGTAAGTTAACAAAACTGTATTGAAGGTTAACAGCTTGTAGCAACTTAAATGCCTATGTATCAATGTTATTCCTGTATACTGTTGTACCAGCGATGTAGTTTTCCAAAAAAAAAACTTCGAACGAGTAGAAGACGAATTTAAGTTAATACTTAATTCTACTTATTACCTAATCCTGCACTTCCAAACTAGTCATCATTCTTGCGTTTTTTAAATAAATTTCGTGAGACTGAGATTGTACAACATCGTAAAAGCGCAGGTCAACCATCAGTTACAACCATGGAAGTTCTGCAGGATGTAAAAGAAAGTTTTTCGCTCTTCAAAAAAATCACTGAGAAAGTTACAGTGTTATATTTCTACGAACGAAAATTTTGGTTCCAGCAGAATAACGACACTTTACTAAAGAGCCGATGACACGCTAAATGTATTATGGGATTTCTTTTGCCATCGTTTGATATGGAATATGGTGTGGCCTCCAAGATCCCTACATATTACACTAGCAGACCTTTTCTTTTTGGAGTATTTACACAAAGTAGCCTATAATTTGTTAATAAAAAATTTTCATACACTTAACGATTTGAAGGCGAACATCGGATGTGAGATTTCTAACATTGATGAGCATACGCTATCAGGTGGCTACAAATGTTACAAAACGTTCACGAAACTCCATTCGGGTGACAGAATTATTTTCAACGTTTGTTATAAAGTTTTATTAATTGTCAACTTTATTTTAATTTAAATATTGTTGCATAAAATTATAATAAATATTTGCATTAATTCAATGTTTTGTCAAATCTTAATAATTTTAAAACAAACCTTATAATTTATAAAATGAAACATTATCCCATTATCCACATCAGGCAAATGGAGTGTTAAATTATTTGCACTCGATCTTTTAGTTCCAGGGGTACAAAACAAAGTTTTGTTTCTTATCACGTGGTCAACCAATCAAATAACTGAATTATTCTCGAACAGAAGAGGTACAGTTGTAAAAGACACTAATCAGAGTTATCACCTGTGAAAGTAATGAATTTCATTACACAGCCAGACCCTTTGGGGAATAAAGTGAAGGTGCCATTGCCAGTGTGGAAAATATGTTTTTTGGTGAGCTTGGCATGCTGAAAAAACATACTTTTCAATTTAGAGAAGAAAGGGAATTATTGCGAATGGCCTTACTTCTCGTTTTACTTAGAGTTTGGTTTTACCTGTAAAGGTTCAAACCAGCCTTTTGGCTGATGACCTACACAGCAACAACTACATTTATCTCATTTAAAAAGAAGTTACGTTCCTTTTTGAATCACTGCTGAACCATTATGTGTAAAAGGATTTAATAAAATAACAGAAGATTATCGTGTTAGTACTACGTGATTTGGCATTACTCCACTAAACTGAGTGTACCATTATGGTGGTTATCTTAGCTTTGCCAACCTTTTCTAAGTGGAGCATGTAAATTCGTTATACGTCAGTGAACATTTTAATACTCTTTTTTTTTTGTCATCAGTCTCTCGACTGGTTTGATGCAGTTCTCCAACCTGTTCTATCTTGCGCAAGTCGTTTCATATCTACATACCTGTAACACCCTACATCTTTTGTAATTTGCTTTATATATTCTAATCTTGGCCTCCCTCTACAATTTACTCCCTCAATGTTACCCTCCATTATTGATAGCCCAATACCTGGATGTCTTATGATATGCCCCACTAGCCTATCCCTTCTTTTGGTAAGATGCTTCCATATACTTCTTTTTTCATCCACTCGCCTAAGAACCTCTAAATTACTTATTTTGTCCACCCACCTAATCTTTAACATTTTCCTATAACACCACATTTCAAAAGCTTCTATCCTCTTCCGTTCTACAGCCCCTATCACCCACGTTTCACTTCCGTATAATGCTAATACTCTACGTATAATTTAATACTCTACGAACACTACTAAACAGAGTTGAACATCATGCAAACCATTGCCATAATAGTAAAAAAAATTGTAATACATGTTGCTGCCGACTTATCGAAAAATTAACCCAATACACGAGGGAAATGCAATTTGCGTCACTCTGTATAGATATTTTTTATGTATTTTACGCTTAAACATAAACTGTTTAACTTTTCTAGTTTATAAAATATATTTTAATTACTTTTTAATAGTTTTTAACAATATATTGTTTTATTATTTAACTTTAATTACAATTAATTAAACCAGCAGACTTTACTTTATTCTTCATCCAACCCTCCTTACCTACATCAGACGAATTTTAATTAATTTTAACCTCTGATATTTGTACATCCTAAAAGCTATACGTAATACCTTGGGATGTTTTTTACTTTCCCGTACAAAAAAGCAATGAAGTCAATTAGCTAAATAGTCGTATATGTTACATAAATTAATTTTTGAAATTTTTATTTTTCTTTAATTGACGGGAATTTTAAGTAAATTAAAAAAGGTAATTTTTGTTTTGTTTTGTATTTTGTTCAAGAATGTTGGGTTAAATAATAATAATAACAATATCTTGTGTGTAACAATCACACGACTTATAGTTACCAATGTAATTCATTAAAAATATTTTATTCATGTATGGATAACGTGGAATTAAAATCAACCTCTGTAGAACTTACGGGAATCACTAATTAACGTTAAAATAGGTTCTGTAGAAATGATTATCGAAATAAAAGTAGCAGATTTTGTATAATAATTTCCTATAATATATATATTGATTATTTATATACACTTTTTGTTCTTTAGCTTTATGTTTAGGTCCTTAATGGCTGGGTTTATTTACTGAATCAATTTATTTTGGGTTTTTTTGAGTCGGAAAATTAGGAGCTGTTTCGCAATCTTACGGTAGTTAGACTGCAGTCTCTTCTTTATCTATAACAAGGGGACGTCGGGTTAGTTCTCATTGAAAATTATCTACCATTTGTCTCAACATGGTTTTCGAAATGAATCTACAATATTTTACTATTGGAACACTTATTGCTACATTATATTTTATCATTATTGAAGATCTCTCGTTGAAAGTGTGAAAAATGTAAATATAAAAGTTTGTTAAATCGAAAACTTAATTCTTATTTCTAAAAATTCTTCCAGGTTTTCTGTGACAAATATTTTTTGTTCTCTACAAAATCAATTAGGTGAAATAAAAAACCAAAATCTGGTGCAAAACATTCACACGGCTTCCTCTTGCCATTGTAAATAACGAACAATATAATCTATTTGTTTAATCACGAGGAAAGACGTGAAATGCAAAACATAACTAATTTTAATCATTGGTGAATGACACAAATGAACATCAACCACTGTTCGACATGAAAATACGGAAAACACTTATTGACGCTAAACTAAGCTCTCTAGAAGAAAATTCTTGAAATAAATGTTGAAGATATATTTTTGTCTTATAACTTTAAATATATACATTTCTGTCAACAGTGCATACTAAGGCCGCACTTTAAAAAAAATATATAGAAAATCAGTAATTGACGCTAGATATACGATTTAAAAAAAATTGAAATAAAAATGATAGGTTTTTAATGTTTTACTACTAATGATGTACACTTTTGCCCTAAAATGCATATAAAAGTCACAATTATTTATTAAGTTTGTAATTATCTAAATTATAATAAACAACCAAAAACGTAACAACAAAAAATGCTTATCTATACAAACAAAAATTAAATACTACAAAACAGTCATACAACCACAAGTTACATATGGCAGCGAAACATAAGCAAAAGTGACCAAGACAAAAGAAATTGACAATGTCCTAAAACTCAAAAGACGAATCCTGAGAACCTGCATAGGAAAGAAAAACAAAGTAGATTGGCAATGGAGAACTCTAACAAACGAACAAGTCTATAAAGAAAACGAACCCACAACAGATACAATAAGGAAGAAAAGGATATCTTTTCTTGGACACTTATCAGAACACCTGAAAATGGAATTTTAAACAAGATGATTAGAAAACTTTCCAATGGTAACATCAGGAGCATGGATCCGAAATGTCAAAGAAATATTAAAAATCTTAAGAAATAAGTAAAGTAGATTTGAAACAAAACCAGACTGATGAACAAACCCAAGCAGGAAGAAACCGGTCATTTCAGAGGAAGTTCAGTAAGCAAAATCAGCCCAAATGAAGGCATACTGGTAAAACATCAAGCTAAAGAATATGAAAAGGAAGAAGCTTTTTAAATTTAACTGAAGTGATCTATTGTGGTCATAAAAGACAAAAATAGGTCGCAATCTTAAATAACCATATTTTAGCATGAAAGAATCTCATATTTTATCCTCTTAAAGAATTTCAGCAGATAAGGTCCTTACCTAGTCTTAGAGAATAAAAAATTTATTAAACATGATTATTTTTTTTTAAATTGTAAGTGCCATTTTTGAGAAATCGCACGATTAAATTACTACTTCCAATTGACCGATTTTGATGAAACTGTTCGTGTCGAGTCCCGGAGTGGTTTCCAATTTAAGTTCCAAGTTTCGACTTCGTATTATATTTCGTTCTTAAGATATTTTATTCACAATTTTATACACGCTCCCACACTGACCAATCGCTAAAACCATGTTTTTTGGGGTTCATGGAATATGTGTGTATCCAGTGAAAACTTGATGTCGAAAAATGGACATGTAATCAATAGTTTCTTTCCTTATGTCCATATAAGGCAAGAGAAAGTAATAACTATTTAATTGTAAGAAAACTCATCTCTGTGTATCATACAATAGAATTATCAATAAAGAAGTCTATATAATGTATTAAACATTAAAGTCGACCTGGTTGATCTTACCTTTAAAATATTTTATTAGAAGTAATAAAATAGTATATATTAGATAGTACTAAACAACTTTATTAAGGTATTGAAAATTTTATTGCAGATTTTTATTATTACTGAGTTCCTGTGTTCAAAATGTAGCTTATATTTATGGTGGGTTGAGTAGTATACTGAACTAAACACTAAAAATCACCACACCACCAATTTTGTGTTTTTATTTATTTTTATTGTTTTCATTTTCTCTACTAAATTGTAACCATTTTTAATATTATATTTTTGTAATTTAGTTCAATTTTATGTCTTAAAATTGTATTAACTGTTTTAGCAAGTAAATTGTTACTATGTGCTGTTTTTAAATTTATTAATAGTCTAATTGGAATGCCGTTTTTTGTGTAGTTTTTGTAATCGTGTAAATTTTGGGGTTTTAGGTATGTATGGGTATAATCTAGCGTAGTAATACAGTAACTTTATCAAGTTTTAACCCATAATATTTTAAGTTTTATTATGAAATTTCCTTTCAAAAAACAAACTAATTATATCAAATCTTCTGTAATACAATGCACTCTTTCTTCTTCTTAGCATGCCTATCTGCTTCAGATGTCAGCGATCATCACTCTTTACAAACAATTAATAAGGGCATTGTCAATACAACTCACTCTGGTTTCAAAATGTATTTTTTTTGATAAAAAGTTACAATAAAATTTCAAGTCATGTCAATCATTGGCAAGAGAATTGTTCTTGATTTACATAGTAATTAAGTACAACAAATTTACTATTTAAAACAAGTACTGTTATATTCAATACCTTTATACTATTGTAAAAATACTTTAATGTAAAATAACCATGTAATAAATAAACAAAAATGAAATGACAACAACAAAAACAATAATAGATGTTACATACATACAGAACGGAAAAAGTGTAAGTCAAGAAAATAATTTGTGTAACACCCTATCAAATCAACAAAATTTACTTAGTAAAACTAACGGTTACTTCATGTTCTTCTCTTTTCTGTAATGCTTTCATTTTAAACTTTTCCTTTTTCTGTACGGGTAATCTTTTGAACCTTCCTGTAATTATTTTTAACAATCCAACCTGGAAAATGATCCATACATTTAACTGAAGCGTTTAATTACAGATCAACAAAACTGAAAAAAAACTAAATTGCATGCTACTTTACACATTGAGTGCCACACTAAATTTTGTGACACTTACAGCGAGGCTATCGTACTTCATTTATTTTATCACTTATTTTATTTAATAACAAATATTCATTTTTTTTGTAAAATAAAGTTGTGACACTTTTGGATCACATGGCCCTGCTAGAATGATTTTACATTTCAAAGCCATGTGACCCATTTTTGTATCAGAATAGAAAATATAATTGACAACTGGGTTCAGTTGGAAAATTTTATTACTGGGTTCAGTTCAAAATTTTATTGAATAATTTCAAGTATAAAATATTTTAAGATTAACGATGCAAACCTAATGGCATTTTCCCATAACAAAAGGGTTAATGTAGTTAACCCTTTCGTTATGGGAAAAGGGTTAACTACATTAACCCTTTCTACTTTCCTGTTTCTACTAAAAATAATCCTGTTTCTACTTTGAATTCTGTTAAAAACACATTTTATGTTTAAAAGAATCGTTTTACTACTCCTTTACATTAAAAAAGGTACTTGGCTTAGAAATGCATAACTACTTTGTGATAAAAACAATTATGCATTACTAGACTAAGCGCCTTTTTTATTTATTACTGAGTCAATACAAATAAATAAAGTAAAATTTATTCTAAATAGTAAAAAGCTATATACATTTTTAAAAAAATCAGCAAGCATATAAGTGGTGACAGTGATTTACGAGAACATGTTAAACTTCGTTTTCTTGAAAAGTGAGATTTGGCGCTTGGTTTAGTGATGCAGAACCCAGTCCTAAAAGAATTAAGATGAATAAATGATTAAGATTAAATAATGATACACGAAATTTTGCTTCATAACATGAATGTAGTATAGAAAAACATGGCTGAATTTAATATTTGTAACAACAAGTAAAAAAGCAAGTTGGATTGGTGTTACATGAATATTTTTTTTTAGGGTTCTGGGCGGGATCTATCACTATCATCCGCCCATAGTTACGCGACTGTTACTTTTGACACAAAACGAAGGGAATGGTTAAGTAGTACAAAAAAGATAATTGATCATGAACTACATGCTCCTACTAAGGCTATCTGGGATGCAAAATTTGCTATGATGTTGATGAGAATGAACAGATTTCAAGCTCTATGTGCTGCCATCAGCAGACCACTCCAAAATAAGGGTAGATTGGAGACAAAACATAAATTTTATATGGTGATGGCCACTCCCATTTGCTTTTATGGAAGTATCTTGGTTCACTAAAATGTCACAAGAGATCAAGGGGCAAACGGCAGTGATGTTCCTATCAAGAACAAGAGTGCACAAGATTAGACCATAAACAGAATTAAGAAATAAGAGTCGAATTAGAAATAAATATAAACGAAAGAATAAAAGATAATGATGTTAATTGGAGACAAAATCTGGAGAGAATACTGGAAGAGATAATTCTGTTTAAAGTGGAGAAATATAGACCGTGTGGACGAAGAGACATTGGACGGTCAAGGAGAAGATGGCAGTAGCTAAACTACACAAAGTGTAACAAATCTCTCAGAATTTAATTAAATTAAAAGCTGTTCGCTTATATTTGTAAAAGGTATAAAAGATAAGTTCGGAACAGACAGGAACCTAATACTTGATAGCAAGAAGACAAAGGAGGGGAAGGAGAAGAAAGAGATGAAGGAGTAAGAGAAACAGAATGAAGAGGGGTGAAGGAGAAGCAGAAAAAAAAGATCATGTACCTAAAAAAGAAAAAACCAGTAGTTAACCATGGCTGGTGTCCTTCAAAAGCTACAGCTATTTCTGTTCTCAATTAATTAATACATAAAATGTAAATAATTAATTTACAACTTTAGTTTACCTGTTAATTTTAAACGTATTGGATCTCTATGTAACTTAAGTAACTGTTTACATTAACAAACCACTGACTTGTAAACAGAAAGCAATAAATTCTTCAGCAACGTATGCATGCGTTTGTAGTTAGTTTACTTCAACCAATAGAAATAACCAACCAAATAAGTTTCAGTATTATTGAAAGCAAGGAAACCACATGAAGTTTGAGGTCGTTTGAACTATTTAGTGAAATATATAAAGGTTTCGTTCGAATCTTCTGTATTATTGACTTTGAAAGTACGGTTTTAACTTACCAATTTTACCTTCAAGTTGTTTGTACTGTCAGTTTAATCTGTTCTATGAAGGAACCCAATGGTTTGATCATGTGATAGTTTAGTTTAATTAATAAATTGAATAGTGACCCTTTAGGTGAACTGTTCAATAGTTTAATCCGTTTTCAATTCCCGGTTGGGAATTTGGAACTAATCCAATCCAATGTTATTATACATTAATGAATTGTATGACATATCGCTTCAAGTTTCCATTGAAGTTAGTAAAATCATATTGAAGTTTCATAAAATCACTTGTTTTATACAAAACGTGCATGAAACTTTTAATAGTTTCATGTAAAACTTTGCATGAAATCATTCGTTTCGAGAGAATTTAGTATGGTGTGTTCACTTCTTATTCTAACCCGTAAAAGGTTGAAATTCAAATACTTTATTACTTTCTTTTACCCTATATGAATAATTATAATAATAATAATAACAATAATGTAACTTTATTTATTCCCTTATTTTTCACATTAGTACCCCAGACGACCTGGTGATCATCGCATCTACAACAAAGTCCTTACAAAGGACGGTAGATGATATAAATATTATTACTGCTGGACGTGAGGATTTTAAATTATTCCGAACAAATCTAAAATTGTAGTTTTTAGAAACGGTGGTCGGTAGTAGTGCATAAAAATGGTTTTTGGGAGATATTAAAATAGAAGTAGTTAATGAGTAATCTAGGAGTCTCACTTACATCAGAGTTGTCATTCTCGGAACATGTAAGAGAAAACGCGTTAATTGCAAAATCGAGTTTTTTGTAAATTGCAAAAGTGACGTGAACTAAAATAAATGAAAAACACATTTTCACGCTGTGCTTATAAGGGAAGGATGTAAAAAATTGGGAAAATGGTTTAACAGAAAAGACAATTTTTTAACGTCATAGTAATTTTATTAGCCAATTATTTTTATGTTGAAAATTGAGGTGTCTAATATTTTTAATTTAGTTATTTTAGATAAGCTACTAGTGATTAAAAAGGAAAGTATTTATTTGTATATAAAGTTTTTATTTTATGGCTATTTTTGTATTTAGGTGAAATTGTAATTTAATCTTATCTATTTAGAAAAAAATCTACTAGAGACTCGCTACGTTTTTTATTGTAAGGGTAGGCCTACAGGTTTCATATAAGTTACCGATTCTGGTTAGCGACCATTAAATGGTCGTCTTCCAGAATCTACAATGTGAATGCTGTAAATGTATTATAACTTTTGGAAAAATCGTGTGTATGTAATTGTATTGTAATAATAATAATAATAATAATAATAAAAACAACAACAACAGTGTCTTTATTTAACATCAAGAAACATACAAATCAAAAACAAAATGACCAACATTTGGTCATGCAATAACGTGTCCAAGGATTTATTTGTATTATACTGATTTTTTTTATTTTGTTTTTGATTTGTGTATGTTTCTTGATATTCAATAAAGACACTGTTGTTATTATTTTTACTATTATTATTATTACAATACAATAACATACACACGTTCTTTCCAAAAGTTATAGTACATTGTACGAGGTTGAGGAAATTGACATACCCGACTATGGATAAAAGCCATGTCCTAGGCTTTTATTAAGTAGACAGTACAACTGAGAATTAGAACTAGGCTAGGGATTAAATCCGTGATAATTTTAAAAATTATAGGTTTCTAAAAAAATTCAAAATAATGCAATCTAAAAGTATAATATTATCTAATTAACTAAACGTATATATAAAGCTTTAAAATGTAAACCTTAAGTTATACAAGTATTGTAAAAATTAACGTACTACAGGGAATAAAATTGTTGTTTTCATGTCGATTTTACAAAATTGAGTTTCACCTGATATACTACAAATTTCCAAGCCCCATAATCCTAAAATCCGTGTCTTTACCGGCTGGTTTGTGAACAAAATATCTCAAGAACGGGATATTGCACCTATCTGAAACTTGGAACTTTATTTATGTACTACAAGAAGACTCGGCACTAATATTTGCATAAAAATCGGTCAACCGGAAGTAGTAATTTATTCGTACGGTTTTCACTTTTTGCAACTTTTTTCTACAACCCTTAGTTTAGCGTCTTATCACAAATTGATTTTTTGTATGTTTTATTAAAATTTGTAAAAATAGGTAAATTTGTAAGAAATAGGATTATTTTAACAATTTGGTCTTGGTATGCATTTTATGACTAAAGTCTCCCTAAAATTATAGAAAAATTTAAAAAACTACAACTTTTATTTCAAACTTTGATTTTAAGACCTGTTTTAATACCATTCTCATGTCAAAAACCATAATAAAGGATTATTTTTTTCCCCTTAATTAACCCCCTTAAAATTTAATTGTGAACTCATTTCATAGGATGAGCCGAAATCCGGGTGAAGTTTCTCGCTAGCCGTAACATGCTAACGAAGCATTTCCGTTTCTTTGTGCATAACATGTATAAAATAAGCAGATATAGGAAGAGTTACTTCTGAAACTCTTTATTCCAGAAGTCATGAAACGGAAAATATTTTAAAATCCATATTTTAAAATATTATTCAATCGCAAAATTTAGTCACGCTATAAAAACACCTAAGGAAAATTACATAAATATAGTACAAAAAGCAAAATCTGTTACGAGTATTTATTCAGGCGTCATGATATTTCAAACATCTTATAAAATGCATTTTATGATACGAGAAAACTATGAGTTTACTTGACCCGAAAGGAACTGGCGTAACGGTAAAAATAAGGAAAAGTCTGAAAGAAAATGCACTACGTTATGTAGGTGTATGATTGTGTATTTAATGGTGGTATGGGGGTTGTAGTACCATGGTACAACGGTTATTATAGCTCACGCTACCTCTGTTAGTAGTTTTACTATTGTTATATAAATACCAAAAAGGGACAATGGAAGTACACCCGTAAAACCCCAGAATGGGTTCTTCTATCTATGTATCTATACCATTGAGACAAACCTAAACTGAATTTTCCTTCCCAACCCTAGTTTCTATCTTGTCTACAAAAACCTCTTCCATAAAGGTTATTATATCCAGTTACGAAAGAAAGAAGAAATAGGGTATAAGTTTATGTTGTGATATCGGAGTAACCTTTGAGATTTAACCTGAAACTACTACTACTATTACTTCACTGCTTTTGTTACAGAAATGGTACCTACCGTGTTTGTGTAGACGAATAATACAAATAAGAGGAAGTTAGTGTTACTGGGTGTCGAGAAACGTTATTTGATTTTTTTAAGCTCTATATTATATGAATTGGGAATTTTAGTATTCCCATATGGCCGTTGTAGAACAATTTTCACGAAACATGAAAAATCTATTTTTAACGGATTACTCAAATCAAAAACCTAAAATTTGAAATTTTTTACACAAGTATTGTAAAATTTTCTAATATAAAAATATTGTAACACTTAACCCGAAGTTATTTTGGGATCTGACTATGATAAATAATAAACAGACTTAATTTAAGCTATAACAATTATTATTTATTGACACTAATTGTATTATTAAACTTAGGTTAGTACTAACAAATTAAAAAAATAATTGTAACACTTAACCCGAAGTTATTTTGGGATCTGACTATGATAAATAATAAACAGACTTAATTTAAGCTATAACAATTATTATTTATTGACACTAATTGTATTATTAAACTTAGGTTAGTACTAACAAATTAAAAAAATAATCACAAAAATGTAAATCTCAAACTAACTTAACAATAACAGTTATTTATTTAAATTTAAAAATTTGAATTAGGTATCCAATATCGAAAGTAAAAGTTACGAACGGACAATTATCATTAATAATAAATGCGTTATAGATATTCATAGTTTTCACCGAAAATACACGTTTTCAGACCCCATGAGTACATAGAAAAATGATTTTACTAATTAGTGTGTGTTTTTGTGTCTATGTGTACAAAACACCTTAAGACCGGAATATCGGATGAAGTTCAAACTCGGAACAAATTTTACGTACCACAAGGGAACCGGCAAGAAAGTTTTCATCAAAATCGGTCAAACATAATCTTGCAATTCTTCACTTTTCCACAATTTTCTTAACAAAAATAATCTTGCGATTTTGTTTGAAACCTCTTCATATAGTAAAACCAAATTTTTAAATGATACTTAATCTGAAGTTCAATATCGCTTCTAACCCTTACGAAACAAGAAACAAATTAAAAATAATTAAAAAAAAAATTGAATAAATTTAAATGGTAAACTTATCCTTAACGGTATACGGAAAATCACTTATTGATGTTAAACACCAAGTGCTCTAGAAAAATGGTAAAAACAAAAAGTTTGTTTTTTAAGGGGACAGGGACGCGGCTATCTTGACAATGGTAAATTGTAAATTTAGGTACACTTATTTAAAACAGTGCATTTTGTAAAGATATGAAGTAGCAACGGTAAATATTGATAAATAAAGTTATGATTTTTGAAAGTTTTGGTCTAAATTATTACCTATAATTTTGGATATTTTTTTATAGTTCGTTTCTCACTGAGAATATTCTGAATATACTTCACACTTTTATAGTTCTACAAGAAAAGAACAACTGGTAAAAATTTCATCAAAATCTGTCAACTAATTTTGGAAAAAGTGTAGGTACCAGGAAACATAAAAAAACAAATTCCCGGGAAATCAAACTTTTATTATCATGAAATAATTTATAAAACCAAATTTTTGAACTCTAGGCATTTTATTGCCAATAAAAATAATAACCACAAACAAAACAAGTACATTTCTCACCAGTTGTTATTTTTCACGGTTTATAGGTAATGATGAAACCAGCAAAATTTTTCAAATTTTTTACCTAACCTCTATAGTATTTAGACTAACCTATTTCAGTATTCGATAACTGATAATTTCTAATCACAGTACTTAAATACGTTGTTATAGTTACGGTGATTCTAACATTAAATAACCAAAAGTCAACAAAGATATTGTGTTATAATGGCGGGTCTTTCTAAACTTACGGTAAATTGAACCGCATAGTAAATAACTGTATTTCATGGAATGTAGTAGCAGAACAATCATCATTACACTAAAACTATTTGATTTTTCAACCCCACAAAATAATTAAAACCCACAAATTATACATCAAAATGTTCAGAAAATTATCTACTACATTATTGTGAAAAATAGAAAATGGGATTTTTTTTTGACGCCCCTGTCTCCTTAATTCTATACAACTTTTATTATATACACCCGGCAAGAGAAAGTAAAAAATCTGATGTGAAACACTCACACGACTTTCTCTTACCAATGCAAATAATAAACCATATAAACTAACATAAGTAATAAAATATTAGAAATAAACAAAAAACTAACCTCATATTAATCATGAGTGAATGATGCAAAATGGAAACCAACTTTAGTTTCGCCTAATAATACGGAAAAACACTCTTTGACGGTAAACTTGGCTCTGTAGAGAAAAATGCCATAAATAAAAGTTATAGATCTTTAAATTTCCTCTAAATTTCAATATGTGCTTTTTTGTCGTAAAATGCATACTAATGCTGAAATCTTAAAAAATCCATTTTATTACATATTTTCATGAAAAAGCACCATAAAATCACTAATTACTGCTAAACTAACCGTTATATAAACAATATTTAAAATCAAAGTTGTAAATTTTTAAATTGGCTATAACTTTTATTTTTCACTTATGCATTAAAATGTATATTAAGATCGCAATCTTAAAAATAGCAATTTTTTTCTATGAGAGAATAGTCTTTCGAAAAATTTCAGAAGACACGGCTTCTACGCTATCTAGTAGAGCATTTAAGGGAGTAAATGAGGAGATTAACAAAAACTGTAGTAGCCGTTTTTGAGAAAAATCGCAAAAATGTGAAAAATGACACGAACAAGTACTTTTGGTTGAACGAGTTTGATGAAAATGTTCGAGTCGGGTCCTCTAGTGGTACCCAACATAACCTTTTAGTTTCAACTTCGTACGATGTTCCGTTCTTGAGATATTTTGCTCGCACACAGACCAATCGCTAAAAACATGTTTTTTGGGTTCAGTAGGTCTGAAAACGTGTACATCCGTTGAAAACTCTATTTCGAAAAATCGACATGGAATCAATACTTCCTTTATATTCATACAGCCAAGTAAAAGTAAAAATGTTGATACGTACCGTCAACCATACAACCCGGTTGACGGTACGTCAACCGTAGTGATGACACAAACAATATTTATTTAAAAACACAAATCGTAAAGAGAAAAGAAAGCGATTTTAAGCCTGAAGTTTTTAAAGGTCTTAACCTTTTTCCATTTAAGTGACGAATTCAGGTTGTTTACTTAGGGTTGTTAACTAAGTTAAAGGGTATTCTTTGTACTCAATTCTTACAACGAGGAATGGAATCATCACGGAAGTGGAAGAATGTACTCCAACGGAAGAGATAGTATGTGAGACTTCTTCCCGGTTTAACTCAAATCATAACATTGCTTTCATAACTTATCCATTAAGTATGTTTCACGCGTAAATTAAGAGAAGAAATCCTGTTTGACACTACATTTGTTTCAAAGAGAATTGATAATATTCATCCCCGACTTGAAACTTTGTGAATTTGAATAATTTAATCTTTTAATAAAACTTCAAGTTACTACAACTTCAGATAAAATAATTTTAACTCACTTTACCATTCAGAATTCTCATCTATGTCATAAATTATCATGAAAAACGCCCTATTACATATTATACATTTCTAAAACTATGATATTTAAAAAATTCTGTGATGTCTTACATCAAAAATAAATTAACATTGTATTATTATGATAGTGATTGAAATTAATGAAATAAATTTTGAATACGAATTCTCGGAAATGTAACATATTCGAAAGTTTATTTTTCTTTTCATTTCTTCCATTATGTTTCAGCAGAGAAAGTGTTAAAAAGGTCTTGAATGTTTGCGAACTATCAAACCGCAAGTAAACAGTTAACGCCCTTGTAGTGAGTTAGCATTTGGGCTGCGAATAGAATAACTGATTTATTGTAAGAAATTCTGTATTGTATTAGACGGATTTTATTGAACAATCAATCTGTTCGTTGCAGAACTAAAATAAATAGTTTATTTTTTATCACATTGTCAGCCAATTAAATGAATGAATCATTTAAGAACAGCAGAGGTAGCGGTGTAAAAGACACTTAATCAAAGTTATCTCCTCTGAAAATAATGAATTTCATTATACAGCCATACCCATGAAGTGACCGTGTCATTTGCAGAGTGGAAAATATGTGCTTTTCAGAGAGCCCGGCATGCTAATAGCGTACTTTTCTATTCAGTGAGGATGGCATGATAAACCACCTCACTCCTCGTTTTACCTAGTAAATCCTCTACAGGTTCAAACCATCCTTCCGGCTGATGACCTAAACAACAACGTATTTAACAAGGTCAGTGGTTAGCGATGAATAAAATATTTTGTATAGGAATTCTCGAAAATCGAAACTATAATTTAATATAATTTTTTTATAATAAAAAAGTTTATTATTTTGTTTATTCCTTCTGCCATGTTTTGGTTAGTCAGAGAAAGGTTTAAAAAACAGTTGGAAATTTGTTACCCGAGTTACATTTTAGTATTTGGATTACGAATGGAAAATTAGTGTTGTGAATATGTGTTTAAGGATGTTCAACCGTTAAACCCATATTTTCCGTTCACTAAGTTCCGGACAAGCTAGACGGCTGAAATTTGTTGGATATGTTACTTACAGTTGAATTACAATCTTTAATCATTTCCAAAATGTACCCCTAAGGGGATGAAAATGGTGTTTAGCCCTTAAACCAATATTTATTTTTGACTAAGTTCTAGACGAGTTAGATGGCTGAATTTTGGTGATGTTAAATATTGCAACTAACAAAATACCACTTAACAATTTCCGATACAGAATTACTGGTAATAATGTTGAAAAAGGTGTCCAAATCTTAAAACACTTTTTTTTACTTAGTAAGTTCCGGACGAATTAGATGGCTGTAAATCGGTGGAGATATTACGTGTAGTGACGATAAAGTTATTTTTTAACGATTTCAAAAATTTACCCGTAAGGGGTTGATAACAATGTAAACTTTAAACCGATACTTTTTTTATTAATTTCCGAATGAGGAAGATGGCTAAAGATCGGTGGAGGTGCCTATAAAGACCTATTATACGTATCAGATTTTTTCAAATCAAATTTAACGTTATTTAAAAATTCTTGAAATAATAAACAAAATTATACTCGGATAAAGCCGGAATGGGCTGCTGGCTTTGAAATAAAATGTAATGTTAGAAATCTAGTTTACTTTGATGTATGATTTATTAAAGTTTGAAAACGAAATCATTTATTTGGAGGGTTTCGTATGAACTTTTCGAAGAGATTCAGAAAGGCCAAGGTTGATTAAGTTTCTGTTATCGTTGAAGCTTTTTCCACCGTAAACGAGATAAGGTTTCATTGCACTTATCTATATTTTTTTGTTCAAATCTAAAACAAAACGCTCAAGGAGTATACAGTATGGGATATATAAAAAGGAACACTCCAATAAAGCGAAAACTAAAATACCTAACGCATTATTTCTGGAGTAAAAATAAAAAAATACAAACACGACTGAACTTAGGAAGAACATAGTATAAATTTGATGGTTGAACTTAAACCTCATGTAGGATTTAATAAAGCAAGTCATATTCTTCTCACGTAGGATACATAAGTAGGGACTAACAAAGCCTACGTCATATAGCATGTTTCTTGCTTGTAACATTGCAGTGGAATAAAAAACAAAACACTATAAATAAATATAATTCTGTTCTATTCTGTTTTCTAACAAAAATTCAGTAATAATAATATTTTTTGTATTAGAGATGAGAATTATATTATAAGAAATATTATTTTTATCGACTACACAAATATTACAAAAAAGTAACGTTTTTAATTTGTTTGAAAATAATATTCCTCTGAAACTAGCCAACCGATTTCGAAAATAATTTAACTATTAGAGCGCTGAGAATTTCTTGAGTAGTATAGGACAAATGATATCAATTAAATTTTAATTTTTTAGAAAAAATTATGATTGTTATATATTCTACTTTCTGTTGCTCTCCTATAAGTAGTGAAGGAAAGTATTGTAACCATGTAGATTGTGTAAAAACGAGTTTTCACCGAAAATGCTCGTTTCAGGTTCCCTGAAACGTGTAATATGAAATTATGAAATATGTAATATGAAATGATGTAATATGTTTTAACTGATTTGTCTAAATGCGTATGCGTGCGTGGACAAATGAATGGCAGTGAAGGGAAGGAGCTGGCGAGAGAGAGATAATAAGAAGTGAGAGAAGAAGGGGTACAGAAAGATTGTCTGTAAACGTGTGAGTATACATATCTGTATACTAGTACGTACATACGTGTGTAGGTGTGAACAAATTATTTCAAAAACTGGAAAATTGTGAAAGTTGAAATTTTGAACTTAAGTTTTTCTGAAATTTCCCCACGAACGGCTCTTTTGGTTTTGTTTGAAATTGCATAATATACCTATTATTATTATTAATACACACTTTAGCCCTTAAAATTATTTTAAGGCCCAAATCTTAAAAATAAATTACCACGATAGCACAGCCTCCCCAAGAATGTCAGCATACATAGCACTTACCGAGCTTGTAGAGCATATTATAACATGTAGTAAATAAGGTGGCCTTAAAAAATCGTAGGAGCCGTTTTTGACAGAATTGCAAGTTAGTGAAAAATCGCACGAATCTACTTTCGGTTGGCTGATTTTGATAAAAATGTTCATGTCGGATCACCCCTTGTGGTACCGAACTAAAATTCTCAGTTTCAATTTCGTACGCTATTACGTTTTTGTGATATTTTGTGCACGTACACACGCTCAAGCGTGCGCTCACACAAGAGATCGCTAAAAATGTTAAAACTTCCGCATGAAAACAATACCTTCACTTCCCTATTGACGAGTTGTGGCTGTTAAATAACGAGACTGATGTTGTAAAAAATTTTATTTTAATATAATACATAATCACATATTGTCTCCTTCAATATACACTCCTTCTCTATCCCTACAACGCACCATGAGAATTTTCCATTGTTGGAAACAGTCTTGGAAGTTATCTTCTGTCAGCTCCTTCAGGACACCAGCCGCTTTCTCATTTACAGCTTCCACAGAATCAAGTCTTGTCCCTTTTAATGCAGATTTCACCTTAGGGAACAGGTAGAAGTCACGTGGTGCAAGATCTCGTGAATAAGGTGGTTGTTCTAACACTGAGATGCTGTACTTGGCTACAACCCTCTTGACAGATAACGCGGAATGAGCTGGCGCATTGTCTTGGTGGAGAACCCATGATTTGTCCTTCCACATTTCGGGACGTTTTTTCCTTACTCTTTGACGTAGTTTAGAAACTATCTCAAGGTAGTAATATTGATTAATTGGTTCACCTTCAGGAACCCAGTGAAAGTAAACAATCCCATGCATATAAAAAAAACAATCATCATTGCTTTGAATTTTGACTTGATTATTCGAGCTTTTTTGGCTCTCGGTGAAGTTCGGCTCTTCCAGTGCATGGATTGGCGCTTCGTTTCAGGATCATAAGTAAAAAACCACGTTTCATCACATGTTATTATCTTTTACCTGTTAACTAAGGCGAAATCTGCATTAAAATGGACAAGATTTGAGTCTGTGAAAGCTGTAAAAGAGAAAGCGGCTCGTGTTCTGAAGGAGCTGACAGAAGATGACTTCCAGGACTGTTTCTAACATGGAAAATTTGCATGGAGCGTTGTAGGGATAGAGAAGAAGTTTATATTGAAGGAGACAATAAGTGATTATGTATAAAATAAAAATAAAATTTTTTACAACGTGTCTCGTTATATATTCACAAAGAAAGTAAAAAAAAATATTAAAAATAATTTAAGGTCCCTTAGAGTATTATTGAGTTGATGAGCTTCTCTACCAATAATTTGTATATCAGTTGCTACCAGTATTACGTCAGATAGTGCACGTGTGTTATCAAGGTTCTTTTTTACGTGTTTGAATCTATGTCACAACCTGATCTCAATTATTTATGTACCTACATTTTTAAAACGAATCAATTGGTCTTGATTAATTGTAAAACGTAATTTAGTTAAGATTCTTTATACTAAGTGTATCATACAAGATAAAAAATTAGTTGAATATTATAATTATATTTAACATATTAGTTCCTACAGATCTAAACATTTCATTACCCCTTATTGATAAAAACGGTTTTAACACGTTTACTACGTTTCCAAATTGGGTAATTCGTCCCCCAAGTGGATTCCTTTTTCCATAAATATATTCATTCTATGTGTTGTTTGCCCCTTTTCGTAAAATGTTAGCAAAAATTTATTATACAAAATTGTCGCCCATAATAGGCAGGTGGGATGTTAAATTATTTGGACTCGATCTGCTAGTTCCAGGACTACAAAAAATAGTTCTGTTTCTTTTCACATGGTCAGCCAATTATGACTGAAGCATTTAAGAAAAGAAGAGGTAGAGGTGTAAAAGACACTAGTCAGAGTTATCTCCTCTGAAAGTAATGAATTTCATTATACAGCCAGACCCTGTGGTGAATGAAGTGAAGGTGTCATTTGCAGGGTGCAGAACAGATGCTTTTCGGAGGAACTGGCATGCTGATAAGCATAGGCTACTTTTGTACTCGTTGAGGAACGCATGGTAAACCACCTCAGTCTTCGATTTACTTAGTAAAACCTCTGGAGGTTCAAACCAGCTATTCCGTTGTTGACTTAAACAACATAAAGGGGGTGCGACAATGTGTGTCATTAGTCGCCGGTTTGATGGGTTCTGGCACTGTTTTGCAATCGTTCCAAGAAGGGATTGATTTTGTTATAATTAAAACAGGAATTAATGTAGGCCTATTTTGTATTAATAATTTAATTTAAATAATAATATTTTGGCCGGCCCGTGGTGCAGTGGTCAGTGCAACTGGCTACTATGCCGGGGTCCCGGGTTCGATTCCCGGTAAGGTCTGGAATTTTTTTCATCTCTAAATCACCACATATCATTACCTACGCACAAGCCCAAGGCTTATGTAGGCATCATCACTCAATAAAAAAAAATATATATATGTATAATAAATCATTAACACACACTTTTAGTTAAAGATGTAATAACTTTTATTTTCATTCTGATAATGCGTTTTATTTTTCAGTAAATAAGTTCAAAACTATCACAGAATTATACGTAAAATAATTTTAAAATATTACTACATTCTAATTTCTAATAATTCCTTTTTATCTCGTACGTATTCGTAAAGGACACCATTGCGATATAGCTATTATATAACCATGGTTGTAAAAAGAAAATGTAAAAACAAGGAAACTAAATGTTTGGACTAGAATCTAAAATTAAATAAAAAAACTTAAAATATTTAACTTATTTAAATCAGGCCTCACAGATTATAACAATTTTTTGAAATCTGTACTTTTTTGTGTGCTGAATCCGAGTATGAACATATTTTTTTCTGCAAATCACCATGAAATTAGTTATGAGCCTTTTTTTATCATCTACTGATATAACTTCATTTTCTCGTATAAATTTCAATTTTGCCGTGATAATTCCTTTCATTATCGTATAAAACTCACAACCAAATTAAAAATGTCATTATGTTTACAAATTTAAATGATTAATCATTAAAAATGTATTTATTAGTGGTTTACAATATTTCAAACTAACCATAGCCTATGAGGTCATCACTTCCTGTCACATAATGATGTACACTGAAAAATAATCTTAATTAGTTAGTAAATGGGTGTGGGTTATCGGTTGTTATGAGTTCAAACCGTAAGTAAAGTAGTAAATGCACAAAAAACCGAATAAAACACCTACCCATAATAAAGTTATTGGTTATCATATGCAATTTTAATTTAATGGTTATTGTACATTGAAACAAATTACCCAATCTTGATTAGTTAGTAAGTGGTGAGTAAGATATCGGTTATTATACGCAATTATAAATACACGTAACACTGATAACATAATCATATTAAGATTATTGGTTACTACATGCAGTTTTCACAGGCAAAATTTTTTATAGAAATCAGTCCTAAAGATTATTGGTTTTTATTTGCAGTTTTAAATGAAAAATTATTGGTTAGTAAACGTATTTCAATATTTTTATACAGATTATAATGACGTCACAATATTCTAACCGGTTACATGTTAGACGGTTAGCAATTTCTTAAATATACACATATTTAAATATAATAAGTCTTTGATCAATAGGAAAATATAGTTAAAATACCGACATTTTTACATTTTAGTGTGCATTTAAAGTGTAAATGAATTTAAAAAAAAGACAACTGAAATTTATATCTGAAAGTGAGGTTATGTCGGTATGTGATAGAAAATGGATTAAAACCAATTCCATGGTGATTTACAGGAGAAAATATGTTCATATTCAGATTCAGTACACAAAAAAGTATAGATGTCAAAAAAAATTGACACAGTCGGTGATGAGCCCTGATTCTATACAATTACTTTTCTTTTCTATTTCTACTACTAATCATCGTCATCTCATAATCCGCATCATTATCATCTCAGTCATTGTCATCGTCATCTTCAGTTTCAACAACTTCATGTTTCACGATATTATTGTACAGTTCAGTCAAGTTTAATTTATTTGTGATCCAAACTATAGTCTTTTTGAAACGCACTAATGTATGTGGTTTATTTTCATTTTAAAAAACGTTATTACTCAGATTTATCATCTCTGCTAAAAATTTATAATTACATTAAAACAAACTGATCACAAACAAATCGTACACCGCAAAACACTAGAAATGTAAAATTTTTACATTTTTCCGTTTTATGTCATCTTAAATAAGAGTGTGTCTTTGTACGCACATGTGCGTCCATATAATTGATTCTGAAGCATAAGGCAATAACTTGATTAAATTGTATATTTCCAACTCTTTAGGGTATTGGAGTGTCCCGCAGGGTTGAATGTAAGTAAACACAACAAAATTTGTACATATAACATTCACAAACATACGGAACAGTTGTCCACCGGTCATATTTCAAAATAAACAGTTAACCCAGTTAAATCTCTCAGTTCAGCTAGACTGAAAATTAACGTGGGAAACACACTTACAGAACGAAATGTAACAACTGTCATGAATTTTTTACGCACTGAACTGAATTCCTCTTTAGGTTATTTCTTTTATCGGTGGTTGGCGAAAATGACCGGAATTCTTACTGTGTTAAGTACTTTTTTAAAAATATTACTACAGAGAAGTTATACAGCTTGTAGAGTTTTTAACCAAGGTGTTGCAACAAGAACTAAACTCACAAGAGGAGCAAATATGTTTGAACCTTAATAAGGTACAAAAAAAACTTCATAATATTAAGTTTCTAGAAACGAATAGAGTAGTGAGGTAAAAATCATATAGGTTAATAGAAATACAAAAGGTTTCTTCCTAATTCTGGAAACATTAATTAACAGAACTACCACCTATTTGGATTATGTGAACTACCTTATGTGGATTGTTCCAGAAAGAAAACATTAAAAAAATTTCAAAAATTCTTAAAATAAATCGTAAAAGAGTAGTACATTCAAATACAAGAAATAAAACAAATTAATTAATTAATTTAGTGAGACAAACCTGAACCTTAAACTGATTCATCTAATAAGAAAGATAATTTTACAAAATTATAGCCTTTTACTTTAAATTTTTTACACAGGTTGACAGTACGGAGACCTTTTTCTCACGTACTTGTTACAATGTCTATAGCACTTGTTACATTTTCTTATAGCACTTACTCTGTCATGTCAAGTGTAACATTTTTTACACTTTCTTATAGCACTTACTCTGTCATAAGCTTATGACAACTTGAACTAAGCTAATTATATCCTATTAGGTTTCTAGAAAGGAATAGAAGGACGAGGTGGTAAAAATATAATAGAAATACAAAGACTTTGATCTGAATTGTTGAAGAATAATGAAAAAAAATGATTGTATGAGAAAGAAAGACATAAATAGATTCTCAGAAGTTCTGTAAATAAATCATAGAAGAGCATACACAAATACAAAAATTAGATAACACTAGAAATTTAAAAAAACTTAATAACATTAGAATGCAAAAAATAACAACAATAAAAGGAGACTCTATTACTGCTTTCTTCTCAGGTAGTAATGCTAGTCACAAAACAATACAATTTTTTAATATAATATCACGTCTCACCGAACTATCTCACCTTAACCATTTCTAGCTTAATTTACAAATTCCAACAAAAACGCTGCGCTAGGCCGCAGCGCTCTGTTGAGTGAATAAGAGCGCTCCGCTGACCCCGATCGTCATTCCTTTCTACTCTACAGCTTTGACCAGACATCCTCCATCGGCACACAGTTACAGAACTCCGATAAAAACCCATCAACAACGACCCCGCAAGAGAGAAGATGACGCTTCCGCTCACTGAACCGACACAGTAAACGTTGTCGACCGGAAGCTTTATCGCTCGTGGAAGCGAGCGATGCCCACAGCAGTCCGTCGACCGAGCCTTGCGCCCACCGAATCTGGATGAAGCACCTATCGACGCGCTACTGCGAGGGACGAAGATGACGGTACCGCTTGACGATGACGTGCCGTACCGCCCACCCCCTCAATCACCATTATGACTAACTACCACCGACCACTGTTTAAACGGCACTTTTCAGGGCCCCGAACATTTAACG
Source organism: Catonia carolina (assembly GCA_035578175.1). Lineage (NCBI taxonomy): Eukaryota > Metazoa > Arthropoda > Insecta > Hemiptera > Achilidae > Catonia > Catonia carolina. The sequence continues at coordinate 25,161,816 of JAQMRL010000012.1, forward strand.
TGTCTTCACGCCACCTAATGTTCCCATCCGGTTATACTAAGTACTTTTAATACAATAATTATTGTTCCTTTCATTTATATACCGTGAAAAAAGAAGAAATCGGGTTGGCGTTCATGTAATGGAAGAGTATATAGGGTTTCCATCATTATGCAGGCTGCGTTATTACATATAAAAATCTGGTGTGAAACACTCACACAACTTTCTCTTGCCAATGCAAATAATTAACAATATAATGTAACATAAGTAATAAAAACAAAATAAATATCCTCCATAAACATAACCTAATTTTACTCATGAGTGAAAGACGCAAAATGAAAATCGACCTCAGTTTGGCTTGAAAATATGGAAAATCACTCTTTCACGCTAAACTAGGCTCTGTAGAAAAAATGCTATAAATAAAAGTTGTTGGCCTTTTTATTTCCTATAACTTTGATAAATACACTTTTGTCGTAAAATGCATACTAAGGCCGAAATCTTTAAAAAATCAATTTTTCACACGTTTTCGTGAGAAAAATAAAAAAAATCGCTAATTACCGCTAAATTAAGCGTTACACAAAAAAATGTTTGATATAAAACTTTTATTATATAAATTTTTGCGCTAAAATTCATATAAAGCTGTAATCTTAAAAAAACAATTTCTTTACGTAAAAACAGCCTCACCAAGAATTCAGCAAACATGGCGCCTGCCCTATCTTATACAGAATAAAAAATTGAGTAAACCAGGCGATTTTAAAGAAAAATCGTAGGACCAGTTTTTGAGAAAATCGCAAAAAAGTGAAAAATTACACGAATAAACTACTACTTTCAGTTGACCGATTTTTATGAAAATGTTCGTGTCGGGTCGGTAGTCGTATGTAACTTAAGTTTCAAGTTTCAAGTTCGTACAATGTTCCGTTCTTGAGATATTTTGTATACACACACACACACATACACACAGAGAGAGAGAGAGAGAGAGACACACACACACAGACCAATCGCTAAAAACATGTTTTTTGGGTTCAGGGGGTCTGAAAACATATAGATCCGGTGAAAACTTGATTTGAAAAATCGATATGAAAACAATACTTTGTATCCTATATATTCATATAGGCAAGAGAAAGTAAAAATTAGTCTGTTTTCAACAAAGACAAAAAATATTATACTACAGTTTTCGTTCATAAAGTTACAAAACTATTTAATCTTATCGGTCCGTTCGTTTGTGTAGCTTATAAGTGAACAAAGCCAGCGGAAGTTGGAGTAGTGTCCACATAATGAATGAGTATATCCAATGTGCTTATTTGAGGCACATAAAACATAAAATCGATTTATTTTGCCAAATTAACAATTAAATCGGTGAGTGGAAAAAGGGTAATATTCCAAAAAATCTGGTGTGAAACACTCACACGACTTTCTCTTGCCAGTGCAAATAATTAACAAAAAACCTAATATTAGTAATAAAACATTAGAAATAAACAAAAACATAACCTTATTTTAATCATGAGTGAAAGACGCAAAATGAAAATCGACCTCAGTTTGGCCTAAAAATACGGAAAATCAATCTTTCACGCTCAACTAGGCTCTGTGGAGAAAAATGATTTAAATAAAAGTTGTAGGTCTTTTAATTTCCAATAAATTTTATTATATATACTTTTGTCGTAAAATGCATTCTAAGGCCGAAATCTTTAAAAAATCGATTTTTCACACGTTTTCGTGAGAAAAACAGAAAATTGCAAATTACCGCTAAACTAAGCGTTATACAAAAAAATCTGGTGTGAAACACTCACACAACTTTCTCTTGCCAATGCAAATAATTAACAATAAACCTAACATTAGTATTAAAACATTAGAAATGAACAAAAACTAACCTCAAAAACATAACCTTATTTTAATCATGAGTGAATGACGCAAAATGACAATCGAACTCAGTTTGCTTAAAAATACGGAAAATCACGCTTTCACGCTAAACTAGGCTCTGTAGAGAAAAATGCTCTAAACAAAAGTTGTAGATCTTTTAATTTTCTATAAATTTAATTATATACACTTTTGTCGTAAAATGCATACTAAGACCGAAATGTTAAAAAAATCGATTTTTCTCACGTTTACGTGAGAAAAAAAACAGAAAATCGCAAATTACCGCTAAACTAAGCGTTATACAAAAAAATGTTTGAAACAGAAGTTGTAGGTTTTTAAATTCTCTACAACTTTTATTATATAAGTTTTTGCGCTAAAATTTATATTAAAGCCGTAATCTTAAAAAAACAACGTTTTTACGTGAAAACAGCCTCACCGAGAATGTCAGCAAACATGGCGCCTACCCTATCTTGTAGAGAATAAAAAATTGAGTAAAATAGGCGATTTTAAAAAAAATCGTAGGACCAGTTTTTGAGAAAATCGCAAAAAACTGAAAAATTATACGAATAAACTACTACTTCCGGTTGACCGATTTTGATAAAAATGTTCGTGTCGCGTCCGGTAGTGGTATGTAACTTAAGTTTCAAGTTTCAAGTTCGTACGATGTTCCGTTCTTGAGATATTCTGTTCACACACAGACACACACACACACACACACACACAGACACACACACACACACACAGACACACACACAGACCAATCGCTAAAAACATGGGTTTGGGTTCAGGGGTTCTGAAAACGTATAGATCCGGTGAAAACTCGATTTCGAAAAATCGACATGAAAACAATACTTTCCTTCCTATATATTCATATAGGCAAGAGAAAGTAAAAATGTTTGAAATAAAAGTTGTAGAATTTTACATTCTTTACAACTTTTATTATATAATGTTTTGCGCTAAAATGCATATTAAAGCCGCAATCTTATAAAGAAAATGTTTTTACGTAAAAATAGCCTCACGCAGAATTTCAGTAAACATGGCGCCTACCCTATCTTGTAGAGAATAAAAAATTGAGTAAACCAGGCGATTTTTAAAAAAATCGTAGTACCAGTTTTTGAGAAAATCGCAAAAAAGTGAAAAATTACACGAATAAACTACTAATTCCAGTTGACCGATTTTGATGAAAATGTTCGTGTCGGGTCCGGTAGCGGCATGTAACTTAAGTTTCAAGTTTCAAGTTCGTACGATGTTCCGTACTTGAGATATTCTGTTCACACACACATACACACACACACACACACACACACACACACACACACACACACACACACACACTCACTCGCACGTACGCACGCACGCGCGCGCGCGCACACACACACACACACACACACAGACCAATCGCTAAAAACATGTTTTTTGGGTTCAGGGGGTCTGAAAAAGTATAGATCCGGTGAAAACTCGATTTCGAAAAATCGACATGAAAACAATACTTTCCTTCCTATATATTCATATAGGCAAGAGATAGTAAAAATGCGAAATTGAACGAAGATAGCAGTTTTGTTGAGTTTACTTCGGCGAATCTATTGGTTGATAAAAGGGAAATATTCCTAGTATCTAAAAGGAGCTAAGCTACATTAAAAATTTAGTTGAGTGGAAAAAGGAATTCCAGGAATATTACTCTTCTTTCATTCAATAGTGAACAGCAATTGGACCACTGGTTTCTGTGTTATTATTATCAAAATGTAACTGTAAATTATTTTGAAATAAAGCTAAAGTTTTGTAGCATATGGGCACATTATATTGTTTTTTCAACTTAATTTTTCCTATTTATTTGTACCAAATCTAGAAAAAGGTGAATATTAAACATATTAATAATCAAAAATCAATCCCATGATTATTGTAAAATAAATTTTAAAGTCACCATTAAAAAGCGTTAATATAATACTACAAATGACCAATTGAAAATTTTACCATTAAACCAAAAACAAAGTCACAAAACAGTTTTTTTCTATTTCTTGAAAATAAGGATTTTAGAATATTACCCTTTTTCCACTCACCGACTCAATTTTTACTCATTATTTTCTAAAATATGAGTAAATTAAATATGAGTAAAATGTAGTACTATTTGAAAATTTTCAAGACGATTAATACAGTTTGCCTTACAATTCGATTCATACCTGATTATTTGCCACGCACATACAATGATCATGAACAAATGTTTCATATGAAATAGTATTTATTAAATAGAGCAAGAAATTGCACCGTCTTAGAAAAAATAAAAAAAGGAAAATATTTAGCATGCATAACATTACGTAATATTGCATTGCATATAAAATTTAATATTGTGTTATGCATTTATTCAAGAAACATACGTGAGCTTTATATTAAAATATTTTTCGTTTGAAAATCTTGAAATTTTCTGTTTTTGTGTTTTAATATAGTTATTAATGTTTGCTTGTGAAATTAGGTAAAATAGTACTAAAAATCTGGTGTTAGCACTCACTCGACTTTCTCATGCCAATATAAATAATGAGAAATATAAACGTATCATTAATAAATAGTTTAAAAAAATATATACGAGTATATACAGTATAATCAAATTTTAATAATGAGTGAATGACGCTAAATGAAAATCAAACTGTTGGAATTATAAATACGGAAAATCAATAATTCACCTCTTAACGAAGTTCAGTAGAAAAACATGTTTGAAATAAATGTAGGCCTAAGTTATCTAACCTTCTATAATTTTTCGTATATAGACTTTTGTAGTAATGTGCATACTAAGATCTCCATCTTAAAAATCTGATGTAAAACGATCACACAACTTTCTCTTGCCAATGCTAATAATTAAGAATATTATCTACAATTAGTAATAAAACATTAAAAATAAACAAAAAAACTAACCTCAATATATCTAATTTTAATCAAGAGTGAATGACGCAAAATGAAAATCAGCCTTAGTTTGGCTTAAAATACGGAAAATCACTCTTTCAGGCTAAACTAGGCTTTGTTATGAAAAATGCTCAAAATAAAAATTGTAGATCTTTTAATTTCCTGTAAATTTTATTACACACTTTTGTCGTAAAATTAATGCTAAGGCTGAAATCTAAAGAAAAAATCGAATATTTTACACGTTTTCGTGAGAAAAAAACAAAAAATCACTAATTACCGCTAAACTAAGCATTATATACAAAACAAAGTTGGAAATAAAATTTGTAGAATTTTAAATTCTCTACAACTTTTATTATACATTTTTGCGCTATAATGCATATTAAAGTCGAATTCTTAAAACAACAAATTTTTTACGAGAAAACAACCTCCTTAAGAATATCAGCAGACATGGCGCCTACTCCAACTTATAGATAATACACAATTAAATAAATGAAACGATTTAAAAAAAATCCTAGCAGCCATTTTTGATAAAATCACATAAAAGTGAAAAATGACACGAATAAATTACTACTTCCGGTTGACCGATTTTGATGAAAATGTTTATGTCGGGTCCTGTAGTAGTAGGCTACCTAACTTAAGTTTCAAGGTCGTACGATATTCTGTTCTTGAGATATTTTGTTCACACACACACACACACACAGAAAAAGCGCTAAAAATATTTTTTTGGGTTCAGGGGGTCTGAAAACTTGTAGATCCGGTGAAAACTCGATTTTGAAAAATCGACATGAAAACAATACTTTCATTTCTACATATTTATATAGGCAAGAGAAAGTAATAATATGAAATTTGTTAGAAATATTATTGATAAAATACGGAAAACTAATTGACGCTATACTAATAAACGGTGTAGTTTATTCGTGCGATTTTTCATACATTTGCGATTATCTCAAAAACATCGTAAAGAGATCTTAAACCACGTCTAGGGTCCGTAATTTAGGCTATAACAAGTCACCACTTAACGTTCCTTAACCCATTGTAGTTGCTAATGACCAAGTAGTTAATGCGAAAAAAATAAAAATAAAAAAGCGATCTTAAACAGTAAACAAATTAGCTTAAACTATCTTATACCTCGAGATTTCAACGTAGTTACAATATTCTCAATAATTATAGATAAATTCCCTTGTTTCTACTCAAAGTTAATGAATCACACCAATCCAGAGATCCAATTTTATTATCAGACCCACACTTACCACAAAATTCACAAAGGAGATTAAAAATTTATCCGGAAACAAAACGTATAAACACGTACACAATAAATACTGCTGGTTGTGTAAAATCTACAATTGTATTGCTTGAGTCCCAGCTCCGTGTAGTTGGAAGGAATGCAGTGCGTTTTTATAGTAGTGGGAGAATGAATAAGTTAGTAGTGTTTCACAGCTGATGCATTTGTAGTGGTAGCGTGTACTAACTAGACTAAAAAAATATTCTTATCATCCGGCGCATTAATTTAACAAATACCTACCGGGTTATTAACTTGGTTGGATTCATAATATTTAACTTGCTAATTTACATAAAAACATGTTAATAAAATTAATGTAATAAATACAAACAAATATGTTAAATACGAAAAGTTTGAAAACGAATGTTTTGTATCACAGTAATACAACAATCGTTCTCCAAGCATGCGTCACTCATTCATTATACCTCACCCGTACCCTTCACCCCGCAACTACACGGAGGTTTGAACCGCACAATAGTTAAAAGTAAAATAAACTGGCTGAGAAAATTGTTTTTTCCGCACCAGATTTTTACTTTCTTTTTCCCTATATAAATGTACAGGAAAGAAAGTTTTGTTTTCATTCGATTTATCAAAATCGAGTTTTCCCCGGATTGAGTTTTCACCGGATCTATACGTTTTCAGACCCCCTGAACCCAAAAACGTGTTTTCAGCAATTGGTCTGTGTCTGTGTATGTATGAACGGAATATCTCCCGTACGAACTTGAACTTGAAATTTAACTTAGGTACCACTAGAGGACCCGACACGAACATTTTAATCAAAATCGGTCTACCGGAAATAGTATTTATTCGTATAATTTTTCACTATTTTGCGATTTTCTCAAAACGGCTCTTACGATTTCTTTTTTAAATCTCCTCATTTGCTAAGTTTTTTATGCTCTAAAAGATAGGGTACGCGCCATGTCTGCTGAAACTTTTGGGAAGGTTGTTTTCTTGTAAAAAAAATTGATTTTTGAGATTGCGATTTTAGTATGCATTTTAGTGCAGAAATGTATATAATACGTTTTAGAGAATTTAAAATCCTACAACTTTTATTTGTAACATTTGTTTGTATAACGCCTAGTTTAGCGGTAATTAGCGATTTTCTGTTTTTTCTCATGAAAACATGTAAAAAATCGAGTTTTTTTAAGATTTCAGCTTTAGCATACATTGTACGACAAAAGTGTATGTAGACCCTAATTAAGTTTATAGGAAATTAATAAACTATTTACAACTTTTAATTTCAGCATTTTTCACTTCAGAACCTAGTGTAGCGTGAAAGAGTGATTATCCATATTTTTAAGCCAAACTGAGGTTGATTTTCATTTTGCATCTTTCACTCATGATTAAAATAAGGTTATGTTTATTGAGGTTAGTTTTTTGTTTAATTTTGATGTTTTATTACTAATATTAGATTATATTGTTCGTTATTTTGATTGGCAAGTGAAAATTGTGTGAGTGTTTCACACCATAATTTTTAATTACTGGAAATAAAAGTTAGTGAAATTTCCAAACATTTTCTTGGCTTGAATGTTTGGAAATTAAAAAAAACAATTTCAGCGATTGGTTTGTGTGTGTAAACAAGATATCTCAAGAACGGTACAGCTTAAGGAGCTGAAACTTGATACTTAAGTACAAGCAAAAGAACCCGATACGACCATTTTTTCAAAATTCATCAACCTGGAAATAGACGTTTATTCGTGTGCTTTTTCACATTTTTTCGATTTTCCAAAAGCGGTTCTTACGATTCTTTTTAGATCACCTCATATTCTATTTTTATATTCCACGAAATAATCGCCATAAGGATAATCGCCATACTGAAACTTTTTGGGGGTCTGTGCTCTCGTAGTAAAAAATATTTTCAGTTATGATTGCTGCCTCAATGTGGGCAAAACTGTATAAATTATAATAAAAGTTGTAAAACATTAATAACCTACTTTTTTTATTTCAAACGTATGATCTCATAATCGGCGTCTTATCATCTCTATTATAGTCATCGTCAACTTCAGCTTCAACAACTTCATGTTTTCAAGATATTAATTCACAATATTCATAAAGTAGGGGGCTGTGGAAAAGAAGAGGATAGAAGCTTTTAAAATGTGGTGTTATAGGAAAATGTTAAAGATTAGGTGAGTGGGAAAAATAAGTAATTTAGAGGTTCTCAGACGTGTGGATGAAAAAAGAATTATAATATGGAAACATTATTACCAGAAGAAGGGATAGGCTGGTGAGGCATATCGTAAAAACACTTAGGTATTGGTCTATCAATAATGGAGGGTAATATTGAGGATTGAGTTGTAAGGGGAAGCAAAGGTTAGAATATATAAAGCAAATTACAAAAGATGTAGGGTGTTACAGGTATATAGATATGAAATGACTTGCGCAAGATAGAAAAGCCTGGACAACAGCAGACTGATGACAAAAATAATTAGTAATAAAACATTAGAAATAACAAAAAAAAACTAACTTTAAAAAACATAACCTTATTTCAATCATGAATTATTAATGATGCAAAATGAAAACCAACCTTAGTTTGGCTTAAGCCTAATGATACGGATAATCACTCTTTGCCACTAAACAGGCACTGTAGAGAAAAATGTTAATAAAATTAAAGTTGTAGATCTTTCAATTTTCTATAAATTTTATTATACACATTTTTGTCGTAAAATGCATACTAAGGTCGAAATCTTAAAACTCCATTTTTACAGATTTTCATGAAAAAAAAATATAAAATCACTAACTTTACCGCTAAACTAAGCGTTATACAAAGAAATGTTGACTATAAAAACTGTAGGTTCTTAAATTTTCTACAACTTTTTTGAGATACACTGCCTTAAAATGAATATTAAGGCCGAAATCTTAATAAAACCATTTTTTCTTCGAGAGCACAGCCTCCTCAACAATTTTAGCAGACATGGCGCCTACCCAATCTTGTAGAGCATTAAAAATGAAGTTAATGAGGCGGTTTAAAAAAAATCGTAGGAGCCGTTTTTGAGAAAATCGCAAAAAAGTGAAAAATTATACGAATAAACTACTACTTCCGGTTGACCAATTTTAATGAAAATGTTCATGTCAAGTCCTCTAGTAGTACCTAACTTAATTTTCAAGTTTCAACTTCGTGCGATGTTCCGTTCTTGAGATATTGTGTTCATACACATACAGACAGAAACACACACACACACACACAGACACACACAAAGGGACACACACACAACGTAGAGATAGGAACATTGTATCTGCTTAGCTATATATTGTATTAAGATATTCATAGCATTTAGGACGACATGAACATGTTTGTATGTGTACATGAACGGGACCCGTTATAAATGCTGAGCAATGTTGTTTCTGAATACCAAATTAAATTATGGTATCTATTATTTAACTTAACTGTTGTTTATTATCACCCCTTTTGCAGACACTTCTGCTAAACATTGTATCTCTTATCTCAGTCACATTTTTACCTTAAATGTTTCCAACCATTCTCTAGTTTTATACGCTATTTCCATCAAATATATGGTTGTATAATTTGTAGCCTATAATATTTTAACTTATTTTTTAAACAGCGTTACGTTTTACACATTTATTAACCCATTTTTATACTGTATTCATAGAAAAATGTATGTACTAAATAAAATCTGGTTTAAAACTCTTATACGACTTTCTCTTGCCAATGCAAATATAATCCATATTTTAAAACTAAAATGAAGAACATGATATAATTTTAATCATGAGTTAATGACACAAAATGAAAATCAACGTTACACAGTACTATCAAGTACGGGAAATCGCTAATTAATTAATGATTAACAAGACCCTGTAGAAGACAATATAGAAATAAAAGTTTTAGATTGTTTTATTTCCTGCAACTGTAATTCAATATAACTTTATCATCAAATTCATACTAACGCCGAATATTAAACAATCCCATTTTTCACCGATTTTGATGAAAAAAATTAGAAAATTACTAAGTGACGCTAAACTAAGCGTCGTGCAAAACAAAACTTGAAATAAAAGTTGTAGTTTATAAAAATGTTCTACATACTTAATTATCTACACTCTCGTCCTGGAATCTTTAGGACAAATTATAATTATATAATTATCTATTATATATTTATATGAGGTAAGACTGCAATCTAAACGGAAACATTTTTTTCTACGACAGAACCGCCGCTCAAGATATTTCAGCAAACATAACTCGTATTCTATCTTGTAGAGCATAAAACATATAATAAATGAGGCGATTTTAAAAAAAATGTTGGTGCCGTTTTTTAAAAAAATCGGAAAAGTGAAAAATACACAAATAAACTACTCTTTCCGGTTGATCAAATTTCATTAAAATTTCGTGTCGGGTGCCCTAGTGGTTCCTAACTTAGGTTCTAAGTTTGTAACTTAGTACACTATTCAATTCTTGAGATATTTGTTCACACACAGACCAATAAAAATAAATGTGTTTTTTTATTCAGGAGTGAATACATGTAGTTCCGTGGAAAAATCTATTTCGAAAAATTGACATCCTATTTGAAAACTATACTTTCCTTCCCTGTATAGTACATTTATGTAGAGCAAGGGAAAGTGAAAATTGTACTTGTAAACTTACTAAATAAAATCTAGCGTAAAAAAATCACGCGACTTTATATTGCAATGTACAAAATTAATTCTATATAATCTATGTTTAGTCACAAGTAAACAGTGTAAAATTAAAACCTAAGAGAATTTTAGTCGTGAGGGAGGACGCTAAATGAAATTCAATCTCGTTTAACTTAAAAATACAGAAACTTACTAAACGACGCTAAACAAGGCTCTGTAGAATTGTAAATGTTTTTTATTTCGTTTAACTTCAACTGCCTATTCGCTTCTACCCAAAAAAGACCACGAACTTAAAATAAATTTTTAATAATTTTTTTCCACGAGATACAAACTCCTCAAAACTTTCAGCAGACATCAAGCTTACCCTATGTTAAAGAGAATAAAAATTTAAGTCAATGAGGCGTTTTAAAAAAATTCGTAGCGATTTGAGAGAAAATCGCAAAAAATTAATATAGCAAAATAAACTACGTTTGTGGTGACTGAATTTCATGAAAACGTCGGATCTCATAGTTCCAGGTATCAATTTTGTAATTTACATTTTTTTTTACCCCAGAGCCATTGAATAAGAGATTCCTATTCAACTGCCGTGAATTGACCCACCGGGTTGGTCTAGAGGCAAAGTCGTCGCAGCGAGTCAGCTGTTTAACAGCTGATTTTCGGAGACGAAGACTCCTGGTTCAAATCCTAGTAGTAGTAACTATCTTAGTTACTTTTATACAGATTTGAATCCTAGAAAGTGGTTACCGGTGTACTTTGATGGTTGGGGTTCAATTAACCATACTTTCTCAGGGATGGTCGGCCTGGGTCTGTACAAGGCTACACCTCATTTACACGTCATACGCTTCATTCTCATATCATTGGATTGCTTATTGTTCTGAAATTGAACAGTTGCAACGAATACACATTACGGATATGAAAAAAAATATATTTTGTTCGAACACAGTCCAATCGGTAAAAATATTTTTTAAGGTTCATAAGTCTGAAACGTGTATTTCCAGTGAAAAACCCACATAAAACGATATTTTCCTCCCAAGTATTCCAGGGTAAGAGAGTAAAACGAATAATGAGTTTTCCGCCATTATTAATATTATTATTATTATTATTATGTAATTAGCCCCGCCTTATTTAGGATAAACCACTCCCATTAATATTTATGAATTAGGTTACGTTAAATGTTTTCTATCTTATCGTTACTTCTACAATATTAAAATTTTATGTAAATTTATAAAGAGTAGAAAATAATCCATTCAGTATTAAATTTCTCTTTGTTTATATCATCCTGACAGGATTTAAAAACGATTTATGGTTAAAATTTAAATAATTATTACCATTGTATTCAAGGTTACTTTATTCGAAATAATGGTTATTTTTTATGTTGGGTGACATTGTAATATTTTGTAATTTTATGAATGGGGTTGTGTAGTAGTGTTATAAACGACTTGTTTACTTCTACTTAAATTCATATTTTTAAATATATTCGTAGTCGTAATAACCTATAATAAAATTGATTCAAATTATGTAATGTCATCCAATTTATTTATTTTTCCTTTTTCTTGATCCGTTAATAGGGTAAAGGGAAAAAGTATTGCGACTGGACAAAAGTGTGTTATGCATAAATATAAAATTATCTTCACTCTCCATGTTCCTTGAAGCCGAAAAATTACTTTTCATAAATAGATAATAGTTCCTCGAATTACCGTTCTGAAGTTTGGTCGTACACCGAAGTTAAATCCTATTCTTTAAAAAACGGGTAGGCGAATTTGCGTATTCATATCTACATTAAAATAAAATTAACATATCTTTATTTGTCAGAGACCAAAAAAGAAATAGACATCCTCAAACATAATGATGCGAGGTAGGGTCAAAAAGTTCCCGGAATGGTCGCGCGAGTCAAGCATTTGTTTGCGGGAAGAGAAATTTTTTTTTGGGAGGTTGGCGTTACCACTAGGGAAGGTGCTGTGCCTTTCGTAAGGCAGTTTGAGTTCTTTTCTTGAGTTCTTAAAACGGTAACGAAATGCAGTTTTACGATACTGACCTGAAAAATGGGCTTGGAATGATTACTTTTTGTTGCATGACAACGCCCTGTCTTATCAATCCATAAATGGTGAAACAATACTATGCAAAAAGCAATGTCATTACTATGGAACACCCTCCATATTCTCCCGATCTTGCACTACCGGATTTTTACCTGTTTTCACGGCTGAAAATGACATTGAAGGGACATCGTTTTGCTGATTTTTTACAGGTGATGAAAACTGCGGCCGATAGAACTTTCGAAAAACGTTTTTCAGGAGTGCTTCCAACAATTGTTTGAACAGTGGATAAAGTGTGTAGATGCAGGATGGATATTTTGAAGGAAATTAACGTAAAAATATTTTACATATTTTCAATAAATCTTTAATAACCAATTGCAGGATCTTATTGACCTGCCTCGTATACGTTAAAAAATTATTTTAACAAACAATATTTAACCCTACAGCCGGCAATCGTCGATTTTGAGACGATGTTACCGCTTCTTGAACCGGTCACGACGCAAAATCGGATTTGCTTCATAGCATTGCAATGTTGTCGTTTTAGTTTTAAATTAATCTACAGACAACGTTGCTGTTTTGTACAACTGTTTAGTAATGTATAAAGTAAATTTTTACGTATAATACAATAGTTTTAGTTGTATATTCTGCCTGTGTTTTTTTCTGTTGAAATAACGCTATCCTAGAGCTGAATGGCGTTATTTCTTGGTTTACACAATGTAATTTTGTACATATTTTCTTCAGTTTTGAACTTAGAATCTGTTTTTCTGCCTTAATTTGAAATAAACATTGTAAGTAACGATTCATATGTAATGAATTTTGAAAGTAGAGCGTAAGAAAGTTTAAAACAGTAGTGTCACCTGAAATTTTAGAAAAATATATGTCTAAAAATAATTTTCAAATAGCTTCATCATCCCTAATTGTCAGATTAAAATTTCAATAACGTATTTATTCTATTTTTCTAAGTTTTCTTGTTATTTTGATTTGGCACATGATAAGGTTTGTGATTTAAAGCAAATTTTAAATGATTTCTTTAGGGTTCGTTGACCCAGGTGTTAGAAATTCTCTGCTGGTCTAGAAAAATGTTATTGCCGGATATAGGGTTAAATTTTTTTTAATTTACAATATAATGTATAAGTATGTAAGGAAAACCACTCCTTTTCTAGGCAGTTCGCTACAAACGCTGAACGTACTCTAAATAAATGATGTTTTTTTTAAACTCTATACAAAATTTAAGAAACTTAACAAACCATCATAACCCATTGATCTCAATTCTGACTATTCTGACTCTCCCAAACAATCCAATAAGAGGACTAAAACGTCGATGGAACCCAGATTTTATCAACTAACGTAGGTAATAGACAGTACTGTTCAGTTTCTTGAATAAAGATTACAAAAAATAACAATCCAACGTATTCACTAAAAATACTTGTACAATAAATTACTATTTAAATTTTACTAAAATTGTACATTGGAGTTCCAGGTTTATCATTAACTCTATACAGTGTTACATATGTCTTAAGTACCCTACTGCGTAACCCCATAGCTGAGTACAAAGTGGAATAACGAAAAATAAGAAAGTATCTTGTTATCTTTTGACAAGATTTCCCGGATATTTCGCAATATAATACACACTGAGCTGAGACTGTTGTTAATATATTGTATATGTGATTTCCAGGTTAGGTTTTCATATACGTAAACGCCAAGACACTTGGAGTCCGCTATTGTTTTTAGAATATTTCCATAATTATACTGCACGGCGCACAGCTGTGCACATTGAGATATCGCTGTGTTCCCGCGCTATTAACCAACCTGAAAATATCGATTACTGTTATCTATCCATGTTTTTACGGTAAATAATTTCGCTTTATGCAACATATTATAGATTTATTTTAATATATATAAGAAATTTTTTATTAATACGAAGTTGTGCTTCGTTTTTACGGAAAAATTTTAATAAATATGTTTACTTAATAAAATTATTTATTTTATTTTCTTGTGTTATTAATTCATAAATGGTTGCCGCATTTTTACTTACCTTTAATGCATTAGAAAACCATTAAATTTTTACCTTTTAAGTTAATTCCTTCTTCTACGCACAACAACAACGCAACTACAACTAAGCAACAACTACAACTACCTCAACACTACTACTACTACTACTTCAACTACGCGCAACAACGTGGCTGTCAGAAGCCGATGTTCTCTTAAATGAAAGTTGTACACCGACCTACGAGCGACACATTAAAAAAAAAAATCATTTTTAAATTAAACTTTACGCACGTAAAGCTTGAAACTTACAATAAACAAATTTAACAATAAACCGAGAAAATATCCTAATTTTATACACGAAATCCTGTCGCCACACTGTTAACATTGTCCATGATTATTGCAAATTAAATATTGCCGAATTTTTAAATAATTAAATTTTACGCCAAAGCTTGAAACCTACAATAAACGGAGGAATAACCTAACTTTATACACAAAATGCTGTCGCCACACTGAATTGTAATTCATCATTCTACGGTAATTTAGCATGATGGGCTATATTTAGACTGTGTATAATTTGTATTCAATCTGGTACACAAACGTAAACTTTTTTTTAAATGTATTTATTTAACGTTGCATCAACTGCAAAGGTCATTAGCGACGACGTTGGGGTGGAACTTTATGCAATGTAGGATGAAATGATTTTTTTGTAACGTATGAAAATATGCCGTGCCTGAGTGGGATTCGAACGTAAACTTTGTACACTGCGTTACGTGATGTTTTTCAAAAAAAGAATTACTATTGCCGTCCTATCATTCTATCTCTCTCACACGCTATGTGCATAGCTACCGGCCGGGCAGTATAAAGAAGTTATCAAAGTAACTCTATATTCAGTGATTCCATGTTCTTCATTAGGTAAATGAGTATGGTTCATTGGTGAAGCGTATTTGGCAGTATACTGACGGTAAAAATAAAAGGTTGATTCCTTTCACCTTAGACATCCTGAGACTTCCAGCTGGTACCAGTGGCTTATCGATGAGTGTTGAGCAACCAAAGATCCTGAATAAATGGACTGTATTTAGCGCGGTCTTTTCCTGGATGTAGCATTACAAAATGTACAAGGTGATATTAACCATGTGTTTATAATCTGACTGCTATTGTAAATTATGTAAACATTTATAATTAAATTCATACATTTTGTAAATTATTAAACTGGCTAATTATAATTAAAATCTTATTTCTAAATTATTAAATTAAATAACTTAATAATCTCAGCTAATAATTAAAAATCAAGTGTTAATTTAGTGATGGAAGTTTTTATGATTAAATGAATCAAGAGTGTTTAAAAATTACAAAAAAAAAACAATTATTGAAATTTTAAAATAAAGAAACATAAAGAAATATCTACGCAGATCATCAAATAAGTTTAAAATACAAAGTAAGTTTACAACACAAATTTATATTTTATTTGAAAGTTTTAAAAATTATCAAACAAAAAGTAGTAATTAATATAAGTGAATGCATATATGGTTTGGTGTGCTGTTGACCGGGGCAGTTTGAAAAGAAAGGGTGTTTTTGTGTGCGGTTTGATTTATGGAATGTGTTACCTAAAAATAAAGTATAATTTTTTTATAATTGTTTCATAGTATAAAGTCACAGATAGACCTATGAAATAAAATTGAGTGAAAAAACATTATTTTATTACATTACGGCGAGAAAGATTTTAAAATACGAACGGAACATTGAACGAAACTCTTAAGGCGAGCGACGGACTTCAGAAATGATACAATGGAACATTAACTGGTAAACTAGTGAATATTAATTCAATAGCAGCTGAGTTAGACTTTGTAAAATATATTTTAATTATAATAATAACTAAGTAATTTCTGAAATATTCTACATTTCATTTTTTAAATTCTAGTCAAATGCAATTAAAATTTTATTTAAAAGCCGATTTTATTTTGTTTTATTTTGATTGTCATTTGTTTTATGTGTTAAATAAGTTACAAATAAATATTAAATGTTACATGCAGTGTCTCCAGCGCGTAAATACGTAACGATGCGTGAACTTAGTTAATTTAGGTAGTGATTTTAGTTCTTGCGTTTATTTAAGTATAGCCTTAGCGATTGCGGATATGACCGGATAGAAGAGCGTTAAAAACAAGATAGCATCTATACCCGTATCTTGTTAGTTCAGTTTGAAACTGGTTAGTAAACGCGCAAGTAGAATGCTTTTCATTGGTCGAGACCGAGAAATGATAAATTAAAATTATAGATAAATAAACTGATTAATTGAATAATAACTAGACATAAAATTTACATAGTCCCAAACATTAGGACTTACAATAGGATCATAATACAGAAATGTTACTGAACAAAGACAGAAATATTATCAATAACACATTTGCATTGTTAATGAATTCAACTCATATTCTATGGAATATTTTGGCCTTATTCAATAGAACAGGGCCGTTAAAAGGCGTTCCTACGGCTCGCTCTTAACTAAAAACTTGGACCGTGGACTCATTTAAGTTTTCATAAGCCAATTTTTTACCTACAATTTTTTGGATTCTGAATTAATTCTGAAGAACTTGCGGAAGATAAAATATTCTCTAAGTTCTTCAAGATATCATAAACTTTAAAGTATTTCTTTTATCCAGTTGTTCAATATTATGAAGTTTGCCCTAGGTGGTTGTCCGTTTACGTTTATTTATTACTTTTTTACTTTTTCTTGCCTATATGAATATATAGGAAGGAAAGTAGGCCTATTGTTTTCATGTCGATTTTTCGAAATCGAGTTTTCACCGGATCTACACGTTTTCAGACCCCCGAACCCAATAAAAAAACCTGCTTTTAGCGATTGGTCTGTGTGTGCGAACATAATATCTCAAGAACGAAACATCGTACGAACTTGAAACTTAAAACTTAAGTTAGATATTACTAGAGGACCCGACACGAACATTTTCATCAAAATCGGTCAACCGGATGTAGTAGTTTATTCGTGTAATTTTTCACTTTTTTGCGATTTTCTCAATAACAGCTCGTACGATTTTGTATAAAATCGCCTCATTTACTAAGTCTACTCTTTAATAAGTTTGCTAAGTTTAATCTTTATGCTCTACAAAATAGGGTAGTCGCCATGTCTGCTGATATTCTTGTGGAGGTTGTTTTCTCGTAAAAAATTGTTGTTTTAAGATTTCGACTTTAACATGCATTTTAGCGCAAAAATGTACAATAAAAGTTGTAGAGAATGTAAAACTACAAATTTTATTTCATTGTTATCTGTAGCCTATAACGCTTAGTTTAACGGTAATTACCGATTTGCTGTTTTTTCTCACGAAAACTTGTAAAAAATTGATTCTTTTAGATTTCAGCCTTAGCATTAATTTTACGACAAAAGTGTGTAATAAAATTTATAGCAAATTAAAAGATCTACAACTTTTATTTTAAGCATTTTTCACTACAGAGCCTAATTTAGCTTGAAAGAGTGATTTTCCGTATTTTTAAGCCAAACTAAGGCTGTTTTTCATTTTGCGTCATTCACTCTTGATTAAAATTAGATTTATTAAGGTTAGTTTTTTTATTTCTAAAATTGTATTGCTAATGTTAGGTTATATTGTTAATTATTTGCATTGGCAAAAGAAAGTTGTGTGAGTGTTTCACACCAGATTTTTATCCATAGTTTCAGGAAAATAATTATCACCTGACCAAAATAAATGACCGACGTAAATAATTATGTAAGATCAAGTTTTGGTGTATGTATGCACTAATGTAAAAGTATTAATCATCCAATCAAACCTCACCAGAAAGAAAGTGACGTAAGGGATGAAGGTGATTTTTTTCTCAAATGACTGACGACAAATCCGAGTTACAGTAAATTCGAGACCGGTAAATCGAGGAACTCTGTAGTTGGATGTGGGCGTTTTATTCCTTTTCAAGGAAAGCTACTGGACCTATGTTTGACAGATAAACTTTATCATTTCATTGTAAATTACTTAACAGATAAACGAGTTTGATAAATCGGCGACCGTCTTCAAAAATAGATTTTGTGACGGCGTGGAAAAGAGAGAGAATGATAGTGGATTGTTTATCATTTTTATTTCTTCATGTTTTGAATAAATATAGCATTGTAATATTTCAGGTAAGGTTCGCTCGTAATCTTGGTATAATAAATAATAAACAGACTTCCTCAAATGTATTACAAAATTATTTATTTACACAATTAATTATTATACTTAGTATGTTAACAAATAGTTGCTTCACAATCAAATCAATGATGTACTTACCCACAACTACTTGTTACCATCCGTTCGCACATGCACACAAATTGCTTAAAACATGGGTTTGGGTACAGGGGTCCTGAAAACGTGTATAACCGTTGAAAACTCGATTTCGAAAAATCTACATGAAAACAATACTTTCCTTCTTTGTTTATTTATACAGAGCAAGAGAAAGTAAAGCTAAATAATTTTCATGTGAACTTAACTCACGGTTCAATTAATTTTAAACGATTATCGTGTTGTACAAAACCAGGAAAAGCAGAAACCGCTTATAAAATAAGTGGTTGATTAGAGAGGACGTTTGTATTGTCTGCAGTTCCATTTATACCTATGAAGAGTGAAAGATAGTAATTACATGTAACATTCAAAGGAAGTACCATGACGAAGCGGAAATGATACTAAAATGGAAAACAGTGACCGTAGTTGGTTCAACCGCAAAGGACGTTCTAACTTGCCTCTGTACACGTATAATAAGCTAGATGTGTAGGCTCTTTCCCTTTGATGCTAAAGTACTGTCGCCCTCGATGTACTTAAAGAGAGATACTAACAGGTGCTTATAATGAAAATTTCACCCTTACATTTTCAAAAGTTGAACTTACCTGCATCTTATTTATTTACTCTTTAAATAATACAATAACGTTTATTCCTGGTTCTTTCAGGATCTTAACATTTCTAAATGACAAAAGCTCATTTTAAATTTAAAACAAATTACTTTGCCCATAACAGGTAAATGGAGTGTTAAATTATTTGCACTGGATCTGGTAGTTCCAGGGCTAAAAAAATTCTTTCAGCCTTAATATACCTTTTTTTTGGCAAAAATGTATACGATTAAAAATTGTAGAAAATTTAAAAAAATTAAGTTTAATTTTAAACATTGTTTTCGACAATGTTTAAACTTTCAGTTTAAATAAGTGATTTTCCATAATTTTAAGTTGAACAGAGGTTGATTTTCATTTTCCGTCATTCACTCATGATTAATAATTATATATTTCATTGGACATTGTTTACTTATGACTAAACATAGGTTATATTTTTCATTATATAATCTACATTGACAGAAAAAGTCGTTAATAAAATTTGAAACCAATTTTTGCTGAGTAGGCCTAGTTTTATTGTAATTTACCAGTACTTATAACGGTAATAATTTATTGAAATTTAATAATTTGATTATAAATATAAAATAAGTTTTGATAAGCAGATCTCTAAAAAAACCCGGAATAGAGGTCACAATAATGTCTGTCACTGCTCATGCAGCCGTCTTGAGCCGCCAGACAAGCTTTCCAACGTTTTAATTTCTCTAACGATGTTTAAAATTTTTTACAGAAAATATTAATCAAAATTGGTATGAAAATTATCAAAGAGATTTATTATTTAGCATTTTTATGTATTTTCTCATCAAATTCTGTAATAAAAGGGATTTTTTTAAGATTGCGGTTTAGCGTGCATTTTACGACAAAAGTGTATATAATTAAAGTTTTTGCTTAGGTCATCAGCCGAAAGACTGGTTTGAACTTATAAAAGCTTTACTGAGTAAAACGAGGAGGGAGAAGGTTTGTATTTGCCGTCCTCACAGAGTTGAAAGAGTATGCTTATCAGCATGCCAGGCCCTCTGAAAACATCTAATTTCCTCCCTGTAAGTGACACCTTCACTTAATTCACTACAGGGTCTGGTTGTATAATGAAATTTATTACTCTCAGAGGAGATAACGGTGACTATTTTTCTATGTTTTACACCTGTACCTCTTCTGTTGTGAAATGCTTCAGTCGTATAATTGTGTGATCATGTAAAACTATCTTTTGTAGCCCTGACACTAAAAAATCGATTGCAGATAACTTTTTTCTCTCTATTTAGGAAATTCAAAATCTGTTGGAAACAATCAATTAATGTGATAACACAAAATTTGGAAAAAATTAACATGGTAAATAATCGTGAGTGGAGACACAGACCAGTGACAGAACTCCGAAGTGAATAGAATAACTTAACACACCAATCTGCTTGTAATGGGTAATATTAAAGTTATGACAATTTAAAGTGTACAACTTTTATACGAAGTTTTTTTTGTATAGAGCCTAGTTTAGCGTCAATTAGTGATTTACGGTATTTTTAAGTCGAACAGAGATTGATTTTAATTTAGCGTCATTCACTCATGAATAAAATTAGGTTATGTATTTTATATTTCGTTGTTTCTTCTTAACGTCTCCTCTCTGACCGGAGGTTAGGAATCATAATGGCTATTCGGGCTTCGGTTACCGTAGCTCCAAAGAGCTCCGCTGAGGTACAACGATATCAGTCGCGAAGATTATTGAACCAAGAAATTCTGCTTCTTCCCACATCTTTCTTCCCATGAATCTTCTCTTGTATTATCCATTACATTGTTTACTAATGATTAAAGATCGTAACCGATCTTTATTGTTATAAATATTCTTCATTATTTATACTGGCAAGGGAACATCGTGTGAGTGTTTCACACCAGTTTTATTTTGTGAATTAGTAGCTTTTATGTTGCCATATTCATAAAATTCGTTTAGCTATGTCTAACACTCTAATTTTTTTTTATTCAAAACTTATGAAACCCCTCTTTTTTTTATTCGAAACTTATGAACCCCCGCTTTAGAGGGGTTTCCCCACTTATAATCCCACGCTACGCGCGGGATTATAAGTTTATTATTAATTTGAAAACATTATGGAAATGTCTGCAGTACATGTACGCTTAGCACGTAGTCATTTTCTAATAAACTATGGAAACAATAGTTTATTATACTGATTGAACGGAGTGCATTGTTTATGCCCGTGATGAATATCTTTTGTAACGGCTAACTAGCCTATATTTTAGCTTTATGACCCGACTGATGAATATAATAATAGCATACACTAATTACGTTTTATCATATTGAACTACTACATTAGGCTTACATTTAGTCCATCAATTTATCAGGGAAATAAAATTCTGTTATCGTTGAAAATATATAATTTTGGAAATATAATGAAGATATATAATAATGAAAATACCGTAAAAATGTTTTTCTATTATTTCACGAATCTACACGGTTGGCACGGTTACTATACTAGACGGTAGCGATCACGCGCAGCTGCTGTGATATATAATATGAGTGATAACGTAGTCTGGTCCCCAACAACTCGGCCGCTGCGTAGTGACGGCAGGATTATTGCGTTGTTTTTATAAACATATCTGTTCAGGTATGTTTACACGGGAAATCGATTTAAATTTTAATAATTCTTCGTTTGCGGCCTGAAGTGTTTCTCTAAGTAACTTGTTTTCTTCTTTTAATTCGTCGTTTTCACGTAGGAGATCAGTTTCTTCTATCTGCGCTACATTCAAATTTGGCGATTCTTCAGTAAAACGAGGCCTAACTTCCTCTACGGCTACCCCTTCATTGTGTAAACTGTCTGTGTTGTAATTGGATGATGAGTCTAAAACATCATAAACTTCCTTACGAGCGTATCGTTTCTACGCTCGATTTTTACTTTCACTAAAAGTCGGGTTTTTACCAGACGTAAAACGGCACTACAAATTGGAAAATTTAAATAAAGGTCTGAATTCGTCTTTTGGCTACGGTTCAATAGAAGATGTAGCAACTCGGACTTTAAATCGCTTACTTAATCCGATTAGTCGAAAAATGTACTGAACACACGCGACCGTCAGCAGAAAATGAATCGGCCCGCTTGCAAGCATTTATCCACTTCAATCTAGTTTCACTGGTTTTTGGAGAACAGTGTAACTTAATGCCCAAATCTTTTTGGTATCTATCTTGATTAGAATACCCGGCAATCGCTCAACACACCATTATTAAAGACCAGTAAAGTATTACAGACCGACGCCGTACACACCGTGCGTATGTCAGCGTGCGTCGGCTTTCGCTGGTGAACGGATGACGTCAGGGAGCGGGATTTGTCACTGCGCATATTGATGATGATCCCTACCGTCTAGTAAAGTAACCGTACGGGTTGGTCTAGCGGTAAAGTCGTCCCCGCGAGTGAGCTGTTTAACATCTGACTTTTGAAGACGAAGGTTCCTGGTTTTAATCTTAATAAAGGTAGTCACTTTTATACGGATTTGAATAGGCTACTAGACAGTGGTTACCTGTGTAATTTGATGGTTGGGGTTCAATTAAACATACTCTCTCAGGAATGGTCGGCCTGGGTCTGTACAAGACTGCACTTTATTTACACGTCACGCATATCATCCTCATCTCATTGTTAATGCGGTTCCTTATTGTTCTGAATTGAACAGATTGCAACGTACACACATTAGGAATAAAAATTAATTAAATTCATGGTAAAATGAAAGACCAGCGAAAAGTATGCGAACAAAACAGGCAAGTTAAGATGGCTGGTGCGCTTCGACGAATTCACCACTTGTATAAGTAGTAAAGTACTCTGAAAACAAGCCAAGATTAGATATTATAATGCTGTAATAAAACCTGTATGTACGCAAGTGAATTACCGGAAAGGCTGATTTAAGAGAGGCACAGAAATTTGAGAGAAAGATCCTCCACAAAAATTGGACCCGAAGATAGTAAATGGACAGTTAACGCGGTCAAGACGAAATTTACAAGGATATTTAACGATTAATGGAAACTATTAGAAAAAGAAGCATAACATTTTACTGACACCTATATGGAATGGATAATAACTGGTTGACAGAACAAATTTTTAGCACAAAATAATAGACCAAAGGTATCGCGGATAAATGGTTTAAAGAACTCAGAAAGGATATTAACAAAAACCAGAATAAACGGAGAACACTTAATTAACCGAACCATTATAATAGTTGTAGAATATTTAAAAACCTACAACTATTGACACAATTATGTTTTGTATAACACTTGGTTTATCGTCAATAATTGATGTTTTCTTTATTTTGTTCATTCAAATCAGTGAAATATGGGGTTTTTTAAGATTATGGCTTAAGAATACATTTCACGACAAAAGTTTACGTAAAACTAAAGTTATAGGACATAAATCTGAAACTTTATTTAAGCATTTTTTTGTACAGAGCCTAGTTTAGCGCCAATTAGTGATTTCACTTATTTTAAAGTGGAACAGAGGTTAATTTTTTTGTGACATTCACTCTTGATTAAAATTAGGTTATGTTTTTCATTTTGGCGTTTTTACTAATGATTAAACATAGGTTATAAAATGTTTTATTATTTACATTGGGAAGAGAAGTTCGTGGATCTAAGTTTTTGCACCAGATTTTTTTAATGTATAATTAGTATTGTACAATCGGCTGATAAATTAACCATTCATAAAAGAATTTCAGAGTTGAGAAACAGCTGATTGTTACAAGTACAAACTACTCATGAACATTCGGAAGCAACAACACAAAATATAACTAGACCAACTCAACATAATACAAGACTGGCAACGACAGAGAAGGATGAAGATGAATGAAACAAAAAGCACTTATGCACTTATACACTTAAGGACTTATTCACATTAACAAGAAAGACTTGTCCTCCGGTTTTTCTGTACTGCTGAGAAAGTCTTCAGACATTGGTAAATATCTTGGATTACACTCTAACAGATATTTGATATAGATATATCAATTAAAATCCAAAAGAAAACAACTAGACATAATATTTAAACGCCACAACTGGTTAATGATTAAAAATTAATAATTTATTACTAAACAAAAATATCTGACTGTGGTGAATTTAGTTTTTCCGGTAAAACTGGTCATTATGTATTTCTAGCAGGTGGAATGGACTGAGTCTCATGTCAAGACATGAGTCACTTACATGACGTAGAACTCGTTGAGAAGCCTTGGAATACGTTGCTAAGGAAGGACTGAACGGAAGAAGGTATAATCTCACGATTTAGAATTGGAAACATGGGTATAATCCACGATTATAGCAGATATGCCGCTTACACTATCGTGTAGAGCACAAAAAATTAGATTTTTTCGTTGTATTGGATCAATTTTATTTTAGATCTCATGAGGTGACTTAAGACGTTTCTGGATGCTCTTATTGCAGCCCGTACACACAGTATTCCTTCATTGTACGTTTTTCTTTTGATCACCCGTGTTCTATTTCTGCTCTTCATTGAAGCCTTTGTCATTAGTTGTTTGAATTTATTTCAATTTCTTACGTTTACTCAGTTTATTCCGCTTTTCTCAATATCCTTTTTTGACTTCTTGAAAAAATTTATCCGACATCTTAGGTCTATCGTTTATGTCTTAAAAATTTGTTTTGTCAATCAGTTTTTATCCATTCTGTACAGGTGTCCGTAAAATTTTAAACTTTTTTTCTAATCGTTCCATTAATCATTCATTTCTTTTCTACAGTTCTTCTCGACCTCGTTACCTATTTTCCGTCAACTATCTTCAGACCCATTATCTTCCGGAGGATGTTTCTTTCATATTTCTCTGCTTCTCGTATACCAGCCTTTCCGGTCATTCGAAGATACTCGCGTACTTACACACATTCGCGTAGACAAACAAATTTTATCACAGTATAGTGTGATTGGGGCTCATTCTCTTGCACCGAGAAATATTTATAGCGATCACTACCGGCAAATGCTTCTGCCGGGGATAGT
Source organism: Catonia carolina (assembly GCA_035578175.1). Classification (NCBI taxonomy): domain Eukaryota; kingdom Metazoa; phylum Arthropoda; class Insecta; order Hemiptera; family Achilidae; genus Catonia; species Catonia carolina. The sequence continues at coordinate 25,187,262 of JAQMRL010000012.1, forward strand.
CGGTAAGGCTAGATTTTGAAGTGCAACTTCAAGTGGTGGCCTAGGATACGTAGAACATCTGCTGTACTAAACTGACAAGGAGTAAAAGTGAAATAACTGAACTGATGAGTGAAAATGTTGTAAGGCTATTGTATAAAAAAAAATTAGAAGCCTTTTTAAATAAATGCAGAAAGGTGAAAAATTGCATGAATAAAATACTACTTGAAGTTGACCGATTTTGTTGAAAATTTTCGTGTCGTGTTCCCTTGTGGTATCTAACTTAATTTCGAAGTTTCAACTATGAGATATTTTGTTGACACCCATACACACACTCGCTCTATCCTTCACCCTATCTCTTTCACACACATACACCAGAACAAACTCACTAAACTACCCATGCGGTACTCACGTACCCACAAATATGCGCGCGCTCATTCACACACGTTAGTGCGCACACAAAATTTGAACTAAAAAATAATTTTTTTTCCGTAAATATTAATTGGAGAAGCTAAAAAAATTTTACAATATTTGTAGAATTAACTATAATAATAATTTAAGAATATTTAAGATATTTCTCATAAATTTAATGCCTATTTATATGCAATTCGTTCATATTAATAACCACGTGTTAGTGACTAAATGCAATATCGGTTGTATTTATGGGAAACTAACAATATACTGCATATGCCAGTTATGTTTACTTATGCTCTACCTTAATTAATATTATATACCTATTAAATCCAATTAACATTAATTTGTTTTAATATTCAATTAAAATCATATTTCATTAATTTGAAATCAATGTAACATAACAATTAAGGTTATGTTGTTTCTCTCTATCAACTATTTATTAATACGCTATTAGCAAATTGAGGGAAATTACAGAATTTTGGTCTTATATAATATTGTGACAATATCTAAAGGGAATGTGAGTTCGAGAATTTTCGAGGAAGACCGAGAGATTGGAAATGTTATGAATAATAAGAGTAATAAATAGTGTTTTCTAAGAATTAGTTAAGATATATTACGTGTCATATGAATGGTCTTTTATAGTAAAGGTAAGCCTGACTTTTGTTGTCACTCGGTATTGTGTGAGCCAGGTATCTATTTAGATAATTGTTTTTTTTACAACACCTTCTATTAATTATAGTTTGTTTGTTGTTTAAGATTTATCCAAAAGCCGTCAGAAGAATTGTGTATTTTATTGTTATATCGAAAATCTCTGTCTTTTCTTGAACTCTCCATTAGCCCACCTATAAAAGCGCCGGATTTTTTATGGTCCAAAGTCAGTTTACTTTTGTCTGTGTTTGAGTGAGTGTATTCGATAGTGCATACAGGTAGTCCAGTAAAATCACACAAGATATAGGGTAATTAAATTTCTAAATTATAAAACCGTTTGTTTATAATTAATTTTAGATTTTAATGTGGATTTTTAAAAAGCAAGGTACATAAGAAGTCGATACATCCCTGGTACGTAGAAAACAGCAATTTTCACTATTATCTACTCATAGCACTGCAGATCACACAAGCACAAGTAGATCTCATTCGGGCATTTAAAAACAAAATTACCTTCTCCTCAACAACTCATCGCTACAGTACACGAAACAGGCATTTGATTCTACTCCACATATAGAAACTGAGTCACGCGAATGCCTTTTGCGTGTGGATTGGCTGTGAGGAAGGGGAGAGAAAATCTAACAGTGCTGCCAACCTCAACAGTGAGACACTACGTTACATATTGCCTTTCCATTAATATACTTTGTTGTGATTGTCGCTTTTTCACTTAAACCCCATTTCCTTAAAAAATTTTATTAACGTACAAGGTTTCCAACTAAAATTTAGCCTTGCTTTAAAAACTGGTAATATCTTTCCACAAATCGGCATTACTTTCTTATTGATATAAAAATTTGTCATAATTTCAACAACCACACGTCTGTCAAAGCCGTCCAATGAGGCATTCTTATATTCTGAACGTTTCTTTTTTTACCAGGTGTCAAACAAACTGTTAATGAAGAATTATCTTCTTCACTGTTTTTAACTTCCTTCTTTATATCGAATTGTGGAAAGAGAAACATCACATTAGTTAGCCGCTCACTCATGGCTTTTGTTAAGAGGCACGTAAAGGTATTTTTGTTTATAACTTCACAACATTTGATATTAGAGTTTTGTCAGCACCTTTTCGAGAAAACGATATTTCTGTTTACGGTAACAGTTATATTCATACAGTTTGCACACAAAATTTTCCGTGATATACTATACGTCCTCTGGGTATAGTTTACGTTGTGTTGACGAACTGATATCAAAGAAGTCGCGCATGCGCACTGATGCTTTCCCCTCTTTCACCTCGTTAAAACCAAAGGCAATCTTGTGACTCAAGTACTATAGCTTCCAAAAATTATATCAAAAGCAATGTACGAGTAAATATTTTTCATTAAAGATCAGATTGTAGACGAAATCTGTTAATAGAATAAAGAAAAAAGTTGTTACGATTGGTTGATAATAAAAGATTTAAGAACGAAAATATAGTGTTTCTAAGAAAACGTTGATTCAGCTTTAATAACAATTTTAGATAATAATATTATTTAGAACGCTGTACTTTAATACAACATGTATAAGATAAAAGAAGACGTAAATCGAAATTTAACAGAATTAAGGTTAGAAAGATAAACGCTTACACGTTTTCATGTGCGTGTGTTTGTAAATGTTTGAGTGTGTACGTACAAACATACTAAAACTGTTATGTATTTGAGGAAATTAATTTGAAATTAGTAAAGGGTTGTATCTAGTGATAAAATTTTGAGAGAATTGTAGTAAATTCTCTTGGATAAGGTTTCTTACAAGCGTTTTGCGTACATGCTACATGTGAATTCAACTTTAAAGATCACTTGTGAACAATTAAGTTTGCTAAGCATATCTGACTTCATAAATAATAAAACTACTTAAATACTTCAGTGCTTTTATCTCTTGTATCTTGAACTCATTAGAGTTCATGCGTCTACATTTATGTACTTAATAAAGTACATCTGGTGTTTCAAATTTTGGGAATACATTCACAATTCTTTTACCACTAAAATTAATTTTATTTTTAGGTTTTACTTTCTTATGCCCAATATGGTACTAAGGTAATGAAGGTAATTTTAGCATGTATTTTTTTCAAAAACGCTCGTGACCAGAAATAAACATGTTTTTGGTTTCCTGAACCAAAAAAATTTGTTTTACCGGTTTGCTCTCACGAGGGAAAAAATTTAACTTTAAGCTTGCATCTCAATAATTTATGCATTCTAGCTCAAAATTGTATACAAGCCTAATTCAATTTATGGAAAATTTTATTAAGAAACCTAGAAATTTTATCAGAAACTTTTTTCCACAACGCTTAGTTTAGCGTCAATCGGAGATACTCTGTATTTTCTCATCAAAATCTTAAAAAATACGTAATATTCTAAGATTGCGGCCTTAGTATGCAGTTTACGACAAAAAATTATATAATTAAAAATTTAAAAACGTACATTTTCTTCTAAAGTGCTTAGTTAAACGACAATTAGTGAATCCTTATGTTAAAGTCCAACAGAGGTTAGATTTCATTTAGCATTGTTCACTAATGATAAAAGCTCGGTTTATTTATAACTTTACATTATTAACTCTAGATTAAACATAATTTATATCTTTCATTATTTACATTAGCAAGAGAAACTCTGATTTTTCCTACTGGTACAACTGCTGTTGACTCAATAAATTGATGTGCCCTCCGTTTCAATGTTCAGATGCCGATGAAGGATTTATCACGAAGAATTGACAATACACATTATTTTGCACTCTAAATAGTATACTTAATTTTTGAATATTTGTATTATTTTCGTATTACTTGATTATGTATAGCCGTATGCTGTACGAAAGTGCTTAGGACGAGTGCTTACATTAGGTAGTATTGAAGTCCGGCAGTTGCTCTAACGTTCGTGTACTGAAAGAATGGCTGTGAGATCGGCAAAGATGGTACATTCCAAGAATATATATTTTGTTTGTGGTATGTTTCATATAAACAAAGTTACTTTAAAGCGATAATATTCTACCTAGAGGAACTCCGGGTTACGTTGAGTTAATTAATGCCTAATTAAAACAAATTTTATTAAAGCTAATTGGTATTAAATAAAGCTGTTGATTCGAAAATGAAGTGATTGTGATGACTGTAACTGTACTCACATTTCAGTTACCTTGGTAATAAATCCATGATGCTTCAAAAGCAATCTCTCATTGGCAACACAATTATAACAAACTAGTGCATTAGGAAATTATTATTAACCTGAATATATTTGAAACACAAGACAACAAAGTGTGATGGTATTAAAATGCAGCTGTACTAGATGCATCAAAACTGTATTTAGATAACAAGCAATAATATTATATTACTGAAAGGAGACTAATTTTACAGGGTGTTCACAAAAATTTAGAAGTTGGAAATGAGTACGGAATTATCTTCTATCGCAGGGTCCCGGGTTCAATTCGTGGTTAGGTCTAACATGTTTACATCTGCTGTCATCTCAGAAAAAATTACAACGCACAATTTAAGGCTTATGTAGGCATCACTAAAAATAAGCAAGCAATCTTCACATTTTCACTCTAAATAATTGTTTTTCTGGTGCCACTGGTCTAATGAGTGTTAGAGTTTTTTATCACTTGCAAATACACATAAGTAAATTTTTAAGATGAAAAATCAAAACCCTGGAGGACCATCTTACATATTTACGAGTGACTATAAGTGAACCCGTAAACAGTAAAGCTACTAAATCGTTTGGGGAAAAGGAAAACACAGGTACAAAAAAATTGAAAGAAAATTCCTTAACGGTATAATAAAACATACACTAATGAGATGCATCAAATAATTGTACTCACAGTTTCGCAGAAACTTCGTTACTTTTACGTTCAATGAGTGTAGAGTCTGGACAATAGATTAGGTACCAAACAATCTGCATACGGTTACTGCTATTGGTTTACTAGGATAACCACACAAAACAAAATAGAAACTGTTCACAAAGTTGATACACACAATGTTTAAAATAATTTCAATGCACGGTTCATAAATTGCCTATGACAGGCAAGTGGAGTGTTAAATTATTTGCACTTAATCCGTTAGTTCCAGGGCTACAAAAAGTATTTCTGTTTCTTAACACATGGTCAGCCAATTAAGTGACTGAATCATTTAAGAACTGAAGAGGTTGAGGTTTAAAATATACTAATTAGTGTTATTTCCTCTGAAAATAATTAAGTTCATTATACAGCCAGACCCTGCGGTGAATGAAATAAAAGTGCCATTGACAGGGTGGAAAATATGTGATTTTCAGAAGACCCGGCTTATTGATAAACATATTTTTCCACTCAGTGAGGAAGGCATGGAAACCACTTCACTCCTCGTTTTACTTAGTAAAACCTCAAGAGGTTCAAACCAGCTTTTTGGCTGATGACCTGAACAACCAAAAACAACAACAGTTCGTAACTATTAACATTACACATATAATATTCAGACGAACTAATGTCCCCTAGCCGTGGGGGTCATTAGAATGCATAACGCTCTCACTCGCACAAGCCATACGCGCCGTTCCAATAACATTGTCTTTAATTTTACTCATTGTTGTGAGCAAGCGTTTATGCATGCAGTAAACTAACAAGCAAGATAGCAACTGTAGTATGTTTTAAGATTTGGATTATAACGGTAAAGACCTTTGAGCGCATGCGTAGTTATACCACATATCTCCCTCTCACTCGCTCGGCTATGGGACATTAGTTCGTCTGATACGTATACTTGGAAGACCGATAGTGTCATTTGTTGCGTATCCAATTAACCGCTTAAGTAAGAAGATTGTAAAATTGAAACAATTGTGGACTATGGTTATGGCAATAAATAGGATAACGAAACAAATGAAAATTAAATGACAGTACCTTGGTTTTTGGTGAACTGATTTCCACGGCATCTGCTGGGGCTGCCGCCCTGGAGAAGTTGTTGCCAGTATGTAGAACAGCTAGCGGTCCGTAACGACGTTCCTCTGATAATTGTCGTTAGTCAGCTGTACTGATTAAGTGGTAAGAGAAGAACCAAGGGTTGGGAACAGATTAAAGAAAATAAATTTGTACTGCAATACCAATTAATTAAATTATTTATAAAATACTAATTTATTAAATACTACACGAGTAATTTAGGTTCACTTCAAACAAAATATCTCGATTTAAACGACGTAGACATACGCACAGAATAAACTATGAACATTTCCCTTTCCGTCACATGTGAAATTCAAGCAAGACGCGTCACGACATGCATCCGTTTCAGTGCATTATTGGCTCAACATTAAGAGACGAGACGGTAGCAGGCGACATTAGGAATAGGAAGTCAGCGAAAGGGAGAAAATAAGAAAGATATGGATGAATAAGTTATTAGCGTGAAAAAGTACAAAAAGCGACAAAATTAATATGAATGATACAGCAATTGGTGGTACGCAACCAGATCGGGGCATTTTTATACCGCGAGTTTGAATGTACGCTAATCTCAGTTCCAAAACCTAACAAGGAGACTGGTTGCAGAGTTGGAATGACGTCACCAAAAGGGAGATTTATCTAGAGATTTATTTCTATATCCATTTGAATTGAACGTGCGGTTGAAAGTCACGCCACTTTCTCACAACACCATCTTCACCAACCATTGTCTTGGGCCAGTACTAATCATGCGTTTATTGTTTTAAATGAACAAAATATACATTATTACAACAATGTATAAATTACATCACTAGAAACTTCTGTTCGTTTTTAAATACTATTTCCCTCAGTTCATTTTACGAATTATATTCTTTGGACTTTAGAGCAGGGTATATCGCTTAGAGTGGAAATAACTTATATACAGTGGAGCGTCAGTTATCCGAACTAATTGGGACCAAAGCGGTTCTGATAATAAAATACGTTAAATACAGTAATTTGATACACTGTACTGCAACAATGCAATATAACCTAAATGTTTAATAGGTTAATAAAGGCTAACATAAACTTCGATTTAAAAAGCAATTACTAATTTATTGCAATTTGTAGAATACAATCAATAAGATCATAAAAATAAAGAGAAAGTACAGAATTTCAAAACTGAATAAATTAACGAAGTAAACTACGGTAAAATCCGTTGGGAAATATTTTTTAACACTTTTGTAAGAGTGTTCCTGCCAGTGGTGGTTTGGTCAATAAGGAATACTTCTTGGGAGTTACGCGTGGTTTGCGTGAAGCAATCCACCGAAAATGTTCAGAATTGTGCCAAAACCGCTCGTGGAACTTGCATCATGATAATGCTCACGCTCACACTTCATTACTTGTCCGTAATTTCTTGGCAAACAACACCGTTATGTTACCATATTCACCATATTCACCGGACACTGCCCCCAGCGACTTCTTTCTATTCCTGAAGCTGAAGAGAACCATGAAAGGACGACGTTTTGTTATCATTGATGACATAAAACCAAAATCACGAAAGGAACTTAGAGCTATACCAAAAAGTGAGTTCCAGAAATGCTTCCAAGATTGGAAAAAGCTCTAGCACAAGTGTATTATGTCTGAGGGGGATAACGTTAAAAGGGAAAAAAAATTATATAGATGAATAAATTAAGATTTTTTTAAGAAAAACTTATATTATCGTCTTTTTTCAGTCAAACCTCGTACATACTATACAGTAATTATTAAAAATATCTTAAATTTTCTTTTGAACTGAGACTAAACTTATTTTTGTGGCAGCTATTGCTCTCATTCCTTTTAGTAACAATACTTCAGCAGCACTAAATTCATGCTGTTTTTCGCAACATAGCATTGAAGTTTTTAGGGTGGTAAAGGCCTTTGCGTAAGTAAATATGTATTTTTTCCATCGATGGTGGTTCGGATAACTGACGTTTTGATAATCGACGCTCCTGTGTAGTTTACAAACTAGTTAAGTAATTTATGTAAAATGTTATGTACTATGTAGCCTATGTTATGCGTTATGTTGTTATGTATATGGTATTTTAGATTTCTAAAATAATCACCGTATAGCAACAGAAAACTTATGTTATAGTTCCCGTAAATTCATTAATTTCGTTTTACCGACTGTTTATTAATTTATACTAAAAATCATTTAAGTAATTATTTGGCAGCCAGTAGAAAATATAATTAGGCAAGAAAATTAGTGAAATCCAAAAATTGTAATGAGGGATTTACTGGGTGTGCGACTCCTCATCAAAATGGTTTCATAGGCCCTCAAATTCACTTTAATTTTCTGATCACGTAAGGAAAACAGCGCAAAATTAACGGGTGTAGAACATTGGGTGTAGGATAATAGTCACGTGTGAGTGCTTTTGCAAATATAAAAGCTTAATGCATTATGATTGCAAACCGTAGTAAATAAAATGTATACGTAGATTAAACAATTTAGTAGATTAAAAATAAACGTGAAGCAGCTGAAAAAGGGTTTGAGCACACAAGTTCAGTGTACGCGCTACTTTGACATCCTTTTTTGATGACTGATAACTGCAGAATTAGTGCACTACCTACCGGAGAAAATGCTTAGAACCTTTCTTGCAGAGTATTTTTTTCTCTACAAAGCTGCAATTAAGAATTTTAATTTTGAATAAATTAAAAATCTTATGCACTTCAAATAAAAATGTAAATGAAGAACACGAGTTTTCCACCATTTTCCTACATGGAGGACGAAGTTCAAGTTCTAGAGCGGGGGACTAATCGGTGTGTTATTTTGATAGGGGCCAGGCGTATGTGTGCAACTAATTATAAAACTATAGGGCCTATTAATTATTTCCTAAAAATGTTTTAAAATAATCTATAGTGTCTGGGCTAGCTATAGTAGTCGCGTCAGGGGTTTTATGAAATCTTGTACAGTGGAAGGGAAACCAAAGCGTGAACTTCAACCACAAATTGAAATCAAATACATGTGGAACGGTGGTTGACAAGGAAGTATGGTGTCACCACTTTTTTGAAACACCCTTTATTTAGGAATCAATGTTGACAAAGACTCGATGCATTAGGTTCAACTAAGCATTGAAGTTATCGATTATTGAAAGTTGTTACTTATTTACTCAAAAACTTTTATTGCTGGTAGATAATAAGAGAAATAAATAAATAAATCAAAGTCTCACATTTCTCTAAAATGCCAAACAAGATAAATATGTGTTAACTATTCAGTTAACACCTCAGCAACAAAACAGTACACGATGTTAATTAAGTAATAGTTTATTTGTGCGGTTTTTGACTTCAAAGTCTCACATTTCTCTAAAATGCCAAACAAGATAAATATGTGTTAACTGAATATCTCAGCAACAAAACAGTACACGATGTTAATTAAGTAATAGTTTATTTGTGCGGTTTTTGGCTTTTTACGATTTTCTTAATAATGGCTCATAAGAGTTTTTTTTAAAATCGCCTTTAAATCATTGACTACAATTGTTATGCTCTAACACTGTGGTTCTCAAACGTTTTATTTCGAGACCCCCTATATACTTTAGCTATAAGCCACGCCCACTTTTATGTATACATGTGTGCTTTTTTAATATATTTTCATATTTAAAGAATATTCCTTTTGCGACAATGGGTTCAATGTTGAAATAACTAAAAAACATAATCACAAATATATCAGGATATGTATTTTTAATAAGAACATAATGGTAAATATAACTCAAAACAAGACGTTTAATGTGATGGATGAGCCTGTTTTTTCTCGGCACAAAGCTTGCTGAAAGGTGGAGTCAGTTCTAACAGTGCAACTCTTTAAGGTCTCTTGTCGTCACATCTAATCTTGAACGATATTTTGCTCTTCATGGCAACAAGAAGAGAAAATCCACTTTACAAGAGTAAGTAGAAACGAAAGGAATGAGTACTTTAAGACATTTTCATTTAGAAAGGGTATTTTTTGGACGTTCATAATGATTTCAAGTATACATTACGAAGGCTACTCGTTTATAACGATCAATTTCAAATTAAAAACTTGTTCCAATGTTAGAAAAATAATGAATATTTCACTATAATTATTTGGTCTCCACAAAACTTAATTTATTTTTTAAACTAAGCTTTGCGCACCCCGCCCCAGACCCTTTATCGCGCACCTCTATTTGAGAACCAGTGCTCTACAAGATAAGGTAAGCGGTATATAAACATGCTGAAATTATATTACTTTCAGAGGAGATAACTCTGACTAGTCTCTTTTACACCTCTACCTCTTCTATTCTTAAATAGTTCAGTCATATAACTGGATGACTATATAGTAAAGCTGACTACTTTTTGTAGGCCTGGAACCGACAGATCGAGTGTAATTAATGTAACACTCCACCTGCCCGTTATGGGCAAGATATCATTGTATTAAATACACTTCTGGCCTTTTCAAAGCGACATCTAACCGCAATAAAATGAGTTGTACTATTTGAAGCGAATTGGTGGATTTTAAAAAAATTCATAAGCAATTTGTAATATAGTTTTTTATCCACCCTGTAGCAGACGTAACTTTATTCTCTCTTTATAATCGAATGACAAATTATTATATTGAAGTAAATCTGATCAGTACATCATTATTTCCTATTACTTTGATCTCTTTACTGTTAACATAACATAAAAGTTTTGAAAAATACAAAGAAATTAAATCTGTCCAATTAGTGATTCTTTTAAAACATCCCACAGTTTTAAGGTTATCAGTAAAATTTATAAAAAACTCCGTCTTTCAAAAGGTTTGTTTTTAATTTTAAAATATAATATAAATATTCTTTTCTCTCGAACATAATTAACCGTTTCCTTCGTTTACTTTGATTTTTTTACGTATAATGTGCAGATTAAAAGTGTTATAGTCGTGAAAAAACCAAAAGTCTTAATTTCAAAGGAATTTCATTAAACATTTTAAAAATGTTGCAGGTTTATTCCTTTTTTATATCAGGTGAAGAAACAGACGAAGTATGGGAAAGCGGTGGTGACAGGGGTGGTTGAGGAGGAGGAGTAGAAGATGAACAGGATTAAGAAGAAGAAATAAAACAAAAACAAGAAGAGGGAAACGCACGAGGAAAAGGAAAAGAAAAGGAAAAAGTAGAAAAAGCAAGACGACAGAAGACGAAAAAAGGAAAGAGAAATAGAAGGAGTAGGAAAAAGAGACGAACAAGAAGTAAAAGGAAAAGGAGTCAAGAAACTGTGGAGTGGAAGATGGAGAAGAAGAAAATGAAAATAATATACTTTTATTTTAATTTACAAAGTCACATTAACTTTTTAAATTATTGGTTAAAAATCTGGAGGATCCAATTCAACGCTTCAAAATCAGTGCATGTCACCTTTTCTCTCCGGAAAGGCGAATGTCCTCAACTATTCCTCGACAATAAACCGATACCACAACGACAAAAAGTTAAATACCTTGGACTTCACCTTGACAAGAGACTCACCTGGGCGACTCATATAAAAACCAAAAGACTGACTTTGAACTCCAAATTGAAAGAACTGTTTCGACTAATTGGACGCCGCTCTTCACTGACTCTAAAATCTAAACTATTACTATACAAAGTTTATCTCAAACCAATATGGACCTATGGACTACAAATTTATGGCACAGCTAAACCGAGCAATCTACAAAAATTACAAGCCTTTCAGTCAAAATGCCTACGTTTAATCACCTGCGCACCTTTTTATGTCAACAACAAAATTCTACATGACGACCTTAATATTCCGTTCATAAGTGAAGTAGTTAAGTCCAGCTACAGTGTTTTTCACAGAAAATTGCATGATCACCCCAACGAATTAATCACCAAACTATCGGATGCATCACTACCAGGAAATCCGCAGCGCAGGTTGAAACGTCAATGGGCCAGAGATCTTCTATAAAGTGATTTATTTTATTTTTCTTTCTTCTTTTTTTCTTATGTTGTTATTTATCATTCATGTATCATGAACTTTATTTCATAGAACATATACCAATGGGTATCACTGTTCTTTTTCATTTATTTATTTTTATTTTATTTTTTTTTTCCTTGTCATCCTTTGTTTACTGTCATCTAATTTGCTCGTTGTATCTTCGTATATAGTTGCAAATAAAGTTATTAAAGTTAAAAAAAAAAAAAAAAAAAAAAAAATTTTCCTTATTTTTACTTTCTCTTACCCTATATGACTATTTAGAGAAAGTATTGTTTACTCGTCGATTTTTCGAAATTAAGTTTTCACCGAAAATACACGTTTTCAGGTTCTGTTAACCCAAAAAAATTATATTTTTCGCGTTTGGTCTCCGTTTGTTGTGTGAACGAAAATCTCACGAAATTAATATTGTTTGTAGTTGAAACTAGAAACTTAAGTTAGGTGCGACTAGTGGACCTGACATGAACATTTTCTTCAAAATTAGTCAACTGGAAGTAGTAGTTTACTTGCGCGATAATTTTCAATTTACTGCAATTTTCTGAAAACGGCTTTTACGGTTTCTTTTAAATCTCATATAGGCCTACTACATATTTACTCTCTACAGCAGTAGTTCCCAGACAGTGGTACAAAAACGTATCAAGTGGTATGGGAACAAGCAGATAAAATCTTTAATTACAACAAAAATATATAAGTAATTTCTCACTTCATTAAATCTAAATTTTGACACTAATAGGGGAGAGTTGGGTAATTTGGACCAGTACGATAGTCTGCCAATAATTTAGGATGGTTAGAGTGACTATCGTAGCTGAAATTACTGTTATACTGAGGGAAGAAATAATCAGGCTTAATCTCAACAACCACTTCCTTTGGGTTTTTTGTGTTTGTTATTTAGTGGAGTATGAAAAAAGTTTTTTAAAACATTTTTTAAATTGGACCGGTTGAATTTAGTCAACTACAGTTCCTTGAAAATTGCCATTGCCATTGGCCCTTAATAAACCAATAAAATCTGGTAAATGTCGACGTGGGCGCAGTCTGGGCCTCAGACAGCTGTTATTTTTACCAGCATCCCCTATAAAATGAGATTTGAGGAAGAAAAGTATCGCGGAAGAGAAGTTCATGGATGTACACTGAGCTCGTGAAAATAGAAGCGAAGACCTGTAATAAATGACCTTAATGTAGTACTGAAATTGACTATCCGTTGCAGTGATCTAAATGCCGCACTTATATATTCACGTCGAAGTTCTGTCACTGGACTGTGTTTCCACTCACGTTTTTTTTCATGTTATTTTTTCATGTTTTGTGTTATCACAGTCACTGATTGCATTGTATCTAACAGATTGTGAATTTCTTAAATAATAACAAAAAAAACGTTACCGAAAAGAATATAAAATAGAAGAACCTAAAATTCGTCGTCAGTCCAGTTTGGGCAACCTGTTCGCTAAATTGGACTGGCAGTTCTCCAAGTTGGACCATTGACCAGTCCAGTTAATTCCAGTATAGGAACTATACTGTTATTATTATTATTATTATTATTATTATTATTATTATTATTATTATTATTATTATTATTATTATTATTATTATTATTATTATTATTATTATTATTATTATTATTATTATTATTATTATTATTATTATTATTATTATTATTATTATTATTATTATTATTATTATTATTATTATTATTATTATTATTATTATTATTATTATTATTATTATTATTATTATTATTATTATTATTATTATTATTATTATTATTATTATTATTATTATTATTATTATTATTATTATTATTATTATTATTATTATTATTATTATTATTATTATTATTATTATTATTATTATTTTATTTTATTATTTTTATTATTTTATTATTTTATTATATTATTATTATTATTATTATTTTGGCTTTTCGCGCTTATAAATTTCGGCTGTTGGAAAATATTTAAGTTTGTTCGGTTAATGACTGTATTAATACAACGATTATGGTAAAGGCAGTGGATTTTTAAACATAGCGGTAAATAATCAGCTGTGTTTTGTTTACTGTTTGTTCTTTTGAGTTTATCTGATAAGACATTACTCCTATAATTTTATTATCTGTCCTGTGGAGCGTTCCGTTTATCCACTGTAGTACCACTGAAAATTAGAGGCACTTGACTGTGCATCTATAGGATTGTTGTGTTGTCAATGTTTGGTAATGTAGTGCCATTCTTTTTCGGTCGGACTATGGAATAATTTTTCAATTAATGAATGGATTGTAAATGAATGAATAATAATATATAGTAATATAATTAAATGGTAATCTATCCTTTTTGACTCAGCTTCGGTGAAGTTTTTAATTTATTGTTTTTAGGTTTTTTCACTTATTATTATTATTATTATTTTTTTTTGAATATACTTTACTATTCGACGTATCTTGTATAATTTTTTTTATATATCGGTGTGTCGTACATCGTATTGAAAATAGACAAGAAAAAAAAACATAATATTTCATGAAATTAACTTAGACTTGAAGTCTTAAGTTCTGACTCTCCGATTATAGTATATTTTTGCATAGGCTGTGCATTGTATCGATAATCGGCTTGAAATGGCTCCCTCTGCTATAAAATGTGGCAGATGTGCGAAGGGTTTCTACGGAAAGCAGAAGAGGCTACCGTGCAAGGAATGTAAAGCATTGTATCACTTAACATGTGTAGATGTTCGTGAAGATGAATATGACCTATTGGTGGTAAATAACCTCAGTAACTTTAAGTGTGGCATGTGTCCTAAAGTTATTGTAAACGACGGAACACCAATTGGTGTAAAAAGTAATTGTGATATTAAGGGTAGTGATGTGAGTAATTTTCAAAATGTTTCTGACGACTTGATCCATAGTCTCTCGGATTCATCACAGAATCAGTCTCTTGAGAAGCACTGTGTGATTGTTCAGAGTCAAAATAATTTAGAGATCATGAGTACACCACGCAGTATTGATGTTACATCGCTCAATAACAGCAAAATTAACGAAACTAATAAAAAGAAATTAGAAAGCAGCCAGGTAAACGGAAACCAAACTTATTGTAAATGTACGGACGACTTGACTAAGAATAAAAGAGAGGTGAGATTTCGTGATATGAATGTTGAGCTCATGAATAAGGTACTTGATATGATTTCTCTTCTGGATGGAAAAATGAATAACGTACTTGAAACTGTCTCGAGTATGAACTTCGAAATTATTCAACTTAGGGAAGAAAATACCTTATTAAGAGAGACAATATCCGAATTATGCGGCCCATCTTCATCTGATGAGTGCGGTGGTGGTTTGAAGGATTCGGTCGGGATCGGTGATGTCATTTCATTGACTGATGTGAATTCAGCGATTGGGTCTGGGCTTGTCTCCGATGGTTTGTCTGGTAATGCTGTTGAGGGGGACTCATCGGGTGTAGGCCGGGTGGTTGCCTCCATGAACGCGCCGCTCGACTTGACGCCTGAAACGGCTTGGGCGGTCACCGTTAATAAAAGGAAGCGCAAAAGGAAGACAGGCATTCAAAGGGAGAAAAACGAGCGAGGGGAGACTCAGATTGCAGAGAACAGGGGATCACCGACTGCTCGGGTGGGCAGTGTCTCGCGGGGTGACCGTATCAGGGGTGTGCGTGTGGCTGCGAGTGTAATTGTTCGGCCTAGCAGGAAGGCGTTATTCGTCACTCGTTTTCTGCCGAAATACCGGCCTGAGGATTTGCAGAGTTTTATCGGGGAGAGCGTATCAATAGCGTCACTGAGGTGCATTAAGTTGAAATGCAGGTTTCCGGATAAGTATAGTTCCTTCCATGTATCAGCTGATGAGGGTGAGTTTGAATTGCTGAAGAAGGCTGAGATCTGGCCGAAGGGTGCACTTGTACTTCCTTTTCGTGGAAGGCTTCGGCGGGAAGATCGAATTGAGGACGTTGGTCATCATGGTAGCTTAGTGGTTTCGGGGCTCACGGAGGAGAGTGAAGGTACCTTTGAGGATGGCTCAAACGAATGAAATCAAGATTCTCTATCAAAACGTCAGGGGTCTTCGCACTAAGGCCGATGAATTCTTGGCTTCCATATCAAGCATTGATTATCCCGTAGTTGCGGTAACTGAATCGAATTTTTGTGACGTAAATTTGACTTGTGACTACTTCCCTGAGACTTTTGTGGTGTTCAGGGCCGACAGGGATCTGCGATCTTCTCATAAGACTTCTGGCGGAGGCGCGTTCATTGCGGTGCGCACTGATGTTAGATGTGTGAGGCGAACTGATCTTGAGCTGTTTGACGAATGTGTATGGGTTGAACTCAGGTTGGATTCGAGTGACCGGATTCTGGTGGGGAACCATTATTTTTGTCCTGATTTTCCTCCCCCGCGTATGAGTGAGTATTTTAATGGATTGATGGAGAAGCTGGATATGGGTGTCCATAGAGTGGTAATTCTGGGAGATTTTAATATACCAAATGTCGACTGGAGAAGCAGATGTCTTTCTCATAATATTCACTGTGCGGCCAAGAAGAAGGCGAATATTATGTTCAGTTTCCTTGATGATATGAACCTGCATCAGTACAACCATGTCGTCCCAGTGCGTGGCAAATCGGTCCTCGATTTAGCTATGGCCAATTGCTCGATTGAAGTAGCTGCTGTGACTGACTGCCTGGTTCGCCCGGATGACCCGCATGACCCGCTTCTTATCACTGTGCCTGATGTTTTGAGCCTGGAACTGCGCAGGCCCAACATTTGTCGTGATTACCGGAGGGCTGATTTCCTGGGTCTGTACCATGCTGTCAAAAATACTGACTGGGGTCCGGTGTATGGCGCGTCTGATTCTTCTGAGGCGGCGGAGAGGCTGACAGGAGTGTTGAGCGGTGCGGTGGAGGCCTTCGTACCGTGCTCAACCCGTAGGAGTGGTGGGTTTCCCGCTTGGTTCTCAAGGGAATTGGTTGTTTGTCTCAAGACCAAGAAGAAATGGCACAAGAAATTTAAGAAGACATCCAAGGGGGAGCATTATCGTATATTTGCCGATCTCAGGAAGAGAGCAAAAGTACTGTTGGCTAGAGATCGGGTTGCTCGTGCCCATAGAGCCGAGGATGAACTACGTCATAAACCGTCTGGATTTTTCAAGTATGTTAAATCCTTCATGACTGATGCGAAGTATGTGAGACCAATCAAGATCGGGGACGAATTAATAACTGAGGCCGGACCCCTGGCCGAGCGATTTGGGGAGTACTTTCACTCTGTTTACCAGACGTCGACTGGGCGGATGAAGTTGGATAGTGATGTTGGAACGAAACATCATGATGGTGATGCAACTATAAATGTACCAATAGTATCCGTAGATGACGTTCAGCGTGCTATTGGGAAGTTGAATGCAAGAGCTGCAGTTGGTGCCGATGGCTTGTCTCCGATTGTGATAAAGGGTGTTAGTGAGCTTCTTTCGCCTGTAATTTGTTGGGTTCTTAACTACAGTCTTGAGACGGGTGTGTTCCCGCAGTCTTGGAAGATGGCTATTGTTACGCCCATACCAAAAAAGGGTGATCCGCACGACATAGGAAACTATCGTCCAATATCAGTTTTGGGGGTTCTGCCTAAAATTTTTGAGATAATAATGCACGACTATCTGTTCAAGTCCCTCAAGGCATCTATCATTCAACAGCAACATGGCTTTATGAGTGGTAGGTCGACTACCACCAATTTAGTTGATATGCTTAACTTCGTTGCGCCTATTGTACATAACCAAGGGCAGGTCGATACTATCTACTTCGATTTCCGCAAAGCTTTTGACAAGGTTCCTCATCAACTTATAGTTTCTAAACTTAGGGGATACGGAGTTACTGGGCAGCTGCTGAGATGGATAACTTCGTACTTGCGGGGGCGCTCATTTCGTGTGAAGATTTCTGGGGTGCTATCTAGAGAGTTTGATGTCACCTCTGGGGTGCCTCAGGGCTCCAACCTTGGACCGCTCTTTTTTATTATTTTTGTAAACGATATACACAGGGGTATTACTTCGGAGTTTAAAATGTACGCAGATGACCTCAAGATTTACAGATCGATAAAAAATGAGAATGACAGGCAGATGCTGCAGGAAGATATTGACCGCGTTGTTCAATGGTCATCTGATAATGCTATGCCGTTAAATGTTGAGAAAACTGCAGTCATTACGTACTCCAGAAAAACATTAGTTAAAAAGTATGTATATTCTGCCCTTGGAAGTTCGCTTCAAAGGGTTGATACGATATCTGATCTAGGGGTAGTAATGGACTCAGGGTTGCACTTTAATAAGAACGTCGAGAAAGTTACGGCGAAGGCTCGAAGAAATCTTGGCTTGGTGAAATGGATCAGCCGAAATTTTAGAAACCCTGCAAGTATCGTAAAACTTTATCAAGTTAACGTCCGCCCCATTTTAGAATACTGTTCCGTGGTTTGGGGCAACGATAGGATTACCACTACCAACCTTATTGAAAGTGTTCAAAAAAATTTCTTGAGGTACTTGGTGTACAGAAAGTTTTCTGACATAGACACTTATGAGGGTTTATGTAAATCATGGAAATTGCACCCTCTGAGTAAGCGTCGTGGATTGGCGGCGGCATTGTACCTCTACAAGGTTTTGCATGGATATGTTGATGGCGATATTTCTGGACTGGGTCTAAGGGTTCCCCATGCAGGAGTGAGGAGATATAGATTGTTTTTTACATCTAACGAGTTTAAAGATGCCTCACCTCTGGCCCGTTGTGCTAGTATTGCGAATGATTTCGGAAATGAAGTAGACTTTTTTAACTCGAAAATAGAAATTTTTAAGGCGGAATTACTGAAGAATGTGATTCGACGTAACTGACTGTGATAGTATGTTGATTTAATTTATGTTTTTATGTTCAAGCCCTTTGTACCTGCGTGTTATGTGTGTCTATGTTCATGTCTTCGTGTCTGCAGACGTTCTTCGTGAATACTTATGTTTATATAGGAATTGGTAAATTTGGAAATTATAATAATAAATAGGAGTGGTGATATATGATATAATGAATCATTATAGCAAGTATATTAAGGCTGCTTGCCGTTCTACTTGCTGACGGACTTCCGTACCTGGCTGCACACTGTTCTGTGGGAGGAGACGGCAGGGTGTAGGGGAGT